>JAIEZT010000066.1:166647-317892 GCA_019594935.1 Periophthalmus modestus
ATACAGAGCAAACTCAAATTTTTAACCCATAAAGATTGAAAACATGGCGACGCAAAGCTTCAGGACAGAGAATTTTAACATTATTTTAACAACACAATAGAATATTTTAAGTGTAACTGATAAAAAATTAGACATTGTTAATCCTTTTTGACATTTTGTTTTAATAACGCCACTGTTTTTGTTTAAAAAATGTCTTTTCAAATGGTGTGTTTAATGTGAAAAAACCCTTTGAATGTGTCTTTTGCCTCGTGTCAAAGCCTTGTGGTTCTGTGCTGCCCTTTTAGAGTAAGTGGGGTCGCCTCTCCACAGATCTGAGCTTATAACTTGCCCGATGGTGTCGCCGGCTTGTTTCCATGGTTACAGACAAGTTTAACTGCAGGGGAAGTCAAACTCAAATTCACCGAGGGACAAAAATTAAAAGCTGGGACTAAGTCGAGGGCCAAACTAAATATTATTGAAACATTTCAACAACATCTGCAGGTTTTTCAGAAGGGAGCAGATGCTAATGATTGTCAACGGAAGTGTTGGGGGCAAAGCATTCTGGGATTCGTAGTATTACTGGTGCATGTGCTATAGACGGGGCAGCTCTAATACATATTTGATATGATCTCGCGGCCAAATATAATATATCAAGGGCCAAATTTGACCCACGGCCTGAGTTTGACATGTCTTGATATAGAGCTTTTTCCACATTCAAGGCACTCAAAGCTCTTTACATCAAGGAACTGTGTTTGGGGCGAATGATGCACGGTTTATGTGAACAAGACCAACCCAAAAGTGAAGTAAAAAAAACTAAATCTAAACAGGGTCAGTCCAGAGTCACTAACGTGTTAAAGCCACCTGAGCCACGTAAGTCAACGAAAAGTGCAGGGATATTTTGTTTATTAGAAAGAGCATTATTTCTGCAAACGTTTAACTGCGACATATTTATAATCCGTAAATTACGTTGAATGTTGAATGTTCAGTCACAAGAAATGCGAATAACAGAGCTGTCACATCAATATTTATTTTATTAGTTTATTTGATAGGAGGGAAAAAAACAAAAAAAACATTGTTGCAACTGATGCCATCGGGCTAAAAACAAAAAACAGAAGCAAACAATATAAAAAGAACATACAGAAGATAACACCAAATACATATATAGTGGTGTAAGACATTTTTATTTTGTCATGGAGGGGGAGTCTTTAGTTCCTATACCAGCTGAAGAATTAACATTTAAGCTAATTGTTCCATTTAATCAATCAGCTAAAGGTCGAGCACACTCATCTTGCAGCGAGAGTGTTAGAAGTAGAAGTCCTCTCCTCTGTAAGAGCAGATTGTAGAGTGAACCCCTCCATCTTCACACTGTTTACTGACTCCAGCAGTTCCAGTTGGCCTAGAGCCTTTGTAGCGGCTCTCTTCTCCTGTGTCAGGGCATGTCTCAGTACAGACACTTATGTCATCAGCTCCTGCTTCTGTTTCCAGTGTGTCTGCTCTGCTCTGAGCTGCAGACACCTGTTCCTTCACGTTCAGGGAGGACTGCAGTTCGGCCACTAGACTCACCAGGCCCTGCTTCTCCACCTCCTCTGTTTCCAGGTCCCGAGTGAGAGTAAAGATCTGGTTCTTTAGTTCTTTCTCTTGCTGATCCTTCCTGGAGATTGTATCCAAGAAATACTTCAGTTTTTCCCTGGCCTTATGGTTGACTTTGTTGAGTTGTCCTCAGAGGAAAGAGTTGGCAGTGGCCTGCAGTTTGATCTCCTCCTGCACCTCTGTCCTGGCTTCCTCCATCTGTTCACTAAAAGCAGTGGCCCTCTCCTTTGTGAGAGGTATCTGCTTCTGGAGATTCTTTACATACACGACGGTGGTCACACTGCTCCTGATGGAGAGCTTTGTCGTTCTCGTTCTCCTCCTGCTCTTTCTTCAGTTGTCTATTCAGCGTTTTGATTTACTTCAGCAGATCTTCCTGGGAGGCCTGGCTCTCCTCCTGTTCCTGGACCTCAGGGACCTCAGTCAGGACCTGTTGAAGTTTGGCCTCATCACTTGTCTGGCCCCTGCCTCTCGGAGCAGGGCTCTCCATTTCTTTCTTCGCTCTTTGCGATTTAGCAAAAGGGCATCAAGGTTTTGCTCCTTCATCTCAAACTTTTTCCTCAAGTTTGCTGCCCATGCTCTCTGTAAAGCACTGGTGTTATAAATATAGAGCCTTAACTAATTTGCTTGCTGGCTTGTGTGTACTCACTAACATCCAGATAAGTTATGAGCTAATGCACTGAGTAAACTTCAGTCAGACTAAGGCAGAATTCATGGTTATGGTTACTACTTTACTGTAATTTACATACAAAAGGACAAGTTTGTTTCTTTGGCCTCATAGGTCACTGGAGCGGTCTGTTCACCTGCAGGTAGAGGCCACTCAGACACAGACCCTTCAGTGAACATGATTAACTGTCATTACACAGTATGTTTCAGTGTTTTAATCAGTAAAGGCAATAAGTGATTTGTACAAGAATTGATTACATAAAATGATTCAAATATGGATGGGTAGAAACACGTGTATTGATTATAAGCTCCTAAAAATCCATTAGTTTAAATCCATTTTGCATTTTTTTCTTGACTTTTCAGATTACTAAACACTGTCGTATAAGTTTTAATTTTTATAATGTGTGGATTGTGAAGAACGGTAACTGCTGAATATTCCACCATACAGATACATGCAGTACCCACCAGCGTGACGTCACTGCACCTTATCGATAAACTTCTATACAAATAAGGATATTACCGTTGTTAGAGCAGCAGTAGCGCACGGGGGATGAAATCTGGGACTTTAGGACAGTGTCGTTTAGGGCATTAATCAGTGTGAAGGTCTTATAAATGATCGAGGACCCGGGCTGTTGCGCTGAAGAATGTAGCATTTCAAATAAGACTAAAAATAATGGCTTCAAGAACAAGACACATTTTAGCATGGAAATTATTAAAGGAAATGGACTTTAAAAACACAGATGAGCACAGGAGAACAGAGAGGAGAATAGGAGCAATACAGAGAGTGAAGGAGGAGAGAGGGGAGGAGTGAAGAGTGAGAGAAGGTGGAAGATGGGAGAGAGAAAAGAAGCGAGTGGAGGAGAGAGGGGAGCAAGAGAGCAGAGCGAGAGGAGGAGGGAAGAGTGAGAGGAGAAGGGGAGAGAGGGTGGAGGAGGAGGAGAGGAGAGGAAGAGAACAGAGAGAGAGGAGGAGAGAGGGTGGAGGAGGAGAGAGAGAAAGAGAGAGTGAAGGAAAAGAGAGAGTGGAGGAATAGAGAGAGGAGAGAGAGTGAAGGAGGAGATCGAAGAGGAGAGCAGAGCGAGAGGAGGAGGAAAGAGTGAGAGGAGGAGAAGAGAGAGGATGGAGGAGGAGACAAAAAAGGAGCGAGTGAAGGAAGAGAGAGTGGAGGAATGGAGAGAGGAGAGAGGGAGGAGGAGGAGCAAGAGAAGAGAGGGTGGAAGAGGAGAGAGAGAAGAGAGAGTGAGGAAGGAGACTGAAGAGGAGAAGAGAGCAGAGCGAGAGGGGGAGGGAAGAGTGAGAGAAGAGAGGAGAGAAAGAAGGAGAGGATGGGGGCAGAGACAAAAGGAGAGAAGGGGGGGTGAGGGGAGAAGAAAAGAGAGAGAAGTGAGAAAAGAGGAAAGCAAGAGGAGATGAGGAAATAGAGAAGAGGAGTGAGAGAAGAGGAAAGAGAGAGGAGAGAGAGGAGTGAGAGAAGAAGAGAGCGAGAAGAGACAAGGAAAGAGAGGAGGAGGAGTGAAAGGAGGAGGGAGAGAAGTGAGAGAAGAGGAGAGCGAGAGGAGATGAGGAAATAAAGAGGAGGAGTGAAAGGAGAAGGAGAGAAGTGAGAGAACAGAAGAGCGAGAGGAGAAGAGGAAAGAGAAAGGAGAGAGAGGAGTGAGAGAAGAGGAGAGTGAGAGGAGACGAGGAAAGAGAGAGGAGGAGGAGAGAGAAACTGTCCAAAAGTAGCAAAATGTAGCATTTCTTTTGTCATAATCAGCTGGCATTACTAACAAACTATGATCTGGTTCAGTATTTCAGGAAAAAAACATCCAGAGGAGGAGAGAGGGAGTACCTTGGTGGCAGATGGAGGGACACTTGTGGTTCCTGCAGCCCAGAGAGCGCCCACAGCTCTGGTCACAGGGAGGACACTCTCCTGGACAGCACTGAGACAGACACAGAGCAGAGGGTCAGAGGAGCAGGGCCTTAAACCTGCCTCGCAAAGGGGCTGAAGAGAAGTTTCAAGGGTCTAAGGTGGAACAGACTCATACCAATATTGCAACTTTTGAGATATGCAAATTTAAGTACTAAAAATGTGCAAAAAGGTTTCAAATCTGCAAAAAGTTCACAGTTCACTCTTATTGTACCTGTAGTTTAGACTTCTGCAAACATGACTGATATAAGTGATCTAATCGTGTAGACTTACTCATTAGGTTAAAAGGTGACAAGCCTAAGCCAAACTACCGGGTCCAAACCAGGCCTAACCCAGGTCTAACCCAGGCCCAAACCAGGTCTAAACCGGGCTTAAACTGGGTTCAAACCAGGCCTAAACCAGGCCTAAACCAGGACTAAACCAGGTCCAAACCGGGTCCAAACCGGGTCCAAACCGGGTCCAAACCAGGTCCAAACCAGAACTAAACCAGGCTTAAACCGGGTCCAAACCAGGTCTAAACAAGGCTTAAACCAGGTATAAACCAGGTCCAATCCAGGCCCAAACCAGGCCTAAAGCAGGCCTGAAGCAGGCCTAAACCGGGTCCAAACCAGGTCTAAACCAGGTCTAATTCAGGCTTAAACTGGGTCCAATCCGGGTCTAAACCAGGCCTAAACTGGGTCCAAACCAGGTCCAAACTGATTCCAAACCAGGTGTAAACTTGGTTGAGTTGAGGCCAAACGAGGGAGACTTCCTGAAAGCGTCAGATCAGATGTGACCGTGTCGGTGGAAATGTCACAGAGATGGTGATAATGAAATAATCAAAAGGGCAAACGGTTCTGAGAATCACACGCTTTTAAGGTCAAACTCGAACGCACCACAAGGAGAGAGGAGGAAGGAAAGAGGAGAGCGGGCGAGAGAAGACGAGAGAGATAGAGGGGAGAGAGAGGAGAGAGAGAGGAGAGGAAAATGAGGGGGTTGAGGGAAAGAGAAAAGAGAGAAGAACAGGTGTGAGAAGAGAAGAGGAGAGCAGAGAAAAAAGGTGAGGAGGAGGGAGAGAAGAGGGGTGAGAAGAGAGAGGGAGAGCGGGGGGGAGGAGAAAGAGAAAGGAGGAGAGAGCGAGGAGAGGACGGAGGAGACAGAGGAGAAGAGGAGTGAGAGAGAGGGGATGTGAGAGAGAGTGAGAGAGTGAGGGAGAGGGGATGTGAGAGAGAGTGAGAGAGTGAGGGAGGACAGGTAAAGGAGAGAGGATGTACAGAGAAAGGGATGAGGAGGATGAGAGATGAGAGGAAGTCAGATCAAACGACTTTAAAAACTGACGGGGAGGGCATCACTTTAGTCTCCTGAGCATCACATCCACTGAACTGCAGATCTAAAACAAATCTTAAAAGAGGAGAAACAGTTCAAGCACCGTTCTGTCTGTACTGGATTATGGAGATATAATCTACACTTTAAACCTTTAGATCCACTCTTTCACTCAGCCCTTCGTTTCATAACAGATGATGACAATTTAAACCCATCACTGTTCACTCTATGAAAAAGAGATGTTCTGTCAGAGGAACAACACTGTATAAACTGTATTTATAAGGGGCGACAGTGGTCCCTCGTTTATCGTGGGGGTTATGTTCTAAAAATAACCTGCGAAGTCGTCAGCTTTATCTTTTACAAATATTTTATATGTTTCTTGTCTGTAAAACCCCTCACCACACACTTTATACACTTTTCTCACACAGGCATTAACATTTTCTCACATTTCTCTCTTGTTTAAACTCTCTCAAAGTTCAAACCTTCGTCGGTGCCTTTGTCGGTGCAGAACGGTTTCATCGACATTGTGGGGTTTTGTCGGGGAGAAACTTGCAAACATACAGCACTTCAGAGTCACACTGTGATCCAACATTTATGTAAATTTGTCTGACACATTCTGTACTGTACAGGAGACACGGAGGAGACTGATGGACAATGGTCTACAGTCCCTCAGCCAATCAGGACGCAGAACACAATGGTCTACAGTCCCTCAGCCAATCAGGACGCAGAACACAATGGTCTACAGTCCCTCAGCCAATCAGGACGCAGAACACAATGGTCTACAGTCCCTCAGCCAATCAGGACGCAGAACACAATGGGTCTACAGTCCCTCAGCCAATCAGGACGCAGAACACAATGGTCTACAGTCCCTCAGCCAATCAGGACGCAGAACACAATGGTCTACAGTCCCCTCAGCCAATCAGGACGCAGAACACAATGGTCTGGAGTTTAAAGGTGTGTTAAGAGCTGGGTCCTCCACCTTGCGTCTGCACTGGTGTCTCTGGCAGCTTCGGGTCTTGGAGCATTTGGAGTCGCACAGATATTCTTTATGACATGGCATCAGCTTCCGGTGTTTTCCGCAGCGGCACTCTTTGTCCACCTCCTGCAAACACAAAAGAGTTCAGAATAAACAACGGCTTTGGTTCTGTTTGATTTTATACTGGGTTTATGGTTTAGGACGAGAGTGAGCAGATTTTAGCAAAGATACAATCTGCTGATTTTGTTTTATGATCCATGTGCAGTACTTTGGAAACGGTTTAGTTTGTAAAATGTGATAAAGAAATAAAAAGGTTTGGATAAATAATGTAATAGAGCAAACACCACAGAGAGAGAGAAGGAGAAGAGAGAAAAGAGAAGGAGGAGAGAGAAGGAGAAGGAGGAGAGAGGAGAAAGAAGGTGGAGAGAGAAGAGAGAGGAAAAAGGAGAAGAGAAAAGGTAGAAGAAGGAGAGAGGGGAAAGGAGGAGAGAGAAGAGAGAAAAAAGAGAGAGTAAAAAGGAGAAGAGAGAAGATAGAAGAAGGAGAGAGGGGGAAGGAGGAGAGAGAAGGACAGAGAGACGAGGAAGAGAGAAGACAGAAGGGAGAGAGAGAGAGGGAAGAGAGAGGGGGAAGGAGGAGAAGAAAGAAGAGAGAGATGGGGGAGGAGAGAGAAAAGAGAAGGAGGAGAGAGGAGAAAGAAGGAGAGAGAGGAACAGAAACAGACTTTTGGAAACTGTTTTGTTAAAAGTGAAATGTAAATGAAGTGGATTTGTATTTGTATAAATAATAGAACAAACCACATCATGGAGGGATGAGTTCAGAGAGTTTACTGAGCCACTTCACCCAAAATACTGAGGCTTCAAATTTACAAATAAAAAAAAACAAAAAACTAAATGTGTGTGTGTCAGTGGTAAGTACTGTACTTAAGTAGATTTTTTTTGGTATCTGTACTTTACTTAAGTACATTTTACAGTGGATACTTTTACTCTATTTTTACCATGTTCGTGGAAACATGCTGAATAAAGTTTAACACTTCAAGTTTCAGCTTTGAGCAAAACAAAGAAAAACTGATTTGTTACTGTTGAACATAAGATAAATTATTTTGAGAATTTCTACACTTACACTTAAAATACATTTTTAAACGGGTACTTAAATACTTTTACTTAAGTAAATTTTTTCATGTGATATTTTTACCTCTGTATCTGTACTTTAACTTAAGTAACACAACTGAGTATTTCATCCACCACTGGTGTGTCTATATGTGTTTGCATATATTTTATATATGCAAACACTTTGCCCTGTGTGGCACCAGGCCCGGGGTGTGTTACCTGTCGGCAGGTGTCACAGTTGCCACGGTGACACCTCCTGGAGCAGGTGTGTTTGCCGCAGGTCAAAGGTCGATCACAGGTGTCTCCACACGGCAGCACCTCCTCAGCACAACCCGCCGAGCTCTCTGCAAGAAAAGACATTCATTTACGTTTCACTGTTTTTACTTCTGTCCATTAAAAAAGACTCTAAATACTCTTCAAATTGTTAATTGCTATGGCAACAAAATGGCTAAAAATATCCCGTATTTAATAACCCTAGTATATTGTGAGGCAGCAGAAGAGTCGAGCGGTTCTTACTGGTTTTGCCACAGGGGCAGGTCCTGTTGACAGAGAGCGGGGACACGGAGGACAGGGGGCGCTGTGGCACACCTCCTCACACGTGTGGTTCCCGCAGGAGAGAGGACGCCCACACACCTGTCAATCAGATACAGAGTTTTACACAGGGTTAGTTTGAAATACAGCCTCACTCCCGTCCACTGCCGCGAGTATTTTGCACTTTGGATTGATTCTGTTGGGAGATTATTTCTGCCGGACACAGAGCCACAGAGCGCAGCCTTCTCCTCGACTAAATGAACAGCGTACAGCTACAAAGACGGTGACATAACAGCACAGCCTCCAGTTCTCGACTCTGCAGACACAGCTGGAGTGAGCGCAGCCTGAGTGAAGCGTCAATCTCCAGAATTTCCATGGTGGGTTCAAAAATAAATAAATAAAAAAAAAGTTTGGGACACAAGGACCGAGTGAGGCCTGTAACAACAACGTGTTTGAAGCGATGTTTTATCATGTGGTTTCCTGTAGAAGTGCAACACGACTTTATGTCACTGAAACCACAGCCCTAGAGAACACTTTTAAATAACCCAGGGCTTCACTTTAAACTTCCACTAAGTTCATTACAGTGAAAATGTTATATTCACTGTCTTTTGCGTTCAACCAACTGATCAAAATACTCATTGCAGCACTGAAATAACCCTGACAAACCTTGACAAAGAATCACCCAAAACACTGAACAGCTCTGGCTCCTGTAAACTAAAAAAGTAATGAAGTTTACTTAGAATGACAAGGGAAAATCTGACTGACGTATATCTGCTAAATGGTGTCCAAATGCAGAAGATAACTGTGCTTGCGTTACACTACACCATGTTAATGCAGTAACGGGGCAGTAGGTGGCAGCACTTGCCTGTGTACAGTTCCACAGGGGCTCCGCACAGGGCCTCTCTTTCCTCTCCCGCCCGCACTCACAGCTCTGCACACTCACACGGGGGCAGGGCTGGCACGCTGGACACAAAACAGTTCAAATATTACACGAGAAAGAGTAACGTTAATTCAAAATAATATTACTCAAGTAGGAGTTCGAAGTAGTGGTCCAAGAACTGACTCAAGTAAAAGGAAGTTTTAGGAAAAGGTCTACTCAAGTAAGACTAACTTATAGAGTTATTGTTGGGGCGTAACATCTGATTTATAATTTGAAGTGAATGTAAAGTGAAGGACTAAACCTGAAATAATGAACAAAATGTGGTATTTTCAAACCTGAGTGGCAGAGCTGAGAGCAGGTGTGCTGTTTACAAGGAAGGACTTTAGCACAGACCTGCTGACACGACCAGGACTGAAAACAGAAAGAAAATATTAAAAACGGAACAATAGGAGCAGAAAAGCACAGCCAGAGGAGCCAGGGGAGGTAGAGGAGGTACAGGAGCAGAGGAGATAGAGGAGTGGAGGAGGCAGAGGAGCAAAGCCAGAGGACCAGAGCAAGAGGAGCAGAGGTGGTAGAGGAGGAGAGGAGCAGAGGAGGAGAGGAGCAGAACCAGAGAAGCAGAGCCAGAGGAGCAGAGGAGGAGAGGAGCAGAACCAGAGAGGCAGAGCTAGAGGAGCAGAGGAGGGGAGGAGCAGAACCAGAGAAGCAGAGCTAGAGGAGCAGAGGAGCCAAAGGAGTCAATGGAAGCAGAGGAGCAGAGGGAGCAGAGCCAGAGGAGCAGAGCCAGAGGAGCAGAGCCAGAGGAGCAGAGCCAGAGGAGCAGAGGAGGAGAGGAGCAGAGCCAGAGGACCAGAGGAGCCAGAGAAGCAGAGGAGAGGAGCAGAGCCAGAGGAGCAGAGCCAGAGGAGCCAGAGGAGCAGAGGAGGAGAGGAGCAGAGCCAGAGGACCAGAGGAGCCAGAGGAGGAGAGCCAGAGGAGCAGAGCCAGAGGAGCCAGAGGAGCAGAGGAGGAGAGGAGCAGAGCCAGAGGAGCAGAGCCAGAGGAGCAGAGGAGCAGAGGAGGAGCAGAGCCAGAGGAGCAGAGGAGCAGAGGAGCCAGAGTAGCAGAGGAGGCAGAAGAGGAGAGGAGCAAGAGGAGCAGAGCCAGAGGAGAACAAAAAGGTGACGGATGTCGTGAGAGGATGTGGTGTGTGAAACATGTCCAGTAGGGGGCAGTACAGACCTTGTTGCTGCAGCGTCGGGGCAGAGGTTTGGCTTTTCCACACAAACATGTCACCGACACCATCTTTGGACACGGAGGACAGGGACCTAAAATCACAGCAACAATGAGTTTACTACAGAATATAACTTATGCAAACACACACCAACATGGAAATAGAAAACAAAGTAGAAAAACTGGAAAACCACATTCTATTGTCTAAAGAAAGAGTGTTTTTTATCATCATCGCGGTATCAGAATTGAAGTTGTAGTATTGCGACGCTAGCCTGGATCTTAGTAGTATCTGGAGGAGTGTGGGGGGTGGTACCTGGGTGACACAGTAGCAAACAGGTGTGACCACAGTCTGGTTTTAGTTTCTTTTCACAAACGGAGCCACACGAGTGAGGGACAAGCCACGGGTCCGAGGGAGGGTCCTGCACTTTCCCACAATAACACAGGTACCTGAACGCAACACGAAGAAAGACAAGTGCGAATTAGTCCTGGTTTAAGACGGGTTTGATCCCTGGTTCGGTCATGAGTTTAGCCCCAGCTACAGTCCCTGGTTTGTAGCTCCCTCTAGTGGTCAGAGGCCTCACCTGTTTGGGGTGGCACTGGGAGGATACTCTGCTCTGCATTTGGGACTGAAACACAAAGAAAAAACAAAACCTTTTAAAAATATAAAAGTATGAAGGTAAAACAAATATGAAAGTGATGCTTGGGTAAAATTGTGTTACATAAAATGAAGGTGTAAAAATGTGTTGTCAAAAGTATTACAAAAAATCCAGTGAATATACAGGGTGGCCCAAAAGTCTCTGACAGCTGAAAAAAATTCATAACTTTTTGGTTTCTAAATATTTTCCTTTTATTTTTTCAGAGCATTTAGAACGACCCTTCCGACATTAATCTGAGAAAATTCAGCACCGACGAACGAACCCTCATTGTGCAGTGGTACTTTGAGTCACATGGGTCAAATTCACAAACCCAGCGGTGTTACCGTTCACATTTTAATACCAGAGATGCCCCAAGAGTAAATGCCATTAAAGGAATAATAAGTGTTTTTCAAAGACAGGGGGCAGTATGTGATCTCCACAGACCTGACTAGTCCTGATTTCTTCCTGTGGGGCTATCTTAAAGAAAAGGTGTTTGTGACAATAAACGACTTAAAACGTAATATCGATGATCAAATAAGAGCCATAAGCCCAGAAATGCTTTAAATGTTATGTAAAGTGTGTTGGATCAGGCTGTTCAGTGTGAAACAACAATTGTAACCGTATATATTGCCAAAAATCTCAGACAGTTCAGTTTATCTACTGCTAAAATTTGGTGAGTATAACTTAAGAATTATAGGAGCTACTGAAGATTTAAAAGTGTCAGTGACTTTTGGACCACCCTGTATAATGTCAGTGGACGATACTCAGAAATTTGTCCAATTGAGAGAGAGATTAAAGGTGCACTGTGGGTAAAAAAAACACAGACGTACCAGGGCCAGGGATGCTGCTTCTGTCCGAAATCTTCGTCTGTGACCGAAGACACCAGAAACACAGAGTCTCGAGCCCATTTCTGAACACACGGGAGATGGAAGAGAGAGAAGCAGCCTGAGCAGTTCCACACCTGAAGAGAAAATATTGATAAAATGTATTAGTGACACAACCTTTGACGAATCCAACAGAAAATGAAAATGTGCCAGACTGAAAATCAGATACTAAGCGATACTAAAACTAGAATTAAGCAAACCTTTTCTAGAATGATCTTTAGCTTTATCTTTCACAAGGATTACACACATATAACACACATGGGAATAGGAAAAAGTACCACCATTTAATGTCGAAAATCACATTCTATTGTCTAAAGAAAGAGTGTTTTTTATTATCATTGTGGTATCAGAATCAGTTTTGAGTATAAAGTCTAGTCCTAGTATAAAAGTCCTTAGTATCAAAGTGGAGTTTGGGGTGGGTGCTCTTCAACTGTGTGATGTCATTCAGAGGTAATCTTAAAATGTTTATTCTAATTTAAAGTGCTGCCCTCCTCAGTGCTCCCTGTTACAGCCCCAGGCCTCCAGCTCCTCCTCCCTGTTGGTGTATTGTTTGCACACTGGCTCCTGATTGGCTCCTGGGTGCTGATTGGCGCACCTGGACCCGCCCCCTGCCACTCCTTGGTGCTGGGTTCTGATGGTGAACAGCAGGCCACCTTTGCTCTGTGACTCTTGTTTAGTCTTCGTGCCTTTGTAAATCGGGTCCTTCGAATTAGCTCTGAGACTGTTTTGTGTCATTTTAACCCTGTACTTTTGTTTCTGTTAGTTGTACATTGAATACTACTCTCTTTTTGTTAGTTTTTACTTTAACATTCCTTTTAAATAAATTATAACTTTAGTTTCAAAATTTTCATAGTTTCACATCTTGTTTTGTTATTTCCCCTTTTCCATACCTGAGCTGGGTCGTAGCGCGCCCTCTGCTGGCAATTATGGTGAAAATACGGTACATACTATTTAAGGCTTTTAGAGTGACCATAAATTAGCATCGTTGCCATAGAAATGAACAATTCAAAACAATATATTATGTCTTTTGAATGATAAAAGTACTCATGATGGTGGCTTTAAACTGAAAATTTAACCCATGAGAACAAAATAATAATGACGTATTTGATTTATAAAGTGCTTTTCTTTAGACGCTCAAACAATGCTTTTAAAATATGAATGAATGTAAATATGATTTTTGATATTTCCTCCAGAATTTGAAGAAAAAAAACAGAATGTTTTTAGTTTTTAGCCGCAGTGACTGTACCGGCTGAGTTCTCTTGACGGAGCCAATGCAGATGAGACAAGTGAGAGCTCCAGACTGAAACAGCTCATTCAGATACTGCCCAGTCCTCTGCAGACCAGCGCTGTCCCCTCCTAAAAACACAAAGAAAACAAAGTCCCTGGATTAGTCCTGGTTTAGTCCTGGTTCAGTCCTGGTTCAGTCCTGGTTCAGTCCCTGGTTCAGTCCCTGGTTCAGTCCTGGTTTAGTCCTGGTTTAGTCCTGGTTCAGTCCTGGTTTAGTCCTGGTTCAGTCCCTGGTTTAGTCCCTGGTTCAGTCCTGGTTCAGTCCTGGTTCAGTCCCTGGTTTAGTCCTGGTTCAAGTCCCTGGTTTAGTCCCTGGTTTAGTCCCTGGTTTAGTCCTTGGTCCAGTACCTGGTTTAGTCCTGGTTCAGTCCCTGGTTTAGTCCCTGGTTTAGTCCTGATTCAGTCCTTGGTCCAGTACCTGGTTTAGTCCTGGTTCAGTACCTGTTTGTTGGTTGTAGGAGGTGAAAGTTGAAGCCAGGATCTGTCCTCTCTTTCCATCTTTACTCTCCACATCTTCATCATCGTCTGAGGAGGAGGAGCTAAAGCCACTCTCGACCAATCGCTGAGCAGCAGCAAGATTTGACTTCCTGATCTCCTCGAAGCGTGACTCCACCGACACAGCTGGACAGAACAGACAAAGCAAAACCTCTTAACACCTGATTTTGTTCGGCTTTTTAACTGTATTTGAAGGTAAGGCATCATTAGTAAAATTTGTAGTACAAGTAAGTAGTAGTAGTAGTAGTAGAAGTAGTAGTTTGATTAGTCATTAGGTCTTTTATAATTATATTTCAGATTCTTATGAACAGATCCAGATACCTTAACAGTTTTGCATTTAGTTTTTGCAGTTATTAATACAAAATTGTTTATTAACTTGTGACATTTTGATTTATTATTGCTTCTGTCTTTGTTAAATAAAAAAGTCTTTTGGCATGTGTTAACAGTCCAATAAAAATAATTAGAAAAACAATTGTGATGATTTAACAGGCATCTTGTCACAAATATTCACATTATTGTTCCTTACTGTACAACTACCGTTACTGAAAAAAATAGTTTTCAAATTGTAACTAACTAAAACTTTGTGGCAAACTGTTCGATATATAATTTAAATGCCACAGCAAAATGTGACTTATTCCCACCTGTTGCTGGAGTTTGTGTCGGGCTCTTCTTGTCGTTCACTCTCTCTGCCCCAGGACGCTCTCTCTCTTTTGGCTGGGGTCGTGACCTTTGACCTCCGTCGCCTCGGCCACGACCCCTGCCGTGATGTCGCCACGCTGGCTCCATGGCAACAACCGCTGGGGTCACTTGGCTATAAAACAGAAAATATGATCAAGATTCATGCTCCTTGATTCCCTTCTTATCTACAGAACAATGAGTCCTGACTACATCCATTCAAGCTGTTAAAATGGTGAAAGACATGTTTCGGTCTGTTTAATTGAGACGTGTGCAGCCGAAAGCATGTTGTTTGGAGTAGGGATGAGACGAGAAACAATAATATCGTTTATCATGATGAAAAGGGTTGGCAATATTAGTTTGTGGCACTTTTTATATAATCTCCAACAAAGATAATCGCCATTGTGTGACCAGAATGTGTAGAAAAAAACGACTTCTCCCTGATGATCTCCACTAGATCACTGTTGTTTTCACTTAAAACAAGTACAATAGTTTAACAGTTGCTTAAATATGGAGCCTATTCATAATATTAAAATTGTAATTAAACATATTCAGAACATTTTCAACTGTCAGCCATAATAATTATCATGATATTACTGTTAATCGCAATAATTTTGGCCAGGATAATCGTAACACCAAATTTAAATATCGTCCCATGCCCAGTTTAGAGTAGAAATAAGAAGTTTTGGCTGAACAAATCTGATTATTTTTGTGATCAATGAGGAAAAAAGTGACCAATCAAACCCCCAGCTCTAAACTGGACACATGACAACTTTTTTTTTTTACTACAAAAAACGTGTTCACAGAAGTATGTGTAAACAGTCAATACAACTGTGGTTACTAAAAGATCATAAAATGTGTGTGTGCTCGTTTGATTGTTTGTGTTTTATGTGATTTCTTAAAACAATGGAAATCACTAAAAGACAATGACACCAACAGGAGAACAGAGAAGCAAACTCTAAATGAAGTAGATATTAGCAACATTTATTATCTTTTGCAAAGCCGTTTATGTCTCAAAGCATCAGTAAAACATAATAAATGTTCTGACATGGAACCACTTCTTTCAGTAAAAGATTTGACTTCAACTTTAGCCAAATATTCAACAAATTCGGCCAAGTTCTGACTGCTAGCCTGTTAGCTCATGGATGCTAACTTACACTAAAACAGGCCAGAATGAGAGGTCATAATAAAAAGTTAAACTGGTGATGGGTCCGTTTTAAGTGTTTTTAGCCGCACATGCAAAGCTAAGCTCAGAAAATGTTTGCACTTCTTGTAATTCAAGTTTTAATTCATAATCATACCTTTGCACTACGTTCTGCACGTCTCGCTCCGGTTAGGACATGCGCAGTGAGGCCGGACCAGGCATCATGGGTGTTGTAGTTCGAACACGGGCTTGATAAACGGCAAAATCTGGACAGAAAACTACAAATCCTGTACCCGTAGTAAAAAGAAAAAAAAAAAAAACAGCTGTAATGCGACGTGTCATCAGGTGAAAAATATGGAAAATGTAAAGAAAGGCATTTTACACACCCAGCCGATGTTGTTTGTGATGTTTTTCTTTTCTTTATTTTTACCAGTTTATAGATTTTAGATACATACGGAAGACATAAAACTTTTTTTTTTTTTAGTTTTAACATTCTATAATAATAATAATAATAATAATAATAATAATAAATAATAATATAATAATAATAATAACTATTTTTGTTATTATTATTATTATTATTATTATTATTATTATTTTATTCTCAAATCTTTACATTTTATACTTTATACAGAAATGTCTGAAATAGTTTTGTGCTGGTCCTTGATCAGCAGTGATCAATGCAAAGTGTAGGTATTTTTAAAAAATCTAAAACAAGTTATGAGATAGTTTCATGTTTTATTTTTGTTTGTTTGTTTGTTTGTTTGTTTTTTTCTATTACATTCCATATTGATCCATTCATAGTTTTGATGTCTTCAGTCAGTAAGAATCTACAGAATAAAGGAGAATCATGAATGAATCATGAATGGAAAAAGTGTGTCCAAACTTTTGGCTGGGAGTGTAAAAAGATCATTTATGTTAACAAAAAAAAAGTATAAAATTCTCTACATAAATTAACGCATAGTGAGAGTATCCAGAAATTGATTTTGTACAAAAAAAATGTATTAAGACTATTTTACTTAACAGTACAAACTTTATACAGTGCACATTTACAAGTTTACAGCCCAGTAGAAAAATATTAGCCCAACTATGACACAGATTTAAACAAATATTACAGTTGATATAGTTTTATTTTACTGTTGTGTCCTGTCTGCCTTTTCAGAAGCCTGGGCACTTTTATCACTCGTCTAATCCCTGCTTGTTTCTATAGCAAAAGATGAAGTTTAAATCTGTCAACTGGACAAAATGTTGTAGGAGTGAAGACGTTTTGCCGCTTCTTCAGTTCTGGTCAGATTACTGGTGGACACTGCCTTATATCTGTCTGGAGAGAGGGGCTAACTACACTGAAACTGTAAACATTTATTATCTCCAGTTTCAGCTGAAATTACCCTAATCAGCCCTTAACGACCCTGCGATTGTTCTCTTTGTTCTTGGTCTGAGGATGGAGTTATAGATGCTGGAGAGATGATGTCTAAGGCTCCTGTTTAAGAAAGGATTGTCTTTCCTAACAAAAATAGCATCTTTAACTCCCCTCTCAAACCATTTCTTTTCTCTGGCTCAGATCTGAACTTCACTATCTTCAGAGGAGTGGTGAGTGTCTTTGAGATGGAGATGAACAGCAGACTGGGGTCCAGAGGAGCTCTCACGCCGGTGTGGGTACATCCTCTTATAGAACTGTTTTGTTTCAATCAAGGTTTAGTCTTGGATTACCTCTAGCCCCATTTTAAATCAAGACTGGTTAGTCCTGGTTTAGGGTTAGGGTTATGGGGAAAAAGTCTTCAAAATGTTGCATATAACAGGAAGCTGAAAGCCATGATGAACTTTTTGCTGTTTCGCCCAAGTTTTATCCATTATTAACTACTGTTCTAGTCCTGGTTTAGTCTACGGTCAGCCCAGTCAGTCCTGGTTTAGGTTACTCTGTGGTTGGTCCTTGGTAAATCCAGGTTTTGACCAGTTTTAATCCTATTTCGTCCTGGTTTAGATCTGGTTTAACTTCCTTCCTTCCTTCCTGCCGCTCCCATCACTTCCCCTCGTCCTCGTCCCTGATTGGCTGCTGGCTCTCGGGAGTGGGCGGGGGGGGGCGGGGCCAGTTTCTTTTCCAGTCTGTTGATTCGGTGCTTGAGTTTGCTGTGTGCGTGGCGTCTGATTGGGCGAAGAGTCGGGCGAAGCGGGTCTGCAGCGTGTCGAGTATTTCACCATTTTGTCCACCTTATCCTCCATCTCCTTCGGGTCCGGACCCTGTGCTGCCACCTGCAGGACAGAGACAGGATTACAAAGACAATAATGATACAAGACATCATGACAACACTGGTAAAAATAACAAAAGCAGCAGTAATTGTAACATTTGTAGTAGTAATAGTAGCAGACGTATGAGTAATAGTAGTACCTCCAGGTCCAGTAGCCCGTCTTTCATTAGAATCTGTCGCCCTTTCTCCTCTAACAGGGCTTTGGCGTCGGGGTACTCTGTGAGCGCCTCCATGAGGTCGACTTTGGAAAGGCAGAACAGGTCTGAGTACCCAATACTGCGGATGTTTGCTGTTCTCCTGTTTCCAGCTTTACTTCCTGGAAATACAACATAAATGTAATAAATATAAATGTGTGGAACAAGGAAAACCAGGGAAGAATTTGTCCTGAAGAAGAATTAAACCTGGAGTAGATCAGCAGACAATAATATGTACATTTAATTAAACATATGATACAAAAAGGTCTCAGATCTCAACCTTGACTCAACTGGGTCTAAATACCCTTTAACTGTCCTATAGTATGCAAAACTGACTCTTTATACCCTTTAAATCATGTTATAATGTATTTACCTCCTCAAAAACAGACCTGGAGTTGCGTTTTGTTTCATTCACACGTTTGTCTCCAAACCTCAAAATGCTCTGTTCCACCTTGTGATGTCATGAAGTGGTAGTTTTCAAGTTAACCACTCCTTTTACCTTCAGTTCAGTAGAGATCGGCAATTCCAGGACTGTTTAGACCTGGTTTAGACCTGGTTTAGTCCTGGTTTAGTCCTTGGTTTAGTCCCTGGTTTAGTCCTGCTTTAGTCCCTGCTTTAGTCCTGGTTTAGTCCCTGCTTTAGTCCTGGTTTAATCCTGGTTCAGTCCTGGTTTAGCCCTGGTTTAGTCCTGGTTTAGTCCTGGTTTAGTCCCTGGTTTAGTCTCTGGATTAGTCCCTGGATGTCCCTGGATTAGTCCCTGGATGAGTCCCTGGATTAGTCCCTGGATTAATCCCTGGTTTAGTCCCTGGATTAGTCCCTGGATTAGTTAGTAGTCCCTGTTTAGGTCCTGGTTTAGTCCTGGTTCCAGTCCCTGGTTTAGTCCTGGATTAGTCCCTGGTTTAGTCCCTGGATTAGTCCCTGGATTAGTCCCTGGATTAGTCCCTTAGTTTAGTCCCTGGTTTAGTCCTGGTTTAGTCCTGGTTTAGTCCTGGTTTAGTCTTGGTTTAGTCCCTGGTCCAGTCCCTGGTTTAGGGACTAATCCAAATCAGAACTATCAGGTCTAAACTGGTCTCACCTTTGATTGCGAGGATGCTGATTTCTCCGAAGTAGCTCCCCTCAGACAGAACGACAAACTGCGTGACCCCGTCGTCCGCGACAACGGCGAGTTTCCCCTCCTTTATAATGTACATCTCTCTCCCGATGTCGCCCTTTTTACAGATGTAGTCTCCAGGGCTGAAAACCTGAGGCTGAAGCTTCAACACAAGCTCCACCAAGAGACCGGCCTCACAGTCTGCGAAGATCCGCACCTAGGACCAGGGTTAGACCTCGGTTAGTCCTGGGTTAGTCCGGAGTTAGTAAATGGTCATGGTGAGTGAACATTTTTATAAGGTTTTCCAACTTCAAGACAGTCCAAAGAGCTTTACAACAACCACTCACCCATTCACACAATGACAGTATTCATTTGTAGGAGCTGGAATCGCACCGCCAACCTGTGGGTCAGTGGATACGGCCTCTCTACCAGTGATGTTTATGTCAAGACCAGGATTCGAACCACCAACCTTGGCATCAGTGGACAAACACTACCACCAGACAAAACTCAAGACCACATTCACACAGACAATGTAGGAGAAGTCCAAGGACACAACATTTTAAGTTGGTGTTCCTGGGACACAAGAAAGTTATCCAGGATCATTCCCGCCTGCAGTCGTTTACTCCTGGTGAAATACCGGTTCAGTCCTGGTTCGGTCCTGGTTCAGTCTTTGGTTCAGTCCTGGTTCAGTCCTGGTTCAGTCTTTGGTTCAGTCTTTGGTTCGGTCCTGGTTAAGTTTTTGGTTCAGTCTTTGGTTCAGTCCTGGATCAGTCTTTGGTTCAGTCTTTGGTTCAGTCCTGGTTCAGTCTTTGGTTCAGTCCTGGTTCGGTCCTGGTTCGGTCCTGGTTCAGTCTTTGGTTCAGTCCTGGTTCAGTCCTGGTTCAGTCCTGGTTCAGTCTTTGGTTCAGTCTTTGGTTCAGTTTTTGGTTCAGTCTTTGGTTCAGTCCTGGTTCAGTCTTTGGTTCAGTCTTTGGTTCAGTCTTTGGCTCAGTCCTGGTTCAGTCTTTGGTTCAGTCTTTGGTTCAGTTTTTGGTTCAGTCTTTGGTTCAGTCCTGGTTCAGTCTTTGGTTCAGTCTTTGGTTCAGTCTTTGGCTCAGTCCTGGTTCAGTCTTTGGTTCAGTCTTTTTTTCAGTCCTGGTTCAGTCCTGGTTCAGTCCTGGTTCAGTCTTTGGTTCAGTCTTTTTTTCAGTCCTGGTTCGGTCCTGGTCTGGTCCTGGCTGAGTCTGGGTTTAGACCTGGTTTAGACCTGGTTTAGTCCCGGTACCTTCTTGAGTGTGTCCAGGTGAACGTTGATGGCGATTTCCGCTCTCAGTTTGTCTGGTAGATACTTGAGGACTTCTCTTTCGTCCACTGCTTTTTTATTTGTCCAGAGAAAATCAAACCACTTGATCACACGCTTTTCTAAATCCTTCGTTACCTAAAAAAATATAATAAAACAAATAAGAATGTACATTTACAGAAGAACGGATATAGGTTATGGTTTGAATCATGTTAAGTCCTGGTTTAGTTGAGGTTCAGTTCTGATCCATTCCTTGTCCAGTCATGATTCAGTCTTGCTTTAGTCCTGATTTGATTCCTGACTCGGACCTGATTCAGTCATGGTTTGGTCCAAGTTTAGTCTTAGCTTAGACCTGGTTTAGTCTAGACTCTGTCCTGATTTAGTCGTAGTTTAGTCCTGGTTCAGTTCCTGTTTCAGACCTAGTTCAGTTCTGGTTCATTCCTGGTTCGGTGCTGGTTTAGTCCTAGTTTAGTCTCAGCTTAGACCTGATTTAGTCCTGGTTCAGTCCTGGTTTAGTCCTGGTTCAGTCACGGTCTTACCTTCCTGAAGCTCATGTATTGCTTGATGGCGTCGATTCGAGCCTGGAAGTCCGCTCTGGCTGCGTTCATGTTGGTGATCATGGAGCCCACGTTTCCGACGATGGTGGCAAAGATCAGGACTCCCACCTGGACCAGAACCACCGATCAGAACCTGGACTAAACCCTGCTCTGACTTGGTTTGATCCTGTTCTAGTCCTGGTTTAATTTCAGTTTTTCCTGATTTTGATGTGGTGCATGTTGAGCAGATGAAACAAGACATGTGAAGGCGGGTTTTGCTGTCATATTGCTTACAAAAACTAGCATGCTAACAGAGCACTGGCCTTACTTCCTGCTTCCCAGAGGATAAAAATGTGATCCACTTGATTCTAAGAGCTTCTTCACAATATTTCTGTTACTATTGATACAAATCTTGAATGACTTATGTACATATCCTTCCTCACCAAAAAGTCTGTGACCACAAAGAAGTACTCCGAGTTCTCCACAGGGGGCGGTGTTTCCCCGATGGTGGTGAGGGTCAGAGTGGACCAGTACATGCTGTAGGCGTATTTACGAATCAGGCGCCCAAACTCTGGGTCTGATGGATCTGGGTACACGAACCGGTCTGAGCCAAAGCCTAGAGACACCACAGGGGAGGAAAGATCGGGTTTAGACCTGGTTTAGACCTGGTTTGGACCTGGTTTAGACCTGGTTTGGACCTGGTTTAGACCTGGTTTAGTCCTGGTTTAGTCCTGGTTTAGTTCTGGTTTAGTCCTGGTTTAGACCTGGTTTAGACCTGGTTTAGTCCTGGTTTAGACCTGGTTTGGACCTGGTTTAGTCCTGGTTTAGACCTGGTTTAGTCCTGGTTTAGACCTGGTTTAGACCTGGTTTAGTCCTGGTTTAGTCCTGGTTTAGACCTGGTTTAGTCCTGGTTTAGTCCTGGTTTAGACCTGGTTTAAACCTGGTTTAGACCTGGTTTAGACCTGGTTTAGTCCTGGTTTAGTCCTGGTTTAGACCTGGTTTGGACCTGGTTTAGACCTGGTTTAGTCCTGGTTTAGACCTGGTTTAGACCTGGTTTAGACCTGGTTTAGACCTGGTTTAGTCCTGGTTTAGTCCTAGTTTCGACCTGGTTTCGACCTAGACATTAGTAGTAGTAGTAGTAGTAGTAGTAGTAGTAGTAGTAGTAGTAGTAGTAGTAGTAGTAGTAGTAGTAGTAGTAGTAGTAATAATAACAGTAGTATTAGTAGTAGCAGTAGTAGTAGTAGTAGTTGCAGTAGTCGTTGTAGTAGTAGCAGTGGTATTAGCAGTAGTCATAGTAGTAGCAACAGCAGTAGTAGTTGCAGTAGTCGTTGTAGTAGTAGCAGTGGTATTAGCAGTAGTCATAGTAGTAGCAACAGCAGTAGTAGTTGCAGTAATAGTAGTAGCCGTAGTAGTAGTTGTAGTATCTGAAGCAGTAGTAGCACTAGTAATAGTAGTAGCTGTCGTAGTAGTTGCAGTAATAATAGCAGTAGTAGTAGTGGTGGCAATAGTAGTAGTAGTAGTAGTTGTAGTATCTGTAGTAGTAGTAGTAGTAGTAGTAGTAGTACTGACCAATAGCTTTAGAGAAGGAGTAGTAGAGACATGCGTTCCAGTGGATGATGATAACGATGTACATGACCAGGTTGGAGATCCTCAGGGCGTTGGGGAAGTTGGTCCTGGTCTCTGTCCTCTGGAAGAACTCCATCATCCTGAAACACAAGGTACTACTATAAGTACTGCTAGAAGTACTACTATAAACACAGATATCACTGCAGTAGTAGCAGAGTGTCCCTTTTAGCTAAATATATTCTCTGTATTTGCTGCTGCTTGTCTCCATGGAGAGGAAGTAACAGCTTTGTCTGGACTAGAATGTTCCCCAGTGTGGCATTAGACATATCTTTTATTATGGATGAGTAACTGGTAAAAAAAGGTGTACCATGTAACTTTTCGGGTTTGCTTGTCTGCTGCTTTGCCTGGAATGTTCCACAGTATGGCATTAAGCATTCAAGCTGCTGTTTTTATTGCTAAAAATTCACGATAAAAAAAACTTTCTTAATAATTCTTGTCACTGTCAGTGGGCTTGATTCTCACAGATATAAATGTTTGATGCATCTCACACATCCACGTGTACTTTAATACTACAGTTGTACCTGTTGAATCGCAGTAGTTTGTTGAGTCGGATCTCGGGGTACTTCACTCCCAGGACGAGGAACAGGACGTCAGTTGGAACCATCGAAGCAGCGTCGAGTTTGAACTGAAAACTCTCCATGTAACGCTCCCGAAGTTTGAGCTCCTCCTTCACCAACAGACCCTGCTCCAGGTACCCTGCAAAAACCAGAACAGAGCCGAGTCTGAGCCAGGTCTAGAACAGAACTAAAACGGGACTAAACCAGGTCTAGAACAGGACTAAAACAGGACTAAACCAGGTCTAAACCAGGTCTAAACCAGGTCTAAAACCAGGTCTAAACCAGGTCTAGAACAGGACTAAAACTGGACTAAACCAGGTCTAAACCAGGTCTAGAACAGGACTAAAACAGGACTAAACCAGGTCTAAACCAGGTCTAAACCAGGTCTAAACCAGGTCTAGAACAGGACTAAAACAGGTCTAAATCAGGTCTAAAACAGGACTAAACCAGGTCTCGAACAGGACTAAAACAGGTCTAAAACAGGTCTAAAACAGGTCTAGAACAGGACTAAACCAGGTCTAAACCAGGTCTAGAACAGGACTAAACCAGGTCTAAACCAGGTCTAGAACAGGACTAAAACAGGTCTAAATCAGGTCTAGAACAGGACTAAACCAGGTCTAAACCAGGTCTAGAACAGGACTAAACCAGGTCTAAACCAGGTCTAGAACAGGACTAAAACAGGTCTAAATCAGGTCTAGAACAGAACTAAAACAGGTCTAAAACAGGTCTAAACCAGGTCTAGAACAGGACTAAACCAGGCCTAAACCAGGTCTAGAACAGGAATAAACCAGGTCTAAACCGGGACTAAACCAGGTCTAAACCAGGAATAAACCAGGTCTAGAACAGGACTAAAACAGGTCTAAACCAGGTCTAAACCAGGTCTAAACCAGGACTAAATCAGGTCTAGAACAGGACTAAACCAGGTCTAAACCAGATCTAAACCAGGTCTAAACCAGGACTAAATCAGGTCTAGAACAGGACTAAACCAGGTCTAAACAAGGTCTAAACCAGGTCTAGAACAGGACTAAACCAGGTCTAGAACAGAACTAAAACAGGTCTAAACCAGGTCTAGACCAGGTCTAAACCAGGTCTAAACCAGGTCTAGAACAGGACTAAACCAGGTCTAGAACAGGACTAAACCAGGGCTAAACCAGGTCTAAACCAGGTCTAGAAGAGGACTAAACCAGTTCTAACCCAGATCTAAACCAGGTCTAGAACAGGATTAAACCAGGTCTAAACCAGGACTAAACCAGGACTAAACCAGGTCTAGAACAGGACTAAACCAGGTCTAAACCAGGCCTAAACTAGATCTTAACCAGGCCTAAACCAGGTCTAAACCAGGTCTAAACCAGGTCTAAACCAGGACTAAACCAGGACTAAACCAGGACTAAACCAGGTCTAAACCAGGTCTAAACCAGGTCTAAACCAGGTCTAAACCAGGACTAAACCAGGACTAAACCAGGACTAAACCAGGTCTAAACCAGGTCTAAACCAGGTCTAAACCAGGTCTAAACCAGGACTAAACCAGATCTAAATCAGGTGCAATTCATTGTTAAAAGCTCAAAAAAGTCATCTTTGCATAATGTGTGTCCTTTAAAGGCCCATATTACGCAGTTTTCTGATCTATATTTCAATGTTTCGTCATCTCAAACAGACCAGGACTTGTGTTTTGTTTAAGAGTCAGTTTTGTTTGATATAGGACGTTTAAAATAAAAATGCTGTTAGTACCGGTTCTAGTTCTGAAGACCATGTCCGCGATGTAGACGGCGTCTGAGACAAAGTCCAGGAAGAACCACATGTACAGGTAGTCCGTCTGCAGCTCCTCGAAACAGGCCCTGGAGACACGAGCGAAGACAGAGGACACGTCAGGTCTGGGAACTACAGGATTAAAACTTCGAAACATAACGACTTTATTAACTCGATATTGAACCTGAATCTTTCTTAATAAACGATTTCGTCATTATTAAAGTCTATTCACTATTGTTCCACATAAAAATACACACTTCCAGCAGAGGTAAAACGTTACTCAAGTAAAAGTAAAAGTATCACATGACAAAATCGACTTCAGTAAAAGTATTTAAGTACTGGTTTAAAAATGTACTTTAAGAGTAAAAAGTAAAAGTATTTCACACCAGTATTGTTCATTTGTTAAAGTGTAAATGTAGTGATATTGATAAAAATAAATAAATAAATTAATTAAAAAAAAAATTAGACATATTTTGGTCACAGTAACAATATGAATACATTTTTTAAACTTTTCTTGTGATTTTTTTGTATTTATTTTTGTTCTGAACTTGAAAATTTTAGTCAGGATTTTGAACGTGGTAAAAATAACTCGTCAAATCAGATGAAAAGTACTTTTTACTTTTCAGTCCTGTTTAAAAATGTGGTGGAGTAGAAAGTACAGATACTGCTCTCAAATGTAGTGAAGTAAAAGTAAAAAGTATCCACCGTAAAATGTACTTAAGTAAAGTACAGACGCCTAAGCATTTTACTGAAGTACAATACTTTACTCCTTGTACTTTGATAAGTTCCATCACTGGATTCTAGAGAGACACGGATATGGATACAGCATTTTTAATTAAAGTCAATAATTTACAGCTTTTACACATTTTGATTGCATAATTTAGAGTTTATTTATTGCACATAATAATAAAAAATAATTCATATATACTCAACTATTATTTTACAATTCAGATCATTTTATCGTTGCTCAAATCGAGTTGTTCCAAGCTCTGATTTAAGGTGGACTGGGGCAGATTTAAGGTGGACTTTGTGGTGTTTTTTACCTGGCGATGATGAAGGTCCAGTTGTACATGACGGGGACAGTGATGACGAGGAGCCAGTAGTAGTACTGGTTGGAGGCCGGGTCTATAACAGTGACTTCCTTCGGACTGGAGTCAAAACAGAAACAAACGACCGAAAAGTCACACCAAAGGATCCAACGATGAAAACTGAAATATTCATTATAATTTTATATTTGGGGTATATTTATCTGGTCAGTAAAAATCCGATGACCCAATAACTGTACTTGGATCATAAACTGTATATATATAAATGCACATAGCTAACCTCCTAGCTGCCATATTTCAAACAGGAAGTGATCATTGGCTGCGCTTCTGGCTCCACTGACTCTGGCTCCAATTCATTTTCTATTGAACCTGCTGCTGTCAGACTCGTCATTTTGGTCTTAAATGTTCGTATTAACCCTCTACATGATCCTGGGGTTTTTATTTAGCTGTTTTGTCCATAACTCAAGATATGAACACTAATAACAGACAAATCAGGCGCCTTCCTTCCCCGAGGTCGCTCCTGCTGCTAGCGTTAGCAACAGGTTTGATTGACAGCGTTGCTAAGAGCCCACTCCTTGATAAACCAGCGAGGGGGCGTTACCTTCAACATCCTCGCTCCACATAATCAGATTAATCCAAAAACCAAAAAAAGATGTTTGTTAATCTTACGGCTCGATCTTCTTCTCTTTCTCCTCTTTCAGTTTTTCTTCCTTTTCTTTCAGTTTTTTCTCCTTTCGCTCTTTCTTCTCCTGTCGCTCCTTCCTACAAAACGAACACAATGGATTCAACATATAAAGATAAAACTGTAACATTATTTACAAGTGATACTTTGCAGTGACGTCGCGCTGGGGGTGTTCTGCATGTGTGTCTATGGCGGAATGTTCAGCCATTACCATGCACACATTAGCAAACACTGCCGAAAGTTTTTACGTTGTCTGAAAACTGAAGAAAAAATACAAAATGGATTTAAAAAGGACATTTTCAGGAGCCTGGAGTGTTCATGGTCGAGTTTAAGAGTTTGATTTTCAGATTGTGTTCAAATAAAGCTCAGATTAAAGTCGGACAAAGCCTCAGACGGAGCAGTGCCTACAGTTTGCATCACCCCCTCCAGCGAATCTTAACGACGTCAGCTGCAAAGTGTCAAAAACTTTGTACACAGTAATGATTCAGTCGGGGGTGCCCTCTGGTGGACTGCTGTGGTGGTGCAGACTTACTCCTTCCTCTCTTTCTTCTCCTTCTTCTCCTTCTTCTTCCTCTGCTTCTCCTCATCCTTTAAAGGCTCTTTGGTTTCTGCTTTTTCTTCTTTTTCTTGTTCTCTGAAACAAAAGAACAGAGACTCGTTCTTTTCGTGCTTTTGTCTGCAATAGTTCAAATAAATCCACTGACTCCAGGTTTAAAAGTGTGGCGCTGATGTCCATGTAGTGCTATGGTTCATTCTACAGTTCAAAGAAATAAACAGCATGGATGACTAAGTAATCCCTCAATCGTCCAGGTCTGATCCACAGTAAAAGTTGGAAGTTAAATCTGTCAACTGGACAAAAAGTTGTAGGAGTGAAGATGTTTCGCTGCTCATCTAAGCCACTTCTTCAGTTCTGGTCAGATTACTGCTGGACACTGCCTGGCAAAAAAAAAAAAAGTTGCCACTTGGATTTAACAAAGCAAATAGGTCTGAACCTCCTCCAAATATTACAGTGGTGGCAACTTTTTTGGCCAGGCAGTGTACTTCCTATGTATTTCCTTTTTTCCTGTATATCTCCATCCTCAGACCCAAAGTAAACAAATGAAACAAAGAGAACAATAGCTCGAGCCAGGATGCTAATAGGTGTGAAAGTACCCATTAAGAGTTGTATGAATATGCTAAGTATGGCACAGTGCACACTTAATGTAGCTCTATAGACTTAGCCTAAAAACAGAAACCATAAACCAAAGCTCTTTACAGTTTCTGTGTAGTTTGCTCCTCTCGTCAGACAGATTTGAGGCAGTGTCCAGCCGTGATCTGACCAGAGGCGAATCTTCATCATTATCTTCACTCCTGAAACAACTTTTTGTTCAGTTGACAGATTTTACTTTTGGCATGAATCACTCCATCTTCAAGAGGGTCAAAGAGAAGAGGAAACCACTTGTCTGGTAAATTCAGACTGATATTTCTTTGTATTTTTATGTAGATTGATATCAGTCTGGTCCCTGCTGCCTCTGTTATTGTCCAATCACATCTGTTTTTTTCAGTGACACGTGTAAAACGAAGGAGCTCATTGGTCACCTCTGATTTACAAATAAAACCACATTTCTCTCACCTCAGATTAACAGTTTAGTGCTTCACTCACTGATTCTGAAAAAATCTCCAATGTTTTTCAGCTCCGTGTGATATTCTTTTTCCTTTATTTTTCCCCATATGAACTGACCATGTTTGTCCCTGATTGGCTAATCCACCTGTCAATCATTTGAAAACAGGAAGATTCACCGGTGACCAGACTCACATATTTGTAAAGTATTGAGGAAGTGTGTTTTCTGGATCCCAGGCAAGAAAACAACTATAACATGATTCAAATCTTAAAAGTTAGAAGTCGATTTTTCATTTCTCTAAAATCTGGTCCCTATGTCTCAGTGATTGACAGAGCCCCCTTGTGGCCAGAGCCGGTATCTCACGTGAACATACTGTTGGTCGTCGTTATTGTTGCTGTTGTTGGCGTTGGACAAAATGGCCGCTTTACGACAGGGTCTGGAAAAAAAAAAAAAAGAAAGGTTTTGACTTGAAGAAGAAGAAGAAGAGGCTCAACTCCACATGACCAAACTGTTCTTTTACTCACGCACCTTTCACTCCTCTTTGGTCTCTCCATTTCAGGGAGAATGATAGTGGGCGGGACTAATGGGAATACCTTGGCCATGATTGGTCTAAAAGAAAAAAAGAACAAGTCACAAATGTAAAAACTAACTTCATAAGGGGAATTACATGGGGACAGAACCTCACAAATAGCAATAACCTATTCAATTCAATTCAATTTTTTATTTGCAAAAAACAATAAATGAAAAAAACAGCAAGATGTCGTGCCGAAATGCCGTAGAGAAGAGGTAGGTTTTTAGTCTTAAAACTGCGCTACAGACCATAGACTGTATATATAAATGGACATAGCTAACCTGCTAACCACTGCTGAATAGGAAGTGATCATGAGCGCACTTCTGGCTCTGTCAACTCTGGCTCCAATTCACTTTCTATTGAAAAACTGTCGCTCCTTTCTCTGTAACAGTGTCAGACTCGTCATCTTGGTCTTAAAATGTCCGTAAATCAAGATATGAACATTAATAACAGACAAATCAGGCGTCTTCTTCTTTCCGCTACCGTTAGCAACAGGTTTGATTGACAGCGTTGCTAAGCGCTCGCTCCCTGCTAAACCAGCGGTGCAGGCGGGAAGCGACGTTACCTTCAACAGCCTGGCTCCGGATTGGTTCTTTTCGTTGCTAGGATACTCGCGGTCGGAATTCGAACTCCAAATTTAGCCCGCTATACCTGCTCTAGCCTCGATGAGCTTCTTTTGACTGGAGCTGAACGCTGTGGGTCACGTCACACTCACTTAGTCCACTTCTTTATACAGACTATGCTACACACTGAGACGATAGCCCATAAGAGTATTTACATAGACGAGCTAACTGGTTTCAAAAATTATGCAAAACACTATGTCTTTCTGTTCTTTCTTCCAAATATGTTCACACCCCAAGCTCCAAATTACGATTCTGACTGAATAGTTTGCCATTCATATTTGACAATGTTTGAAAATCTTCGTTTATTCCTTGAACGCTAGCACTTAAACAGCACACGTAAGACTCTGACCTGATCACGCTATTAAAACATTAGCGCAACACTCGGCGCACTCTCGTCTCTCGAACGCACTCACCTTTTTGTAACTCTCCTCACACCCAACGAAAAACATCAGCACTCCCATCGAGACGAAACCAGAGCAAATCAAAAACTGTTCCAGCGCCGGAGGACTGGAGCAGCACTGTGTCTTCAGAAGAACGGATGAAAAGATTAAGGAGGATAAAATATCGATGAGCTCCACACACACAACACGCAGCCAGACACTGCTCTGGACTGGCACAGCAAAGTTATTATACAGCGCTTTTCCACCTTCAGGGCTCTCAAAATCAATCACATTCATAAAACAATGTACGGCGACACTGGGGGTGAGGTGATTAAGTGTCTTGCCCAAGGACACAACGATATTCTTCATCTGTAGGAGCTGGAATCGCACCGCCAACCTGTGGACAAGTGGATCTGACCACTCAACCAGTGATGTCCAACCACCAAACTTCAGATTGGCGGACAAACGCTCTACCGATTGAGCCACTTTCACACCATTTTAGTCGTTAAAAAAATCGCTTGAATTCAGAATCGTGATTTCAACAGATTTAGAAATAGTTTGACTTTTTCCCGAGGCTGTTACAGTCGTTTTACAGCATCTTTTCATGAATTAATTGCACAGGAAAGGACATGCAAATCACACTCAGAGAGATCAGGAGTCTAACCCACAACCTCCTGGTGAGAGGGAGGAGACAGGATAACCACTCTGCCGCAGTCACACAGGACAGAGAGGGAGGGATTATACAAGTGTCTAACTCAGCAGTGGATTGAGTTGAGAGGATTAAAGAGGGAGGGGGAGTGAACAATTGTAATTACTCAAAATACCTGGTTGGCTTTGGGAAACTGCAGCGGTGTTGTGGGTTGTCGGTTCGATTCCTGTCCAGGCGGATCGGACAAGACCCCTCGCATTTTTGTACAGAATGACAATAAAGTAGTGAAATACGAACTGTAGTGTGAGCATAGACTGTGTAAAGAAGTGGACTAAGTGAGCGTGACGTCACCCACAGTGTTCGGCTCATGGAGACTAGTGGTTATAGGGACGATATGGAGTTACATTTATGGATTTCCGAGCACGAGTATCATAGTGAAAGCATGATTTTTGTTTTATTACTTTACTCTTAAACCTTGTGTTGAATACTGTGTGTCTTAAGCATTGAGGTGAACTTGTTTCTCAGTAAGAATGTGACACAAACTTATTTAAGATGTCTACACTGTCGACTTTTACATGGGTTCTTCAGCTTCCAGTTGACAAAAGGCCTGGTCATACATCTTTTCAGTGACTGCAAGCATCTTTTGGTGACGTATTCTACCTCCCCGTAAACAGCTAACGGTATATCCATGTATGACCTTGTACAGACAGTATGTAAAATGAGTTAAGGCCTTACAGGACCGGCCTTCTACAGATAGTACCTTGGAAAAACTCCCCGAATGTGCTGCTGTCTGTAACTTCCATCAACTCTCGACCTGGTCTGCGATCTCTTCCTTCACAATTACACATCGCAACCAAAGAGCCAATCTGAAAGGCTCTTGAAGGTAACGCCCCTTCCTGCCCTCACCGCTGGTTTAGCAGTGAGCGGGCGCTTAGCAACGCTGTCAATCAAACCTGTTGCTAACGCTAGCGGGAAAAGAAGACGCCTGATTTGTCTGTTATTAATGTTCATATCTTGATTTACAGACACGAAATAAAACACTAGGGTCATGTAGAGTGGATTCATAGTTACAGAGAGAGGGGACACCGTTTTTCAATAGAAAGTGAGTTGAAGCCAGAGTCGATGCAGCAGGAAGCGCAACCATGCTCACTTCCTGTTTGGAACGCAGCAGATAGCAATCTATGGATGTGTTTTCAAATTCCACACACCTTCACTAGAATCATTTGGGTCATTTCAGCCCTGTAGTTGGTAAAAGTGAAGGTAAAAGGAGATGTTAACTTGAAAACTACCACTTCATGACATCACAAGGTGGAACAGAGCATTTTGAGCTTTGGAGATGTTACAGACTAATAATAAAAAGTTACTCAAACAAGTGTGAATGAAACAAAACACAACTCCAGGTCTGTTTTTGAGGACTTAAAGCTCACATTTAAGTCCATTTTGCATAATATGAGACCTTTACGTAATCGTATTAAAAGAACCTGTTGATAAAGAAATGATAAAACACACAGAAAGCACAGTTTGGAGCATTTACAGCGAAGGTGGGCGGGGCAACAAGGGGAAAAAGGGAGCCAGTTTTATTACATTAGTTATTGGTTTGTGTCGTCTGGAGCTGAAGCCCTGTTAGACTTTGATCTCTTTTCAGACCAGGTCGTAAAAGTTTCCCCTTCGCTGAACATTTCCTGGTGGTGATCAGCTGGAAACAAAGGTAAGTCTCATTCATCAACATGCTTTATATTTTTTACTTTACCCTGTTTTTGGTTTTATTTCTACAAGAACAGACCACAGAATTGGGAAATACTCTCAGGTGTGTGACGTTTTCTGAAGGGGAGTTCTCCATCTGCTCGTCTCCATGGATGGGTGAAGCTGTAAAAACATGCAAAATAGTTATGTTTTGCCCATATTTGGCTGTTTTCTGGAGTTGTGTTTTGTTTCATTCACACGTTTAACACACAAACTCCGCATATTTAGGCTGAGTTCTTCTCTCAAACTGAAAACCCTCTGTTCTACCTCATTTATTTGTTGGTTTGTTTGAGAGGTACAGTACAGTACAGTTAAACATGGCCACCAAATAGGTAACCGATGCCTATGTACATACGATTTCTAGCCCTCATCCCTGGTTACGCTTTAAAGAAGTTTTAATTAAAAAAAAAAAACGAGTTAGTAAAAGGCACAAACAAAAAATGCACAGGTAAGAACACGCACATACAGCTGAACCAGAAGTTTACATACACCATATAGAAAAATCAAAAATTGTGAGAAAAAAAACCCCAAAACAATAAAATCTCTTAATATTCTGACATTTAGCAAATAGAAATAATTTTGCTAATCCTAATTGACCTAAAACAGGAAAGGTTTTGTCTGATTTCATGTCAAGCAGTGAAAAAAAAAAAAAATCTTTTAATACAGTATATGTAAACTTCTGGTTTCAGCTGTAAAAGACATAGGTAAAAACACACATAAACTACACAGCCTGGCCAAAAAAAAAGTCACCACCTCGATTTAACAAAGGAAATAAGTTGCTGAAGTTGGTCAGGTCTAAGTTCAGCAACAGTCTGTGCTCAAAGAATGAGGTCAGCTGACACCTGAAGATACTGAAGGACCAGGTTATTCCATCAGTGGATTTTTTTGGGCATATTCCAGGATGACAATGCCAGGATTCATCAGGCTCAAATCGTGGAGGAGTGGTTCAGGAGCAGGAGATGTCATTTTCACCACAGAGTCCAGACCTGAACCCCAGTGAGAGTCTTTGGGATGTGCTGGAGAAGCTTTGTGCAGCGTCAGACTCGACCATCATCAGTGCAACATCATGAAAAATGAAAGCAACACTGGATGGAAATAAATCTTGTGACGTTGCAGAAGCGAAACTGTCGTGATGTGGGGTGTGAGGCGGACCAAAAGTGCAGGACTCGGGGCAGGTTTAAGGGTGTTTATTGACAGAAGACACAACAGGTGACGGGAGAACATACGAGGAGCTGGGTGCAGGGGTGGAGGTCAGGGTCCAGAGGTGCAGGGAAGACACGAGAAACACAGCCGGTACCGGGAGACAGGGTCGGAGAACACGGGCAGGACATCAGCAGGACACCAGGCAGGACACGAACAGGGAGACAAGCAGCACGACGACGAACAGTGTGAAGACACAGTGAGAATCAGCAGGGTGACGATCAGACGACCTGGCCAGGAGAGCTGGGTCCTGGCTCCTTTTAATCACCTGCAGCTGCATTGATTGCCTTGATGGGCTGCAGGTGTGTGTGGGAGGAGCCAGGGCTCCGCCCAGCTCTGGAGTCAGGTGAGGGAGGGGGAGAGGAGACACCGGAGGCAGGAGCAGACAGAGATCATGACAGAAACCGAAACAATCCCACAGTGAATTTGCCGTAATCAAAGCTAAAGGTGGAACAACCAAATATTACAGTGTGTGACCTTTTTTCTTTTGGCCAGGCAGTGTACTTCATACCTGTCCACTCTGCATCCCAGGGCGGGTTAGAGTTCACAATGTTGACTTTCCTTGAGCCAGTTCTTGAGTTTTGTGGAAAAAAATCCCATTTATTTTTCTCAAAGAAGTGCAGTTTGTTTTTTGGGAATGACCCTTTGATGATTCTTAGCATTCAGAAGAGTAAAAACACCCTCTAGTCGATTGCTGTAGCACATTTACAGCAACAAAATCTGACTTTAACATGGACTAAAGAGAGAAATAAACCAGGATAAAGACGCCTGTATCTCTCATTCCTCTGTTCTTGTTCTCGATAAAGACCTGAAGTTGAACTTCAATGGAGCAGCAGATCCTGACGCTCCTGTTCACTGCTCTCATGTGCTCAGTCAACGCGCAACGGGGACGGTAAGAGCGCCCTCTGCTGTCCAGTCCAGTAACACAGTGGTAGGCCATATCAACTACAACATCTAGATTTTTTGAAGTAGCATTTAGCATAATAGCATTTTACAGCTTTATCTGAGGTTTAAGTAAAATAAGCCACAAAAGTGCAGAATTATCACTATTTAGTTTCAGTATTTGTATTTATTTAATTAGGGCAATGCACGTTAAAGCTGCCATGTGTAAGTTTATTTGATATTTTTGAACCAGTAGGTGGCAGAAGTGAAACCTGCCCCCTCCCCTCACAGACATGATACAACATGAACAAAAACACACTTTTTTTCCATTTTAATTCTTAATCTGTTCTTAAATGATATACTACTACACACGAGTTAAAGGTTTAGTAAGTTGCGGTTGTCTTCTGTTTTTGAATGACGGCCATGTTTGTATTTCAGGCCTACACTGAGTCTCCCTGCGCGCTCCCCCGTCCAGAGGAGTCTGGGTAAAGATCCTCCGATACACCCCGAGTCATTGGCTGTGTGAATTTCCACTCTATTCGCCCTTTGCACACAGCCGCCTGGTTAGCTCCGGTTCTCTCAAAAAGTGCAGAAACACAGTTAATCATGTATTAGAAATAAACCGTGTTGCGCTGTTTAAATACCACGGAAACACAGCCTTATGTTTTTAGACAATCTGAAAACTCACAAAACAATAGAACATGGATTTAAACATCATATTTAAGGAGCATTTGATCAAATGGAGGGTTTCAGGGTTTAGGAGTTTGATTTTCAACAAAAAAGTGAGAGTGACGAACCAAAGCTGTTGGCTAATGCTAGCTAGCTTGTGACTGTAATGTGATTAACGGAGTTTCAGACAGAGCAGTGCCATCAGTTAGCATCACACTGCCAGGGAATGTTGATGACATCAGCTGCAAAGTATACATTTCTTATTAATAATAAAAAAAACTAATTGTACAAGTCCAAAAGTCCTGGATCAGCCGGTCAGGGGCAGTGGGGCAGAGACTATTATGAATTTTTGAGTTGATTTGAGAAACTGGAGAGAACCATCCCAGCAGGGACTCCCAGACTTCTCTCACCCCAGACACTTCCTCCAGCTGTTCCAGTGGGACTGCAACAGTGACGTGTGGTGAGGTTCGTGGCTGGTGAGGCACTGATGTCGTCACAATCAGATTTACAAACATATAAACCAGGTGTCTCACATTTGGCCCCGGGTCAGTTTTTCTCCCAGTGACTTGGGGCCAGAATAAAAAAAAATTTCAAAATAAAAGTTCGAAAGTCCGTATGAAACAGCTCTAATAGTATAAAATAAAAAGTTGGTTTTGTATTGTTTTTTTTATCCTTATTCTGTTTCCCCAATTTTCAGTTAATTGAAGTCATTACATTTCTTACCATTTTGTACGTCTCTGTTTGAAAAGAGCGAGTCTTTCGTCCCGTCGTCTGGAGCAAACCATTTAGCTCCTTTAGCGTTGGTCTTCCTTTGATTATAACCTCCTCCTTCGACCCAAAGTCCAGTTTAGAAAACTGCTTGAGCTTTAATATTTAATCTTCCTCCATTTAAAAAGTAGGGTCAGACAAGAAGAAAAAAATGAACTGATAAAGTTGAAGTAGTAGTAGTTTGCGACCCCTATTCTGCGGGAGTGCTCCTCCTCGATGAGCTGCTCAACTGTGACTGAGCTCTTCACTAATTGATTCATTGAAAGAATTAGAGCGAGATTAATCAATTAGCAAAATAATTGTTAGTTGCGGTCCTAAAATATGGTCAAGCTAACGACTAGCGTGATTGATGCAGGTGGCAGATGACAGGGAGTTGGACCATTTGAAATACCTTTCTAGATGGAATTACAATGTCATTTTATATTTCACTAATTTTGTCTCCCTCAGAATTCGTTTATGTCAAGCTGGACCGTAACACAGCCCACAAGCGCCTCCTAGTGTCCGAGAACAACCGCACAGCCACCCTGGTTCGAGAAACGCAGCCGTACCCGGATCACCCCGACCGCTACGAACGTTCCCATCAAATCCTGGGCTCTGCGGGTCTGAGTGGACGATGCTACTTCGAGGTAGAGTGGAGAGACTGGGTTGACATCGCAATGACTTACAAACACATCGATCGCTTTGGAAAGTTTTCTAAGGGCGTATTCGGAGACAACAGCTATTCCTGGAGTCTGCGGATTTATGACGGACAGTTCTTCGTTTGTCATGGCGATGTACAAGAGCCAATCAGACGCATCTCTACAGGTCTTGTTGGGTTTTCTGGTGGAAATGTGGGCGGGGCTTCTGCAGAGTTTATCTCAGGTGTAGTGGGAATATACCTGGACTATGAAGAAGGAATTCTGTCTTTTTACGAGATTCTTGATGAAGGAAAAGCGTCCCATCTCCACACCTTTAGGGAGAAGTTCACCCAGCCCTTGTTTCCAGGTTTTGGGGTGTGGATTGTGTTTGCTCAGAGATCGGCCGGGAACTCGGTCTCCTTGGTAACACCGAGGCTTTCCCAAAACATGATGCCTGCATGGAAGCGAGCTGAGGTTTTTGAACCTGCCTCTGAGGAGTTTTTTGAACCTGCCCCTCTTCAACTTTTCTCTGTCGCCTCTGTTTTAATTTTTCTTATTTTCTTATGTGCATTCAGTGTCTTCCCATGGCACTTAATATTTTAAAGTGTTTCCAGATTCTAAAAAAAATATTCTACTGGCAGATTTTGCTTAATTAGAGAGGAAGTGTCATGCAATTTCTATTATTTTTGTCAATTTCTTTCATCAAAAACATGTCTGAATTGGTTTCAGATGTCATCCATGCCTGTTTGAGTATTTTACTGATCTTTCCTGGGCCCTATATGAAGCTTCCTGATGGTTAGCTGCAAGATTCTGTACAAGGCTCCACCCACAAGCCTAAATCACCCACGCTCCCACACGACAATTCTCCATTAATATACAAAAACCTGACACAAAACTGTCCACGGAGACTTGACAAACCTGATGTGATGTGCAGTAGTTTCATTAGCGAGATGCATGCTGACTGTGTTGTGATAGCGCTCTGAAGGGGGAGTGACTTAACATGGAGAGCATCAGAAACAAAAGTGAAACTTATAAAACATGATAACACATTGTTTCATTTTATTTATTTTTATTTACATAGTGAGAGCACAGAGAGAGCATTCAGACTCTCCTTTTCACGGGTCCCCTGTTTAAAATACAGAAAAATACAAACAATTAACTGCATAAATCCATTTAAAATATTAAAAACAGAAGCAGGTGTGATTATAAATGTGTATCACTAGATTATTAAAGTGCATTAGTGGCACCAGTGTATCCAGTTTTGCATGTCCTTGAAATGTTTTTTGGAAGTAAAATAACCAAAAGCTTTTTTTTCCCCCCATTTCAATTCTGCTGCAGCCAGTTTTTTACATGGACAATCAATCTTGTATTAAAAGTTCCCGTAAGTTCAACAAACAAGGGAGATGTTGAGTCAATCTATCAGTAGTACCTTCTAAAAATATATATATTAAATAAAAATATATACAGAGTTCTCTTCTGAAAGATAACAATAGCCAACCTCCTCCTTCATAGAGTGTACAGTGATGGGTTTTTTAGACTTCATTAAAATCTTGCTGCAGTTTTAAAAGTGCCTGATCAGCAGAGGGCGCACTCGCACACAAAACTGCATCATCTGCACATAAATGTATGAGGCTTTTTCTTCAAAACTAAGTCAAACTAATAAAGATAGTAAAAAGTAGCGGGCCCAAAATTGAGCCCTGGGGCACTCCGTTGCTTAAAGTAAAAGAAAAACAAAAAACAACAAAAATAAATGATAACATGGTGATCTTAATATGTTATGTGTTAGCAGTTAATATCTCATAGAAGTAAAATGCCAGATCTTTAAACAACAATCTTAACAAAAATCTGCATAGGCCAGCTATTTTTTTTCATTTCATTATCTCATTATGTCAAAAAAGTGTCAAGAGTCTGTGTAACTTTAAAGGTGAGGAGCCAAACACAACCATAACCCTAAACTTAACAAAAACGTGTGGGTCTGTAACCACATCCTCTTTTCCATATTTGAGAAGGACGTGATTAACCAATCAGAAAAATGCATGGTCTGTTTGTATCAAAACAAAATTGCCGACTTTTGGGAAGATGTCTTCTCCATGTGAGAGATGTGTGCTCCAAAATAGCAGCGGTGGTTGGACCGTCCCAATTTAGGACGGAGGTTTGTCAGGCTCTAGGGTCCGATTCCAGACCCTTCTGGATTCAAACAGGATGTAGAAGGGACAGGTAAGTTTTAACAGGCTAACTGTAAGTGTATGGTCTATATGTCACAGGGTTGAGCCTGTTGTATGTTTTCTTTTGGACGGTGGCAGAATTATGAACTATGAACTAAAAACTGATGAAGGTGAGAATCAGATCGTGCTACCAATAAATACAAACAGAAGGTAAAATAAAATGAAAAATGTATTATGATTAAAATCAGACATAATAAAATGTTAGTCAGTAAAAAGAGGTGAACAAAGCAAAACTGTTAAAATAGGCTCAAAATGTAATCTAAAACAGACAAAAACATATTTTCATCCTAAAAAAGAAACTTGAAAAAAACATGAATGCAACCTCTAACAGCATTCTGCAAAAGCATAAAGGCATTAATAGGATTATAGTCAGTAAAAATATGTAAATAAAACATAGTATTACTGTCATGGACACATGTTCTTCAAAATAAAATCACATTTTCAGTGTCACTTGCACTTGGGCAGTTTTCCTGCTCTGTGCAGAAAGAGCAGTGGTAACATGAGGCTACTGGGGATATAAAACCAGTAAGCAGATATCATCACACAGCATCTTATTTCAGTATCTAAGGCTGGGGAAAGGCCTATAATGTAAGATAAAAGCATGACTAAAAACCTTGACAACAGAGCTCCCAGGGTGGTCATCATTGTGTTGAAAGCCCTGCGTTTTGATTGGTCTAAAGCTCTTCTGTCCCCGCCCACTTCACCCGGTCGTGGACGGATGAGAACGCAGAGGACAGAGGCAGTACAGAAACACACAACAGGGATGGATAGAACTGGCTGTAAAATAGTATAAACAAGCAGTAAGATGTAAGATTTGGTCAAATATGCAACTACCACAAGGAAAAAGCTCATCACCCATGTGCAGCCAATGCTAATATTTCTAACTCTGACTCCACCTCTTTTCTTTAAATGCAGATATTTGATTGGATGAACCACGGCCAGGTAGCGGTCCACACAGATGAGGTTGTGGAAAACTGTCTGCCCTGTTACAGTCGCCGCGGCAAAAATTTGTCCGATTAACACAACATGAGGTTTTTTAGAGAAGTACCCCGTGCAGTAAACATACGCAGCTACAATAGTTAAAATCTCCATTATGATCATGTTTAGGGTGAAGACGTCAGAGTTGCTTGTAGCTGAAGTTTTGGATGTGAATTTTTGAAATCCCACGACCAAAATGAAAATGAAAAGTGGGATAAACAGTGTGTAAACACAGATCCAAACCGTGAGCAGAGTCATCGACTGTGAGCTGCATTCTGCCCCTGACTGATTGGTGAACATTTTCCTACGAGCTGGAGAAAGGAGAAAATAAATAAACATTTAGTATCTGTCTGCAATATTAAGCTTTTTTTCATAATTGAATACGACACTGTATCCAAAAAAGCACAACATAAAACAAAAAATGAAATTGTCACGATCCCTGTCTGTCCTGCCTTTTTACTTGTCTTTTCCCCTCCCTCACATGACTGAGCCTGGAGCTGGGTGAAGATCTTGGCTCCTTCTGTGCCCACCTGAAGTCAATCTACAATCAGCTGCACCTGCAGTGGATAAGAGGAGCCAGGACCTGACACTCGGCGCTACGTGTTAATGTAGTACTCCTTGCTTTGCTCTGTTCTTGTTTTTCCTGCTTGTTACCTCGCTAAACCCGATACTTTTTGCTCCTCTCCAGATCCCGCTCCCTGGACCAGCTCAGCTCTCCCGCCTCCGACCCTGCTCTTCACTACCAGTACTGTCCGCCCCGTCTCAGACTCAACAACTCACGCCTCACCTTTGGACAACGGCAAACACCCCGCTCCCAACTCACTGTTTGATCAACCATCAATTTGCATATTGCATTATTGTAAATAAAACACACTTTTTGGTCCCTCTTGCCTGATGTTACAAAACTGTGGTTTAAAATCTGTAAACCAGACACACTGTGTCTGTAAACCAGACACACTGTGAAAAGTATTTTCATCAATGCAGCACCAGAAAATAGTTTATAAACCAAAATGCAATAGTGACTAACCTGGACGCAGAGTGTTGAGCTGGTCACCTGGAGTCTGAGGACTGGTAAATGAGGCTTTCTGTGTCAAGTTTTGCATAACTTGGGCTGGGCACATTATCGCACACTGGTTCAACGGAAAAAAAGAAAAAAAAAAAAAAATCACATTTATTTTGTTGCACACAGGTCTCATGTCAAAAACTCAGCACATACACACATATTAGTCCCTTCTTCTAGTTTGCCACATCTGGCATAACCATATTGGTGGTAACACTATAAAAACACAGCAAGTGACAAATTCACAAAAAGCAGCTACTCAAATACTGCAAATAAAATAAATACGTAGCAGTGCAGATGCCAAACCAAACAAAACCAAAACAGCATCTGTAGCTACACAAAGTTTGGCTCCATCTAGATGAGCATGATCATTATAAGACACATTCTTCTTCCTATTTCGTTTGTATATCTTCCCTTCTCATTAGAAGAAAAGCCAACTTCCTGTCCCCAGTATAGGTCTGAACTCTCCATTTCTCAAATGCTTCTCCGATGTTTACTCTTGTCTGACTCTGGTGCCGGTCGGACTCTAATTTTGCCCTTTTGGTCGCCCTAGATAAAACCTGTCTTTTCTTGATTTTTACGTGGAGTCTCTAAGGGTATGTGGGAAGTGCTGAGTGTGTGGGAAGCTCTTGAGGCTGGTGTGTTGGAAGTGCAAGAGGCCGATGTTGGGAAGCTCTGGGGGTCGATCTCTTTCTTGACGATGCAGAATCCATCTTCCAACTCTGCCATGACCATCAACACCCCCGCTATGTTTAGTTATGGTGGCGGATCAGAAAGTCAGAGCCAGTGAACCGCATTTCATTACTTCTGCTGACAGAGCATGTTTTTTGAACCCGAATTGCTTTCACATAATTGCGTGTGTGATCTTATAGAGGCAGCAGCGAGGAAACAGCAAAACTCATTATGTGCATAAGGCAATTGCTTAAGCAAGAACATGAGTGAACTATTGTCATTTTGAGAATTTCAACTTGTGCAGTGCACCTTTAGCATTCCACATGTTTAGTAACCAGTGAGCTGGTTTGAACTAGGCCTGCGCCAGAACTGAACCAGGACTAAACAAGGACTAAATAGGGGGACTGACCTTTACCAGAGTAAGCCAAGGCTCGTCCAGCTTCTATTAAGCTTAGAGTGAACAGAAAGGAGCAGCAGATCACACAGAACAACTACAGGAAAAGACAGCTTCAGAAGGTTAAGACACATACAAATCATATCCAAGTCAAACCAGCACGACACTGGGTGAATCGCCGTAAATCTCCATCTCCAAGCCACTAACCACTCCTTTGAAGATAGTAAAGTTCAGATCTGAGCCAGAGAAAAGAAATGATTTGAGAGGGGAGTTAAAGACAATCCTTCCTTAAACAGGAATGGGGGCCTGAGACATAACCTTTCCCCCATCTCTAAGTCCATCCTCAGACCCAGAACAAAGAGAATAATAGCAGGGTCATTAAGGGCTGAATTGGGTAATTTCAGCTGAAACTGGAGACAATAGATGTTTACAGGCTCCTCCTTCAGACAGATATAAGGCCGTGTCCAGCAGTGATCTGTCCAGAACTGAAGAAGCAGTTTGGATGAGCAGCCAAACATCTTCACTCTTACAACGATTTGTCACGATCTGTTTGACAGATTTAAATTTCGTCTTTTGCTGGGTGAATACCACAGTGTATTTAGGCTAAACCGTCAAACACCTGTATAATATTGTTTACACTTTGCATTAGGGCCCGGGAAGTATCACCTCCGGGTGAGAAAAGTCGGCACAGCTGTACAGTGTAGTACTCCGTATCTGAGCAGGCTGAAGTTTTGAATGTAGTAGACTAAAGAAATCACTGTATGACAAATATTTTCTGTATTTGCTTGTTCGTTGGTCAGGATGGACTCCTCTGATAACTCTTCCTCCATCTTGAACTCTTCCACTTGGACATACACAGCCTGGTTTGTTGTATACTTGTGTTTTTTCCCTTGTTCCTCTTTATTGGCATTAATGGTGATTCTCTGGGTGTTAACATCAGCTGCTCCGGCGTCATTAGCCTCCACTTGCTGGTGATGGAGATGCTGAGAACTGCTGCTGCAAAGCTGTTCACGTACGGACTCCACGCTCAAAGGGTCTGATGGCGAACACAGGAATCACTTACCCTCAGTGTGAGCAGAAGTATTTCCACTGCCTCAGCTGCGGGGAGCGCTACATGGCCGTGGTTCATTCAATCACATACTTCTGTTTTTTTTAAATAAAGGGCCGAGGTACCATAAGGAACATCAGCATTGGGGTCACGTGGGTGTTAAGCTTTATTTATGTTATACTTATGGCTGTTATCCCTGATTTTTGGACCTAAATTATTAGAAATCCTGAGAATGAGTCGGACAGTGATTTATGGACTTAGAAACAGCACAAAAAACCTTCAGATTTCTCACTTTCTTTAATGTGAATCCTGGGAAAGTTCACACGGAGGGATTTCTGAGGCCTTGTAAACAAGACGTATGAAACATGTCTGAATTAAGCCAAGTACAACTCCAGAGAAAAAGTAATGACATAGTTAAAGCAAAGGAAACCCATGGTATGGGTCCAAACCAATGGAAGATTTGAAACACATTTTTGTAAGAATTTTGCCATTTTGCAGAACAATATGGACTCCCATGTCTGGACAAGTTTATCGTTACATTCAGCTCATCGAAAAGCCATCAGTGCATAGAATAAAAAAACAATGTCCGTGCCCACACCTGCTTACGTGATTCATTCAATTTATGTAAATCTCTCCACAGAAAGTCTCATTTAGCAGTGACCAGACTCCAGGTGAACAGCTCAACACCCTGCGCTCCATCCAGGTCAGTCAGCACTTATTTTTTATTTCTAAATGATTTTTGGCTCCTGTCTTCACAGTCTGGATTGGGTTTAGAAACGACTGCTAATGCATTAAAAGCTCAAAGTTGAAGACTTGTTTTATTTTATTTCTGTGTGTCTTTTAAATTTTGAAAACTGTATATGTAGTATGCCTATATTCTTGAGTTATGTGTTGAGATGATGGTTTTGTGATACAATGATCTTAATGACTGTGGGACACCAGAATTATAAAAATTCTTATGAAATCATAAGAATCAAAACATGAATTCTTCCAGTCCAGGGGGGAGCTTCACAAACATCACTAAAAGCAGAAATCCTTTGGCGTAGTTTATTTATCACAACAGGTAAAGGATAATCATTATAAGAACTTTAGAAGTTCAAATTATGACATTAAATCAAATAGCTATCCATCCACCCATTTTCGTCCGGGGCTGGATTGTGGGGACAGTCTAAGCAGGGACTCCTAGACTTCTTCCACCCCAGACACTTCCTCCAGCTCCTCCGGTGGGACCCAAAGGCTTTCCCAGACGAAAGGGAAGTCTCCTCCGGCTGGGCCATGCCCAAAGCACCTTCCCAGGGAGACATCCAGGAGGCATCCTGAACAGAGGCCTGAGCCACCTCAGCTGTCTCCTCTCGACATGGTGGACCAGTGGCTCTCCTCCAACCTTCTCCCGTGTGACTGAGCTTGTCACCCTATCTCTAAGGGAGAAACCTCTGAGGGAAACTCATTTCGACGGATTGTATCTTGTCAATCTTTTTCAGTCTTTACCCAGAGCTCAAGTGCCTCAAGTGGAGGAGTTAAAGTTTCTTAAACAGTTATATAGTACAGTTCTATACTCTCCATCAGGTGCTCGAGGGCTCATAGGAGTTTGCCTGACCAGTCCACATGTGCTTTGAGTGGATCTGGAGAAGGCATTTGACCGAGTCCCATGTGGTGAGATGCTTAAGCCTGAGAGGGCTCAGGCATCTCAGCTGGCTTGGGAACGCCCTGGGGTCCCACTAGAGAAGCTGGAGGAAGTGTCTTGGGTCAGAGGAGTCTGGGAGTCCCTGCTTAGGCTGCTGCCTTACTGCTTTTACTTTGTTACATCTGCAAATTAAGGTCACTGGATCAGATCTTTTCTAACATTTCCTTACATTCCATGACTTTGATCTTCCAGTTTTTGAGCAGATCAGACCTGTGACTTCATTTTGAAGTAGATACACATAAAGGTCCTACATTGCGTAAAATTGACTGTTGTGAGCCTTAAATGTTGTGTAACATGTCTTACATGTTATAATGTTGTTACCTCCTCAAAAACAGACCTGGAGTTGTGTTTTGTTTCATTCACATGTTTGAGTAACACTTTATTATTAGTCTGTATATCTCCAAAGCTCAAAACGCTCTGTTCCACCTTGTGATGTCATGAAGTGATAGTTTTCAAGGTAGCAGCTACCGTTTACCCTTTGTTTAGTAGAAATTGGCGATTCCAGGGCTGAAACTATCCAAATGATTCTTGTGAAGGTGTGTGGAGTTTAAAAACACTAAGCACTTCCTGTATTACCACATGATGACATCACAAGGTGGAACAGAGTGTTTTCCGTTTCAGAGAAAGACTAAAACCTAAATATGCAGGATTTGTGTGTCAAATGTGCAAATTAAATTAATGATGATGATGAGGAAATGACAATATATCACATCAGACAATAGTGTAATATGGGCCCTTTAAAGCCACTCTGTGGAACATTGCAGGCAAAGCTCAACAAAATGATTGCAGTATTTCCATTTTGCTAATTGCCAACATTGAAATCAAGACATTGGTTTAATTCCTCTACATATTACACACAAAATTTTAATGTTTATTTTCTCCTTTCAGCAGCTCGTTGGAAGATGTTCACCAATCAGTCAGACGCAGAATGTGGCTCACAGTCGGTAACTCTGCTCACAGTTTGGGTCTGTGTTTACACACTGTTTATCCCACTTTTTATTTTCATTTTGGTCGTGGGCTTTCGACAATTCACATCCAAACCTTCAGCTACAAGCAACTCTGACGTCTTCACCCTAAACATGGTCATCGTGGAGATTTTAAGTATTCTGGGTGTGTATGTTTACTACAGTGGGTACTTCTCTACAAAACCTCATCTTGTGCTAATCGGAGAAGTTATTGGCTCGGCGGGCTGGAACAGGGGAGACAGTTTTCCACAGCCTCATCTGTGTGGACCGCTACCTGGCCGTGGTTCATCCAATCAAATATCTGCATTTAAAGAAAAGAGGTGGAGTCAGAGTTAGAAATATTAGCATTGGCTGCACATGGGTGATGAGCTTTTTCCTTGCGGTAGTTGCATATTTGGCCAAATTAATCATGTTACAACTTATCTGGGTTATATTACAGCCAATTGTATCCATCCTTATTGTGTGTTTCTGTACTGCCTCTGTCCTCTGTGTTCTCATTCGTCCTCGGCCGGGTGAAGTGGGCGGGGACAGAAGAGCATTAGACCAATCAAAGCGCAAGGCTTTCAACACAATGGTGACCACCCTGGGAGCTCTGTTGTCAAGGTTTCTAGCCGGGCTTGTATCTTTCTCTATATACTACTTCTCAAATGCAGATATGGAAATAAAATGCTTTGTGTTGTTGTCTTCGATTTGGTTTTCTCTCCCCAGTAGCCTCTTGGTACCACTGCTTTTTCTGCACAGAGCACGAAAACTGCCCAAGGGGAAGTGACGCTGACAATACAAGTGCATTCAGAGCTCAGTCTGTTTTAGGAAACAGACCTAATCTAAATGAATGAGTGAGTATAGTATAGTAGTGTAGTTACTATGAGCTCAGAGCCATGAAAACCATGGAAACTACTGGTACAGAAGATGTACTGTGTGATGGTATTTGTAAAAGGGGGTCTGGGGGTTCCCCCCTTGGTTTATTTATTTTATTTAATTTTGTTTTGTACCACTACTTCAAAATAAAATTGAAGTGCATGAGAATGTGTAAAAAATGTAGTGTTCTTAGACAAGGTCTGAGAAATTCAGAAGTTCAGAACGATTTTAAAACCTACAATCCTCTGAGCACAAAGGCTGCAGAGAAGAGACCACACACCACAAGCTGTAACCTGTGAAAACAGCTGTTTCCTGTCTAGAGTAAAACCAGTCACTCTGAGACTCATCTGTTCAATACAACCAGAGCACTGTGTTTATAGATTATATACAAGTCAAAAGTGTGTTATTTTTTCTTAAAACATAGCTCTGAAAATGTTCTGCTCAGACAGAAAGCTGCTGCTACACACAGGAAGTAGTCTGTTGTTTATTATTATAATCTGCTGCAGCTTCACCCACTGATCCTCACATCGTGGATTTATATAAACATGACACATGTGAGGAACTCCTCTCACCTTTTTGCTTTAAAACAGAGCTTCAAACTGGGTTATGAGGCATGTTTTGTGGACTGGGTGATGTGGATTTGTGGGGAAAGTCCCAGGCTTTTGGATATAAGGACATGGGTGAACGCTACAGTTTAATGTCATAACTTTATGGTTAGTAATAAAAACCTTGAGTTTGTATTCTGCGCCTCTTTGTCCGTCACTCCGTCTGCCCCTGAGGATCTGTTTTATTACCTGGTGCAGTGATGTTTTGTGGTGACGATATGACAGAGCACCAGAATCGTGGGTCATACCTCCCTGAAGTCGGGCATTTTCCCTGTAGTGTGTGCCAGGTTTTATTTAATGATCTTTATATGACTGCAGAGGGTGTGTATGTACTATAACTGATATATGAGGTGTTTTCAGTTTGATTTGTTAATGTAGTCATTCCTGTTGAAATTAACATGTTTATTTTCTGATATTAGGCAAATAAATATATTCTTTACAAATCTGATAGTTTTCCTTTATGGTCTGTGGCACAATGGCGATATTTAACTCAGATGGCCTGATGTGTATAATATGTGGACATGTGTCATAAGTCGATTTTATCTTTTATTTTGACATGTTCCATGAAGTGTCCTTGTCTACGTCAAAGATACTATATTACACAAAATGGACTGTTGTGAACTTAAAGCTATATTGTACTCATACTCATTTGCTCATCACAAACATACTGCAGTTGTGGTTTGTTTCATCATTAGTCTGTTACATCTCCAATGCTCAAAATGCTCTGTTCCACTTTGTGATGTCATGTAGTGGTAGTTTTCAAGTGAACAGCTCCTTTTACCTTTAGTTCAGTTTAAATATGTGTTTACTGGGTTGTGAGTTTCTGTATAAATTGTTCAGTTTGCTGGACTAGAATTAATTTAATAAAATAGAAACATTTAAGAATTGCTTCAGTCTGTTATTTTCTCTGTATTTTTTGTAATGCTGTAAACTGTGTAAATAATGAAAATATTAACCAAAAATAAAATTCCATCAATCTTATTTTTGTGTCTTTACCACAGTAGTTTTTCTGTCATTCTGCAGGTGAGAGAAACACTTCAAAACCTGCACAAACCAAAACATGTTAAATATAAGAAAACAACATCTCACTGGTTTATTTAAAAGACCCTGGAGATTAATGCAAATGTGCTCAGAAGAGGCACTAACACCAAATCACTCTCCAGAACCTGTGGACACACATTTACCTAAAGTGTGTCTTGATTTGGTTAAATTTGTTTTGTAAAACAGGTACATCAGGACACGGAGTTTGGACTGTTTCGTTCTGCTCCCGGAGTTACAATGTTTTTTTTTTGGGTTTTTTTTAAATGTATTATTTATTTAAAGATTTTCCAGAATATATACAAAACAAAAGCGATTACAAAGAAAGGTGCAGTATCCAAGGCGAATATAAGAGATGAACAGTTTTCAATGTACACACCTTAAAACATATATACACGCAGCCCACAGATGGCTAACAGAGAAAAGTGCCTATCCCCTCCCCTCTCGAAACAAACCCCTAACAAATGAATGAGAAAAAAAAAAAAAATAGAATAAAAACAGACAGAATATGCACTACTAAAACACTTAGTACAGTTAGATCGACCACTTGATATCCATGTACATGTGAAATAAAAGGCAATTCGTGGCGTTATCTCCAGTGTCAAAGATGTGACATGATCTAGAAAAGGTAACCAGACTTCAGAAAATTGAGAGTCAGAGCCTTTGAGAGAGTGCCTTATTTTCTCCAGTTTCATAAAAGAGAAGGCATCTTTTATCCATTGAGAGTGAGTAGGTGGGTGAGGGTCTTTCCAGAGCATGGCCAACAATGTAAGAAAGGCAACAACAGGGTGAAATCAGCTGGAAGAATCCCAAAAAGATCAATCAAAGAACTCTAGCATCGCAAATAGATAGAGAGTCAAAAATAGTGTCCCAATATGTGGATAAGGCAGGTCAAAAACATGTGCGTGAGATTGGCTGGGCCTAGATTGTACTTTACACAGTTGCGACTGGTGCCAGGGAAGATTCGGACAAGCCTAATCCTAGACCAGTGCACTCTAAGGACCAGTGACGTGCGGTGAGGTTCGTGTTGAGGCACTGATGTCGTCACAATCAGATTTACAAATATATAAACCAGGTGTCGGCGAGTAAATCTGACCCCGGGCCAATTTTTCTCCCAGTGACTTGGGGCCAGAATAAAAAAGAATTTCAAAATAAAAGTTCAGAAGTTCGTATGAAATAGCTCTAATAGTATGAAATAAAAAGCTGGTTTTGCATTGTTTTTTATCCTTATTCTGTTTCCCCAATTTTCAGTGGATTGAAGTAATTACATTTCTTACCATTTTGTACGTCTCTGTTTGAAAAGAGCGAGTCTTTTGTCCCGTCGTCTGGAGCAAACCATTTAGCCCCTTTAGCGTTGGTCTCGGTCCTTTAATTCTAACCTCCTGCTTCGACTGAAAGTCCAGTTTAGAAAACTGAGCTTTAATATGTATCTTCCTCCATTTAAAAAGTAGAACAGACAAGAAGAAAAAAGTGAATTGCTAAAGTTGACTTGCTAACTCTAAATTGTTGTTTGCGGCCCCTATTCTGCGGGAGTTACCAGAATCCCTGAGCGCCCCCTAACATGTGGCAGGGTAACTGCGTGCCTCACCCGGCGCCTTTTCACAGCCGCTTAAAGCAGCAGAGTGCAGAGCTGAGCGCACAGCATAGTCAGTCCGCAGTGAGGCACGAACAGCCGGTGCCTCACCTCGCGTCTCTTCTCAGGATTTCAACGGTAAACGTAGCAATTCAGCGATTTTGAGTAAAAAAAAATAATAAAATTGCAAAGTTAAATACAAAATAACTTTATAGTACAACTCATTGGATAAATATAACTATTTCATTTATTTTTTGTACTGTCATTACGGTAATCGGCAGATTACCGTAATGATGGTAAAATATCTGAAGAGCCTCGTGCCTCTGCTTTGAGATGCCATTTAAATTTACATGAAGCACAATTGGTTGTGGAGTTACGGTAATAAAAAGTCCCTGAGTCTATCAGCGACGATAGCATCCGACGCTAAAGGACTACAAGTGAGAGTACACACCGAGCCATAGGTTCCCGACCCCTGAGAAATAGCTGTTTACAGTTTCAATGAGGTTAGCCCCTCCCTCCAGACAGATAAGGCGGCTTGGATTTTTGTAAAACTTTAGCCATTTTGGGGAACAATATGGACTCCCATGTCTGGACAGGTTTACCGTTACATTCAGCTCATCGAAAAAGCATCAGTCCATAGAAAACAAACCAATGTCCGTGCCCACACCTGCTTACGTGGTTCATTTGATTATTATGTAAATCTCTCCACAGAAAGTCCCATTTAGCAGTGACCAGACTCCAGGTGAACAGCTCAACACCCTGCGCTCCATCCAGGTCAGTCATCACTTATTTTTTATTTCTAAATGATTTTTGGTTCCTGTCTTCTCAAGTCTTCACAGTCTGGATTGGGTTTAGAATCGACTGCTAATGCATTAAAAGCTCAAAGTTGAAGACTTGTTTTATTTTATTTCTGTGTGTCTTTTAAATTTTGAAAACTGTATATGTAGTATACCTATATTCTTGAGTTATGTGTTGAGATGATGGTTTTGTGATACAATGATCTTAATGACTGTGGGACACCAGAATTATAAAAATTCTTATGAAATCATAAGAATCAAAACATGAATTCTTCCAGTGTGAAGGGGGAGCTTCACAAACATCACTAAAAGCAGAAATTCTTTGGTGAACTTTAAAAACAAAAACATTAAAATTACAATACAACAAATCAAAACATAAATAATAAAATATCGTCATGAAATGAACATTAAAAAAGAAGAGGCAGAATAAAACCCTTTCCTTCATATGCACAGCTAAACAGGAGCGTTTGGAGCCTGGATTTAAACACTGTCAAAGTCGAGTCTGTCTCACATCTTCATTAAGACTGTTCCAGGTTTTAGCTGCATAAAACTGAAACACTGATTCTCCATGTTTAGTCCTGACTCTGGGACCAGCAGGAGGCCGGTCCCTGAAGTCCTCAGAGTGTGAGATGGTTCATGTGCCTCTAACATGTGGGAGATGTACTTTGGCGCTGGTGTACTCGACTTAAATACATGGGACTCCTGAGGCAGTGAACAGTTACCAACAGGCCAAGCGAGCTGCGGCTCATGTGGTTGCAGAGGCAAAAATTCAAGGTCATGGGAGTTTGTTCAACCAGTCCACATGTGCTTTGTGGACCTGGAAATGGCATTCGACCATGTCCCTCATGGTGTTCTTTAGGAAGTACTCCGGGAGTGCAGGGTCCGGGGCTCTTTGCTAAGGGCTGTCCGGTCCCTGTATGACCGGAGCAGGAGCTGTGTTCAGGCAGTAAGTCAGACCTGTTCCCGGTGCATATTGGACTCCGCCAGGGCTGCTCTTTGTCACCAGTTCTATTCATTATTTTTATGGACAGAATTTCTAGGCGCAGTCAGGGGCTGGAGGGGGTCCAGTTCAGGAACCACAGGATCTCATCTCTGCTGTTTGCAGATGATGTTGTCCTGATGGCTTTTTTGAGCCAGGACCTGCAGCACTGGGGCGGTTTGCAGCGGATTTTTTTGCAGCTGGGTTGATCATCAGCACCTCAAATCCGAGGCCATGGTTCTTGACCGGAAAAAGGGTGGCTTGCCCTCTCCAGGTGGGTGAGTTTCCTCCGCAGGGTGGCTGGGCGCTCCCTTAGAGATAGGGTGAAGAGCTCAGTCACACTGGAGGAGCTCGGAGTAGAGCCGCTGCTCCTCCACGTTGAGAGGAGCAGCTGAGGTGGCTCGAGCATCTGTTCTGGATGCCTCCTGGACGCCTCCCTAGAGAGGTGTTCTGGGCATGGGTTAGGGGAGGAACCGGGAAGACCCAGGACATGCTGGAAGGACTATGTCTCTCAGCTGGCCTGGGAACACCTCGGAATGTTCCCGGAAGAGCTGGAAAAAGTGTGTGTGGAGAGGGGAGTCTGGGCCTCCCTGCTGAAACTGCTGCCTGCACAACCCGGCCCCAGATAAAGGAGAAAAAAATGGATGGATGCACTATAGTGTAATATAGACCCTTTAATGTCATTCTGTGGAACATTGCAGGCAAAGCTCAACAAAATTATTGCTGTATTTCCAGTTTGCCAATTGCCAAGGTTGAAATCAAGACTTTGGTTTAATTCCTCTACATATTTGACACAAAGTTTTAATGTTTATTTTCTTCTCTCACCAGATCAAAGGAAAATGTTCACCAATCAGTCAGAGGCAGAATGTGGCTCACAGGCGATGACTCTGCTCACGGTTTGGCTCTGTGTTTACACACCGTTTACCCCACTTTTCATTTTAGTTTTGGTCGTGGGCTTTCAACAATTCACATCCAAAACTGCAGATACAAGCAACTCTCACGCCTTCACCGTGAACATGGTCCTAATGGAGCTTTTAAATATTGTGGGTGTGTATGTTTACTGCAGCGCGCACTTCTCTAGAAACCTTCATCTTATGTTAACTGGAGAATGTATTGGCTTTGCAATTGGAACAGGGCAGACAGTTTTCCACAACCTCATCTGTGTGGACCGCTACCTGGCCGTGGTTCATCCAATCAAATATCTGCATTTAAAGAAAAGAGGTGGAGTCAGAGTTAGAAATATTAGCATTGGCTGCACATGGGTGATGAGCTTTTTCCTTGCGGTAGTTGCATATTTGGCCAAATTAATCATGTTACAACTTATCTGGGTTATATTACAGCCAATTGTATCCATCCTTATTGTGTGTTTCTGTACTGCCTCTGTCCTCTGCGTTCTCATTCGTCCTCGGCCGGGGTGAAGTGGGCGGGGACAGAAGAGCTTTAGACCAATCAAAGCGCAAGGCTTTCAACACAATGGTGACCACTCTGGGAGCTCTGTTGTCAAGGTTTTTAGTCATACTTGTAGCTTTCTCTGTTTTCTTTTTCTCAAATGCAGATATGGAAACAAAATGCTTTGTGTTGCTGTCTTCGTTCTGGTTTTATATCCCCAGTAGCCTCATGGTACCACTGCTCTTTCTGCACAGAGCAGGAAAACTGCCCAAGTGCAAGTGACACTGAAAATGTGATTTTAAAAATAAAAGAAATAAATGTAGTAGCAATTTAAAAGCTGACATGTTTTAAATAACACACTGAGGCAAAATACCTTTTTTGGAAATAGGCCTAATCTAAATGAATAAGTGAATATAGTAACTATGAGCTATGAACTGTTGGTACAGAAGACGTAGTGTGGGATGGTGTTTGTAAAAAGGGGGTCTGAGGGTTTTCCCCCCTAATTTGTAAATTTAGTTTTTGTACCGTTACTTCAAAATAAAGTTGAAGTACATAAGAATGTGTAAAAAATGTAGTGTTTATAAACAAGGTCTGAAAAATTCAGAAGTTTTTTTCTTATCTTAAGCCGCCACACATTGCAGGATTTTTCAGTCTTAAATGATTTTAAAATCTACAATCCTCTGAGCACAAAGACTGCAGAGAAGAGACCACACACCACAAGCTGTAACCTGTGAAAACATTTTATTTATATAAACATGACACACGTGAGGAACTCCTCTCACCTTTTTGTTTAAAAAAAACCCTTCAAACTGGGTTATGAGGCATGTTTTGTGGACTGGGTGATGTGGATTTGTGGGGAAAATCCCAGGCTTTTGGATATAAGGACATGGATGAACGCTACAGTTTAATGTCATAAGTTTATGGTAAGTAATAAAAATATATCTTGAGTTTGTATTCTGTGCTTCTTTGTCCGTCACTCCGTCTGCCCCTGAGGATCTTTTTATTGGCTGCAGTGGTGATGTTTTGTGGTGATATGACGCACTGACACCACACACAGGAGCACAGCCGCTTCAAAATTGCATATGAGGATCCAAAGTCGAGAAGAAACTAATTGGATCCTAATTCGGGCAATTTATCCTGTAGTATGTGGTGGGCTTTACTTATCTTGGCTACAACAGTGTGTTTATACTATTATGAGTGATATAAATGGCAAGTTTAGGCAAGGCAAGTTTATTTATATAGCACAATTTGTTCACAAGGTAATTCAAAGTGCTTTACAGAATAAGAAAGACATTGGAATCACACAAATATACAATTCAAAATTTCAAACCTGTATATAGGAAATAATCATAAAATTGACATTAAAACATTAAAACAGAAGAGTGTGGAATAAAAACCTTTCAGTCACATGCACAGATAAACAGAACCGTTTTGAGCCTGGATTTAAACATTGTCAAAGTCGAGTTCTGTCTCACATCTTCAGGAAGAATGTTCCAGGTTTTAGCTGCATAAAACTGAAATGTCCTGGTTTAGTCCTGACTCTGGGACCAGCAGGAGGCCGGTCCCTGAAGTCCTCAGAGTGTGAGATGGTTCATGTGGCACTAACATGTGGGAGATGTTCTTTGGTGCTGGTTCATGGAGAGACTTGTTCACACTGAGCTGCTTTAAAGTCTATTCTCTGAGCTACAGGAGCCAGAGACCTGTGCGCAGGACTTATGTGCTCGTACTTCCTGGTTCTAGTCAGACCCGAGCAGCAGTGTTCTATCTGGATGTTCTGTTCTGTCTTAAGGCTCGTTTGGAGAGGCCAGTGAGCAGGACGTTACAGCATCTAACCTACTGGAGACAAACGCAGGATAAGTCTCTCTAAGTCTGGTTTTGACAGTATAACTTTGTTTTTTTGCATGTTTTTAGGTGGTAAAAAGCTGCAGATGTTATTGATTTGATGTGGCTGTTAAAGTTCAAGTTCATTATTACCTCTAGAGTTCTTGCTGATTTGAAGGTTTTAGAGAGAGAGACTGGAGGTGACTCTGACACTTTCTCTATGTTTCTGTGGGTCAAAGACGATGACTTCAGTCTTGTCTGAGTTTAGCTGAAGAAAGTTGTTTTGCATCTACAAATGATGTGGTTTCAGGCTGATTTACTCCTGTTTATTTACTGATGTTATTCTCGTTCATTTTGATGTTAAATAAACTGCAGTACTTGTCTATTTTACTAGGTACTTTATTACTGAAATGGACTCTGTTGTAATACTGTTACCTCATCAAAAACAATCCTGGGTTTGTGTTTTGTTTCTCTCAAAATGCTCTGTTCCACTTTGTGATGTCATGTAGTGGTAGTTTTCAAGTGAACAGCTCCTTTTACCTTCAGTTCAGTTTAAATATGTTTTACTGGGTTGTGAGTTTCTGTATAACTTTTTCAGTTTGCTGGACTAGAATTGATTTAATAAAATAGGAAACATTTAAGAATTGCTTCAGTCTGTTATTTTCTCTGTATTTTTTGTAATGCTGTAAATTGTGTAAATAATCAAAATATTAACCAAAAATAAAATTCCATCAATCTTATTTTTGTGTCTTTACCACCGTAGTTTTTCTGTCATTCTGCAGGTGAGAGAAACACTTCAAAACATGTTAAAATATAAAAAAAAACATCTCACTGGTTTATTTAAAAGACCCTGGAGATTAATGCAAATGTGAGGCACTAACACCAAATCACTCTCCAGAACCTGTGGACACACATTTACCTAAAGTGTGTCTTGATTTGGTTAAATTTGTTTTGTAAAACATCTGGTCCATGACCTGCTGGTCTCTGTGTGAGACACATCAGGACACGGAGTTTGGACTGTTCCGTTCTCCTCCTCGTCCTCACTTATCGTCCAGGACTCTCACGCCAGTTCTCCCAGGAAGACAATCCATCTCCTCCAGAAACCATCATATCTCCCACACGTGTGGTCACGGCTGTAAGCTGGGAGATTGAGAGTCTGGTCCAGGAGACTGAACGTACTCAGTCCGACCCAGGTAATTCCCCGGCTGGGTCTCTTTTTGTTCCTGATGCTGTCCGCTCCAAAGTACTAGAATGGGTCCATTGGTCTCAATTCGCCTGCCATCTGGGGGTCAACTGGACCCTCTCCTTGTTGAAACGATATTTCTGGTGGCCCACCATTGACGAAGACACCAGCGCCTATGTCTCCGCCCGCCAGATTTGTGCCCACTCACTATTCGGAAATGCCCTTGGTCACACATCGCTATTGAGTTTATAACCAGCCTCCCTTCATCTCCAGGTAACACAGTCATACTCACAGTTGTTGACCGATCCTCCAAAGCGGCCCACTTTATTGCTCTGCCGAAACGTCCAACCAAAGAAATGGCCGATTATATTACTCACCACGTGTTCAGGCTGCATGGGATTCCCGTAGACTTAGTGTCTGACAGAGGGACACAATTCACATCCCAAGTTTGGCGTGCTTTCTGTGAAGGGCTGGGCGCTACGGTCAATCTCACTTCTGGCTTTCACCCACAGACTAATGGACAGACTGAATGTCTGTCCATTAGCTGTGTCGTTTCCGCTAATCCCTTTACCTGGAGTACATTCCTCCCTTGGATAGAATATTCACATAGCTCTTTGGTGAGTTCCGTGACCGGTCTGTCTCCGTTTCAAACCTCCTTAGGTTTCCAGCCTCTGCTTTTCTCGGCTGAGGAAAAGGATCTGGTGGTGCCCTCTGTCCAGCACCACCTCCAACGCTGCCGCAGGATCTGGAAAAAGACCAGGGCAGCTCTCCTTCAATCTGGGGCCAAGATGTTTTTTGGAAACGTCTTGGCGTTTGAAAACTACAAAAAAAAACATGCAAACACACAGCAAATACAAACATAAACACACAAAATAATTAAATAGACCACATTCCCACACAGTGACTGCAGTTTATCAGCTCTCCATCCAGGGTGAACTCAGACGGACACAAGTCGCTGTAAACAGGTAGGTTTTCTGACCTTGTCTTGTTCAAAATGATATTTAAGTGAATAGTCTGGGAAATGTAGAATTTGATAGAATATTAAATGAGCTATAGGCTTATATCAGACACATCAGACTTTTACATGTTTGGGTTTAAGAATCGCCTTTATGCTCAACAGTAGCTCGGTCCAATCAGGAGACAGTCGACTCGACCATTTCAGGTGTAATTTACTGTTTATGAGGTTTTTGCCGAGTGGCACTAAAATGAATGAATTCAGACAGATGGACAGGGAGCTGCAGGTGACGCCACTGACAACATGTTAAGCACTTCACAAATCAGTACATTCAGCTCATCGAAAAAGCATCAGTGTGTGCAAAACAAACCAATGTCCGTGCCCACACCTGCTTACGTGATTCATTCGATTATTATGTAAATCTCTCCACAGAAAGTCCCATTTAGCAGTGACCAGACTCCAGGTGAACAGCTCAACACCCTGCGCTCCATCCAGGTCAGTCATCACTTATTTTTTGTTTAAATTTTTGGTTCCTGTCTTCTCAATTGGGTTCATAAAGAACTGCCAGCACGTTAAAAGCTAAAACATGTGAATTTGTCTTAATGTAAGACCTTTTACATGCACAATAAGTATATATTTTTCAAATTTACCTTTTAGTTTAATATTTTATGTCGTGCTTTTTTGTATGTCTTTTTGAATTTTGAACATCTGAATATCAGTATGAGTTTTGTGTGAGGTTGAGATGATGTTTTAGTGATACAATGATCTTAATGACTGTGGGACACAAGAATTATGAAGATTCTATTAAAACCATAAAAATCAAAACCTATGAATTCTTCCAGTCTGAAGGGGGAGCTTCACAAAAATCAGTAAAAGCAGAATTCTTTGGCGTAGTTTATTTATCACAACAGGTAAAGGATAATCATTATAAGAACGTTAGAAGTTCAAATTATGACATTCAATCAAACAGTGATCCATCCGTTTTCTTGCACTTATCTGGGCTGGATCTCCAGGGACACTTCCTCCAGCTCCTCCAGTGGGGAGCACCAGGCGAACCAGGGCAGCTAAGAGACATAATCCCTCCAACGTGTCCTGGGTCTTTCCTGCCTCCACAATCTTGTCCTTTTGGTCATTACTCAGAGCTCAAGTACCTCAGACAGTTATGTAAGAAAAGTTTAGTTAATCACTGGGTTCTACTCTAATCAGTCTAGTGGTGTAACTCTCTACAGCGACTGTATTTTCTATTTTGTGACTTGAGTAAAAGTACATATACCAGGGCAAAAAAAACGCCTGAATTTTTCTTCTCTAATTATGATCCGGATAAAAATAAACCCTCAGCCTTTTCAGCAGGTCTCAGACAATAATAAAAAATACTTTTACTTTTCGGTCATTTTTAAAAATTTAGTGGAGTAGAAAGTACAGATACTGCTCTCAAATGTAGTGAAGTAAAAGTAAAGCATATCCACTTTAAAATCTACTTAAATAAAGTACAGATACCTAAACGTACTTTACTATTATACGTAAATACTTGGGACTCCTGGGGCAGCTGACAGGTATCGACGGCACTGCAGCACGTGCGGTTGCAGAGGCAAAAACTCGGAGTTGAGAGGAAGTCACTGAAGTGGTTGGCAAGCTCCTCGGTGGCAAACCTCCAGAGGTAGATGAGATCCACTCTGAGAATCTTAAGTCTCTGGATGTTTGGAGGGACTGTCTTGGCTGACATGTCTCTGCAACATCGCATGGCAGTCGGGGACAGTCACTCGGGATGGGCCCCTCTGTTTAGGAAGAGGGGCCTGAGGGTGTGTTCCAGTTACAGGGGAATCACACTCCTCAGCATTTCCGTTAAGGTCTATTCCAGGGACTGGAGAGAAGAATCCGACTGATAGTTGAACCTCGGATTCCAGGAGGAGCAGTGTGGTTTTCATCCCGGTCGTGGAACACTGGACCAGCTCTATACTCTCCTTCAGGTGCTCGAGGGCTCATAGGAGTTTGTCCAGTCAATCCACATTTGCTTTGTGGATCTGGAGAAGGCATTCAACCATGTCCCTTGTGGTGTCCTTTGGGGGGTGCTCTGGGAGTATGGGGTCCAGGCCCTTTGCTAAGGGCTGTCTGGTCCCTGTATGACCGGAGCAGGAGCTGTGTTCATTGCCGGCAGTAAGTCAGACTTGTTTCCGGTGCATACTGGACTCCACCAGGGCTGCCCTTTATCACCAGTTCTGTTCATTGTTTTTTTGGACAGAATTCCTAGGCGCAGCCAGGGGCCGGAGGGGGTCCAGTTTGGGAACTACAGGATCTCATCTCTGATGATGTTGTCCTGATGGTTTCTTCAAGCCAGGACCTGCAGCACTGGGGCGGGTTGCAGCGGAGTGTTAAGTGACTGGGATAAAAACCAGCTCCTCTAAATCCAAGGCCCTGGTTCTCAGCTGGAAAAAGGAGGCTTGTCCTCTCCTGATGGTGGAGAGTCCTTGTGTCAAGTGAAGGTCTTTAAGTAATTTGGGGTCTTGTTCACGAGTGAGGGAAGGAGACCCCTTCAAACGTGTCTGCAGTGATGCAGTTGCTGTATAGGACTGTTGTGGTAAAGAAGGAGTCGAAAGGCAAAGCTCTTGATTTACCAGTCAATTTATGTTCCTACCCTCACTTATGGTCATGAGCTCTGAGGAATGATAGAAAGGGCAACATCGTGGATCGCCTCCCTGGTGAGGTGTTCCAGGCATATTCCACCAAAAGGGGCCCTTTAGGTCCCATCGGAGAAGCTGGAGAGAAGTCTGGGAGTACCCGCTTAGGCTGCTGCCCCCATGATCTGGCCCCGGATGAGTGGAAGAAAATGGATGGATGGACTTTACTATTTTTACCTTGTTAAATCTTCAAATTAAGGTCACTGCTTGGATCAGATCTCTTACTAATATTTCCGTACATTCCAGGGCTTCAACCTTTTACAATCTTAACTGGAAGACAGGAACAATCACTGAATTGAACTGATTTTGGAACAAAAATCAGTAAATCACTTCAAATTTTCTTTAAATTGCAATTAAGATTTATTAAACCCATCCAGGAGCATTTCAGCAAAGACTAAAATACAAACTGCTAAACTACTTCAAAGAGACACAAAATGCTTCAGAAAACGTTTGCACCAGGCTAATATTCTTGTAAATCGTGCATTTAATGATTGAATGAATTCGTACTATGAGCAGATCAGACCAGTCACTTTGTGCTGTTGTCTTAGTTTTAATGTTTATGTATTTTCTCCTCTCTCTAGCTTTTAGGAAAATGTTCACCAATCAGTCAGAGGCAGAATGCAGCTCACGGGCGATAACTCTGCTCATGGTTTGGGTCTGTTTTTACACACTGTTTATCCCACTTTTCATTTTCATTTTGGTCGTGGGATTTCGACAGTTAACATCCAAAACCTCAGCTACAAGCAACGTCGACGTCTTCACCCTAAACATGATCATCATGGAGATTTTATACATTGTAGATGCTTATGTTTTCTGCAGCGGGTACTTTACCCACGACCCTCATGTTGTGTTAGTGGGAAGAGTTGGTGGCTTGGCGATTGTAACAGGGCAGACAGTTTTCCACAACTTCATCTGTGTGGACCGCTACCTGGCCGTGGTTCATCCAATCAAATATCTGCATTTTAAAAAAAGAGGTGGAGCCATAGTTAGAAATATTAGCATTGGCTGCACATGGGTGATGAGCTTTGTCTTTGTGATAGTTGCATATTTTACTGGATCAATCATGTTACAACTTATTTGTGTTATATTACAGCCAATTGTATCCATTCCTGTTGTGTGTTTCTGTACTGCCTCTGTCCTCTGCGTTCTCATTCGTCCACGACCGGGTGAAGTGGGCGGGGACAGAAGAGCTTTAGACCAATCAAAGCGCAAGGCTTTCCACACAATGGTGACCACCCTGGGAGCTCTGTTGTCAAGGTTTTTAGTTTTACTTGTAACTTACGCTATATTCTTTCTCTCAAATGTAGGTATGGGAATAAAATGTTTGGTGTCGATGTCTTCCTTTTGGTTTTCCCTCCCCAGTAGCCTCTTGGTACCACTGCTCTTTCTGCACAGAGCAGGAAAACTGCCCAAGTGCAAGTGACACTGATAGAATGATTTTAAAAGGAGAAAAAGATTGTGCTACATAAATGTGGTGAGAGCTTTAAAAAACAGATTTACTTTTAAAACAGAGCTTCAAACTGGGTTATGAGGCATGTTTTGTGGACTGGGTGATGTGGATTTGTGGGGAAAGTCCCAGGCTTTTGGATATAAGGATGAACGCTACAGTTTAATGTCATAAGTTTATGGTTAGTAATAAAAATCTTGAGGTTGTATTCTGCACCTCTTTGTCCTTCACTCCGTCTGCCCCTGAGGATCTGTTTTATTGGCTGCAGTGGTGATGTTTTGTGGTGATATGATGCACTGACACCACACACAGGAGCACAGCGGCTACGAGGATCTGGAGTCGAGGAGAAACAAATTGGGGCCTAAATGGGGCAGACGTCCTGTAGTGTGTGGTGAGCTTTACTGATCTTGGCCACAACACAGTGTCTTTATACTGTTATGAGTGATATAAATGATGTGGTTTTAGGTTGATTTGCTGATTCATTTACTCCTGTTTAATTAACTGATGTTATTCTCATTCATTTTGATGTTAAATGAACTGCAGTACTTGTCTACTTTACTAGGTACTTTATTACTAAAATGGACTCTGTTGTAATACTGTTACCTCATCAAAAACAATCCTGGTTTTGTGTTTTGTTTCTCTCAAAATGCTCTGTTCCACTTTGTGATGTCCAGTTCCACTTTTACCTTGAGTTCAATTTAAAAACGCTTTTACTGGGTTGTGAGTTTCTGTTCATGTATAATTTTTTCAGTTTGCTGTAGTAGAATTGATTTAATAAAATAGGAAATTTAAGAATTGCTTCAGTCTATTATTTTCTCTGTATTTTTTGTAATTAACCAAAAATAACATTCCATCAATCTTTTTTTTTTGTGTCTTTAACTCAGTAGTTTTTCTGTCATTCTGCAGGTGGGAGAGATGCTCCAAAACCTGCACAAACCAAAACATGTTAAAAACAACATCTCACTGGTTTATTTAAAAGACCCTGGAGATTAATGCAAATGTGAGGCACTAACACCAAATCACTCTCCAGAACCTGTGGACACACATTTACCTAAAGTGTGTCTTGATTTGGTTAAATTTGTTTTGTAAAACATCTGGTCCATGACCTGCTGATATATGTGTGAGTCACGTCAGGACACGGAGTTTGGACTGTTTCTTTCTGCTCCTGGTAACTCTTACAAAGGCTGTAGTACAATTATGTTACTGTAAAGTTATAAAAACTACACCATTATATTAACTATACCAAAAATGTCCCTGAGGTTTAACCTGGAAATGTAGAAGATCCATAACCTGTCATGATCCACGCTTCCCTGCTCCTGTTTTGCCTCCTGTGTCTCCTCTCCCTCCCTCACCTGGCTCCTCCCGCACACACCTGCAGCCCATCAGGGCAATCGACGCACCTGAGGGAGGTTAAAAGGAGCCAGGACCCAGCTCTCTTGGCCAGGTGTTTGGCGGGCGATCTTATTCCGTATCTCAGTCCCAGTCGCTGCAGTTGTTGCCGTACAGATTCATACTGCCTCCTCTGCTCGTGCATCTCCGTGGCCAAGTCACTGTAGAGCCACACGTTGATATTTTTGTAGGATGTCCACCTTCGTTGCAGCTTTCATCACGGTGACTTTCTGTTTACAGTTCAGAAACCTCATTATTAATGGTTGTAGAGGGTCTCCTGTGCCTGTCTTTGGCCCTCTCCAGCATTAAGGGCAACCACAACGGTGTCAGGTCCAATGCATCTGGTAACCAGCTCTTAAAAAACGAGCATGAGCCCAGGCCCTCTGCTTCCCTCTGGTAAAGGTGTTCAGTTGCGACCTGGTTTCCATGTCAGATAACTTCTGCCACCTTCATAATGCCATTGAGCTTCCCCTTAAACTATTTCTTTCCTTCAGGATTACATCTTCAGTGAGTGAGTTCACTGTCAGTTGCTGCTGGAGCTTCCGTGTGGGTTTCGGGTGCATTTCTAGCCTCTTTGCGTCTTCTTCTTCCACTGGCCAAGTTGCTTCGTTGGTAGTTTTTAGCTCCGCAGATTTCCCGAAGTCACAAAGCTTTGTTACAGTTTTCTCTTTTTCTTTGATCATCTTAGTGTTGGTTGCATTTTCTCCTTGTCAGAGATTTCTATCCATGCACAGTTATCTTAAATATTCTATTAGAAACAGGATTTGCCCAGAAAATATCAGAGCAGGATCACACACGTCCGTCCAGTTTGCAGCAACAACTGAAACTCCTCATTTATACATTGACCACAAGGATTTAAATCAGGTGTTTGTTGTGTTTAAAGTTATACTGATGTAGTGAACGCACGACTGGACATTTATCGGTGATGTATTTGCCTAATGATTCCAGTATATGTGGCACTAAATCTGTCATAAATGCAAAAATGTTGGTACAGTGACTGTAGTTTATCAGCTCTCCATCCAGGGTGAACTCAGACGGACACAAGTCGCTGTAAACAGGTAGGTTTTATGACCTTGTCTTATTTCAAAATGATATTTAAGTTAATAGTGTGGGAAATATGGAATCTGATAGAATATTAAATGAGCTATAGGCTTATATCAGACACATCAGACTTTTACATGTTTGTTAAACATGAGCAAAGGAACAAAACACAACTCTGTGTGTGACGAGGAAACAACATTAAAACAAAATAGACACTAGTGTAATGTGGGCTCTTTATTGCTCTTTCTGTGGAATATTGCAGGCAAAGCACAAAGAATAACTGCAGCACTTCCAAATTGCTCATTGCCCACATTGAAATCAAGACTGTGTGTAATATGAAGAGCAATTAAATCGAAGTTTTAATGTTTATTTTCTCCTTTCTCCAGCTCGTAGGAAAATGTTCACCAATCAGTCAGACGCAGAATGCAGCTTTCAGGCGACAATGCTCACGGTTTGGCTCTGTGTTTACACGCTGTTTATCCCACTTTTCATTTTCATTTTGGTCGTGGCATTTCAAAAATTCACATCCAAAACTTCAGCTACAAGCAACGTCGACGTCTTCACCCTAAACATGATCATAATGGAGATTTTACACTTCGTATTTGTGTATATTTACTGCAGTGGGCAGTTCTCTGAAAACTCTCATGTTATAGCAGCGGCACAAGTTGTTGGCTGGGCGATTGTAACAGGACAGACACTTTTTCAGAACCTCATCTGTGTGGACCGCTACCTGGCCGTGGTTCATCCAATCAAATATCTGCATTTAAAGAAAAGAGGTGGAGTTAGAAATATTAGCATTGGCTGCACATGGGTGATGAGCTTTTTCTTTGTGATAGTTGTATTTTTGTCCAACTCAAACATGATACAACTTATTTCCATTATATTACTGCCAGTTCTATCCATCCCTGTTGTGTGTTTCTGTACTGCCTCTGTCCTCTGCGTTCTCATTCGTCCTCGGCCGGGTGAAGTGGGCGGGGACAGAAGAGCTTTAGACCAATCAAAGCGCAGGGCTTTCCACACAATGGTGACCACTCTGGGAGCTCTGTTGTTGAGGTTTTTACTCATACTTGTGTCTTTCTCTGTTTTCTTTGTCCCAAATGTGGATATGGAAACAAAATGCACTGTTTATATAGGTACATTTTGGATTTATATCCTCAGTAGCCTCATGTTACTGCTGTTCTTTCTGCAAAGAGCAAGAAAACTGCCCAAGTGCAAGTGACAGTGAAAATGTGATTCTAAACATGAAGGAGATTGTGCTATATAAATGCATTTGTGTGCTTTAAATAACGGATTTAGGCAAAATATTAAAAAAAAAATAATAAAAATTTGACTGAAAATGTTCCCTACTCAAAATCACTGTACATGTTTAGTGCTGCCAAATGCACATTTTACATTCTCCAACAATACAAGTGCATCCAGAGCTCGGTCTGTTCTAGGAAATAGACCTAATCTAAATGAATGAGTGAATATAATTTACTATGAGCCCAGAGCCATGAAAACCATGGAAACTGTTGGTACAGAAGCTGTAGTGCAGAAGTAGTAGTGTGGGATGGTGTTTGTAAAAGGGGGTCTGAGGGTCCTCGCCCTGATTTATTTCTTTTATTGTGTTTTTGTACCGTTACTTCAAAATAAAGTTGAAGTACATAAGTGTGTAATGTGTACAAAAGTGTTTTTCTCATCATAAGCCCACTACACATTACAGAATTTTTCAGTCTTAAACAATTTTAAATCTTACAATCCTCTGAGCACAAAGGCTGCAGAGAAGAGACCACACACCACAAGCTGTAAGTAAAACCAGTCACTCTGAGACTCATCTGTTCAATACAACCAGAGCACTGTGTTTATAGATTATATGCAAGTCAAAAGTGTGTTTAAACTGTTATGAGTGATATAAATGATGTGGTTTCAGGCTGATTTACTCCTGTTTATTTACTGATGTTATTCTCGTTCATTTTGATGTTAAATGAACTGCAGTACTTGTATACTTTACTCTGTACTTTATTACTAAAATGGACTCTGTTGTAATACTGTTACCTCATTAAAAACAATCCTGGGTTTGTGTTTTATTAGGGTTAAAATGCTCTGTTCCACTTTGTGATGTCATGTAGTGGTAGTTTTCAAGTGAACAGCTCCTTTAACCTTCAGTTCAGTTTAAATATGTTTTACTGGGTTGTGAGTTTCTGTGTAACTTTTTCAGTTTGCTGCACTAGAATTAATTTAATAAAATAGAAACATTTAAGAATTGCTTCAGTCTGTTATTTTCTCTGTATTTTTTGTAATGCTGTAAATTATGTAAATAATTAAAATAGCCAAAAATAAAATTCCATCAATCTTATTTTTGTGTCTTTACCACAGTAGTTTTTGTGTTATTCTGCAGGTGGGAGAAACACTCCAAAACCTGCAAAACCTAAACATGTTAAATATTTAAAAAAAAAACATCTCACTGGTTTATTTAAAAGACCCTGGAGATTAATGCAAATGTGCTCAGAAGAGGCACTAACACCAAATCACTCTCCAGAACCTGTGGACACACATTTACCTAAAGTGTGTCTTGATTTGGTTAAATTTGTTTTGTAAAACATCTGGTCCATGACCTGCTGGTCTCTGTGTGAGACACGTCAGGACACGGAGTTTGGACTGTTTTGACGTGATCTTCGGTTCATCTTTGGTTCATTTTCCAGATTTGATCACACTGCCCTGATGACCACACATGAGCCAAAGATTGGACCAATCACAGGACAGTATTGTATTTGTTAGACAGGAAAAATGTTTCAGCTTTTTCCCAACTGAATTCAACTGTTGTGACACTTCGACCAATCAGCGTGGAGAATTTGTTTGAACGCCATCCCAGGCTGATGAGGTCATTTCAGAGAGCGACACAGACTGATGAGTGGCAGGTTAGTGGTTCTGTGCAGCTGTGTTTGCCCAGTACAGATTGAAATACGGTTAAAAATGAGACTGCTGTGCACTGTCTGCATCTAATTATAAGTGCACTGTCAGCAAGCTATTTGTTTTTAACTTTACCAAATTACAAAATTCTGCTCAGACCATCACAGAGGCACTAACACACCCCCAGACCATCACTAACACACACCCCCAGACCATCACAGAGACACTAACACACCCCCAGACCACCACAGAGGCACTAACACACCCCCAGACCATCACGGAGACACTATAACACCCCCAGACCATCACAGAGGCACTAACACACCCCCAGACCATCACAGAGACACTAAACACACCCCAGACCACCACAGAGGCACTGACACACCCCCAGACCATCACAGAGACACTAACACACCCCCAGACCATCACAGAGGCACTAACACACCCCCAGACCATCACTAACACACCCCCAGACCATCACAGAGACACTTAACACACCCCCAGACCATCACTAACACACCCCCAGACCATGACAGAGGCACTAACACACCCCCAGACCATCACAGAGACACTAACACACCCCAGACCATCACAGAGGCACTAACACACGCCCAGACCATGACAGAGACACACTAACACACCCCCAGACCATCACTAACACACCCCCAGACCATCACTAACACACCCCCAGACCATCACAGAGACACTAACACACCCCCAGACCATCACAGAGGCACTAACACACCCCCCAGACCATCACAGAGACACTAACACACCCCCAGACCATCACAGAGGCACTAACACACCCCCAGACCATCACTAACACACCCCCAGACCATCACAGAGACACTAACACACCCCCAGACCATCACAGAGGCACTAACACACCCCCAGACCATCACAGAGACACTAACACACCCCCAGACCATCACAGAGGCACTAACACACCCCCAGACCATCACTAACACACCCCCAGACCACCATCACTAACACACCCCAGACCATCACAGAGGCACTAACACACCCCCAGACCATCACAGAGACCATCACAGACACACACTAACACACCCCCAGACCATCACAGAGGCACTAACACACCCCCAGACCATCACTAACACACCCCCAGACCATCACAGAGACACTAACACACCCCCAGACCATCACAGAGGCACTAAACACACCCCCAGACCATGACAGGTGCTTTTTGAACTTTGCGCTGATAACAATCCTCTTTGGCCGCAGGACACGACGTCCATGATTTCCAAAAACTATTTTGAAATGTGGACTCGTCAGACCACAGCTCACTTTGCTCAGCTGAGCTCGGGCCCAGAAAAGCGGCTGTTTCTGCCTGTGTTGATATTTGGCTTTGGCTTTGCATGGTGCAGTTTTAATTTGCACTTGGAGATGTAGTAATGGACTGAGTTCACTGACAGTGGTTTCCTGAAGTGTTCCCGAGTCCATGTGGTAATATCCTTTACACAGTCATATCTGTTTTTAATACAGTACCACCTGAGGGGTCGAAGGTCAGGGGCATTGTAGGCCTTTGTCCCTTGTTGGTTTTCGGCCTTGCCGCGAAGATTCTCTGAATCTTTTGATGACATTATGGACTGTAGATGATGAAATCCCTAGATTCCGTACAGTTGACAGTTGTAAGTTGACAAACGTTGTTCTTAGACTGTTGGACTATTTGCTCATACAGTTGTTCACAAAGTGGTGATCTTGCTCCATCCTTGTGAATGACTGAGCCCTTCGTTAATGCTCCTTTTATATCCAGTCATGACACTCACCTGTTTCCAATGAATCTGTTCACCTGGAATGTTCCACACAGGTGTATTTTAAGTATTCCTCATCTTTCCCGTTCTTTTGTTGCCTCTGTCCAGCTTTATTAGAACGTGTTGCATTCATCAAATTGAAAATGAGTGAATATTTGCATAAAAACAAAGTTTATCAGTTTGAACATTAAATATCTTTGTATTTTTTTTCAGTTCAATATAGGTTGAAAAGTATTTGCAAATCAATGTATTCTGTATTTTTTGTTTTTTTAAGTTTTACACAGTGTCCCAACTTCTTTGGAAATGAGATTGTGCATTTAATACAAAGTTAAGGTTATACTGATGTAGTGAGTGCATGACTGGACATTTATCTGTGATGTATTTGCCTAATGATCTGTCATAAATGCAAAATGTTGGTACAGTGACTGTAGTTTATCAGCTCTCCATCCAGGGTGAACTCAGACGGACACAAGTCGCTGTAAACAGGTAGGTTTTATGACCTTGTCTTGTTCAAAATTATATTTAACTTAACAGTGTGGGAAATGTAGAATTTGATAGAATATTACATGAGCTATAGGCTTATATCAGATACATCAGACTTTTACATGTTTGGGTTTAAGAATCGGCTCTGTGCCAATCAGGAGACAGTCGGCTCGACCATTTCCGGTGTAATGTGTATGAGGTTTTTGTTGTTTTTTTTTTTACAAATGGCACTAAAATGAGTCACTCCAGACAGATCAGACAGTGACAGGGAGCTGCAGGTGGATGTCACTGACAACATGTTAAACACTTCACAAATGTGAGAAAAACTTCACTGAAGGACACTTCTTTATGTGTCAATGCTAATGCTAATGCTAACTTCTACTAGAACTCAGCTGCAAACCGCCCCAGTGCTGCAGGTCCTGGCTCGAAGAAGCCATCAGGACAACATAATCTGCAAACAGCAGAGATGAGATCCTGTTGTTCCTGAACCAGACCCCCTCCAGCCCCTGGCTGCGCCTAGAAATTCTGTCCATAAATATAATGAACAGAACCGGTGACAAAGGGCAGCCCTGGCGGAGTCCAACATGCACCGGGAACAAGTCTGACTTACTGCCTGAACACAGCTCCTGCTCCGGTCATACAGGGACCGGACAGCCCTTAGCAAAGAGCCCCGGACCCCATACTCCCAGAGCACCCCCCAAAGGACACTACGAGGGACACGGTCGAGGGAGTTTGCCCAACTAGTGTTAAATATGCTCATCTCAAATATGACATACAAAGAGGTGATTCCCCGGCTGTTATCTAGCAAAATGATGTTAAGGGCCAGAATTAATCGAAATCGCAGAATAGTTATGATTAGACTATTCAAATGAAATGACATCTTTATTTTGTTAAATGAAGCTTTAAACTGTCAGAAAAATGCCTTCTTTGCGTAAATCATCTCTGTATTTTGGATGGAGTTTTCCTTGTTTTCCAGCTTTTTGTTTTCTTCTTCACAAACTGCCACAACCGATGTAAAACTATGAGAAATATTTACCTATCCACCAAACCACGTCATCATTAGAACAACATGAAAAGTCCGTGACATCCACCTGCAGCTCCCTGTCCACTGCAGTATCTTTAAAGATTTATTTTAACCTGACTCATAGAGATAAAACTGGACAGGAAGTGGTGACGCTAACAGTGACATAGCCTATTATCACAGTTCTTAACTCAAATCTACCATAAAACTTTGACCTGTACCACCTCTCAATGCCCACATCATACTTTTCATTTCCCATTTTTTGTTTTTTCCAGAGTTTCAAATGGACACATCAGCCAACGCTTCTTCACATACCTCGTGTGGGGCGAATAACGAGTCTTTTCTTCAAATATGGCTGTATCTCAACCTCTTCCTCATGCCACTCTTCATTTTTGTCCTCTATGTGGGCTACAAACAGCATCAAAAACAGTCTCCACCCAGTCACTCTGACATCTTCACCCATAACATCATCACCATGGAGATCCTGTGCATATCCGGCTCCAGCGTTTATTTAATAGGAATGAAGTTTGGGGTAATAATTCAAGTAACAGGTAACTTATACACTACCGGTATAATTGGACAGATGTGTTTCCACTGTCTCACCTGTGTGGACCGCTACCTGGCCGTCGTTCGCCCAATCACGTACCTGCATTTGAAGAAAAGGGGCGGGGTCATGATCAGAAACATCGCCATCGCAGGCATATGGGTGATTAGCATTGGGATTGGAAGTTTACAGCTATTTCTTCAAACAAGTTTTGATAAGATACTCGAAACCAGCCTGGCGTTTTTCCTCTTTGTCGTAGTCGCCTTTTGCAGCATCTCCATGCTCCGTGCTCTGATTCGTCCCGGGCCTGGAGAAGGGGGCAGGGACTTGAGACGCATTGACCAATCAAAACAGAGAGCTTTCATCAAGATTATGATCATTATGGTGGTGCTGCTGTTAAGATTTGTTGTGTTTGCTAGTGTGTACCTCATGAGCGTCGTCGGCCGGTTAAACGACTATGGATACTGTGTGATGTCAGTATTATCGTCTATATCATGTTACCCCAGTAGTCTGGTGTCACCACTCATGTTTCTGCAAAAATACAGAAAACTTCCCAAGTGGTCGATCGTGAACTGCAAGATACAATTAAAATAAAAGTGAAGAGTTTGCTTGTGGAGATGGAGTGGAACGTCACTGTGGGGTTTGAACCTAGGGATGGGATGATATTAATATTTAGACTCACAAAAATGTGACCAAAATAATCGCAATTAACGATATTATCATGGTAATTATTAAAAAAAAATAAGATTAATTCATCATTGTTGTAAAATCATGCGCCTCTCCTAGCAAGCTGGGCAATAAGCTGTGCAAAATGCTGTTCAGCTAGCGCTAACCTAGCAATAGCAAAGTCCACACAAACATGAATTCACACAAATCCAAACTAACACAAACTATATTCAATAGTTTACTTCTCATGGAGTGTTACTTAGGATGGATATTTTCGGCTCAAGTTTGTCAAACGATGCAGGATGGTCGTCCCGTTAATGTGCGAGTAAGTTGCTGGTGTTTGCCCTCAGAGCCATATCTTTTTTGCGTTCGGTTCTGCAGATTGGCGACTCATCTTGTTGGTCTTGTTTTTCAAATCCGTAATAATTCCTTCACCTTCTTGAGTGGAGGATATAAAAGTGCGCTGTCACTGGGCCCACGAGCCATGACGATGACTGACGATGAAGAGTCATCCCCAATTCGAAATAGGCACAAAAGCTAACAGGTTTCACCGCTGTGACAGAGGGCCCCCTTGTGGACAAACAGCAGAACTAACATCTAAACATTGTATTGAAACTGGAAACATGAGGCAGTCTGGTGTCGTAAAGGTGATTATAATTGTGTTCGATGATCATGATTATTTAAAAATGCCACGAACAATTAACCTTATAGCGGCGGATGCTATCAGCTATCGGTAGAGCGCAGTTGTGGACTTTCCATCACCGTAACTCCGAAACCAATTGTGCTTCATGTAAATTCAAACGGCGTCTCAAAGCAGAGGCATGAGGCTCTTTAGATGTTTTGATGTTATGACTGATTATGTTATTATTATTCCCTTCAAGAGAGTAACGCTCTCAAACTAGCCTGTTGCTAATGCTAGCAGCAGCGACCTCGGGGAAAGAAGGAACCTGTTTTGTCTTTTTTTAATGTTCATATCTTGATCTTACATACAGTCAATGGATTTGAGTAATACTGTTGCCTAGTCTTTTCTAGTTTTGTAACTTTGGTGAAAGGTATTATTTTACTTCCTGGTTGAACACAAGAGTATGACATATACGTCTGTTACCTAGCAACCATAATGTTAACGAGGGTCAAAACGTGTCTGAATTACACAAAAGTTTGATTTGTCAGTTAAAAATAAACGGCAACATCTTTATTTTGTTGAATCAATGTTTAAATTGTCAAAAACTCCGTCTCTCTTGTGTGTAAAATGGATTTTGTTTTACGACTCACTGCTACTTCCTGCATTTTTGTACTTTTCTTTTCAACTTTTTTCCGAAAACTGCGACTTAACTGAAGTAAAACTATGATAAGATAAGATATGCCTTTATTAGTCCCACAGTGGGGAAATTCCAGATGATGAATGATAAATATTAACGCAGGTGCTGTTCTGACAAAACCAACTCAGGATTAGAAAAGTATGTTAATCTGTCAAATACACGTCAAATAAATCCTTTTTCCTATAATATGTTTTCGGGTGTGTTATTATCTTAGTTGAGGATCAAGCTGTTTGTTATTTAGGATATATTTTTTTTATTTTTCTGTAAACTTATGGAGCAGATGTTTGAATTGTATGACTTAAATCGTGTTTATGTGTTAAATAAATACAATATTAAAATGACTGAACTGCTTCTCTTCCATTAAAGCCTGGAGCAGACTGTCCTCTCTGTGCTGTCTCAAAAACACTGATATTTAATCTCCTGAGATTCTTTTTTTTTTTTTTTTTTTTTAATGAACCATTTATCCTCAACAACCCTGATGATTCATAGTTAAGACATGTTTAAAATAAAAATCAGAAAAACAATTATTTATTTTCTTATGATTTATAATGTTTTTATTATTTATTGTGTGATGCTCTTATTCATCTATTTACTTAAGATTTGTGTGATTAATTAATTTATTTATTTTTGTATTATTATTATTATTATTATTTTATTTTATTTTATTTTATTTTTTTATGTTTTTATTTTTTTTATTTTATGAATTTATTTATTATTATTTTATTTTATTCTATGTCATTTGTTTTTTTAAGTTTTAGTTCCTGTTTTATAAAAAAAAAAATGAAAAGGTATATATGCATTTGTTGTTTTAAATGGCAGTACACTGTAATATTTATTCACACATCAATAAAAATATGAAAAAAAATAAAAAAAAATCTGAAAAACACTGCTGTTAAACCACGTTTATATCACACTATAAACAGCAGAATTATATTCAAATAATCCAGTGTTAGTCCTGAGCCCCAGCGTGGAGAATATTGACTTTATAAATGATTGTATTTGCCTAATGATTCCACCAGAGTCATAAAAAACTTCATTTAAAATATGCAAAAATCCTGTGTGGTGTTTGTGCGTTTGGCTGGAAATCGCTCATTTGTTTTTATTCATCCTCAGAGCAGACCCAGCGCACTCTCTAATTGTCACTGTAAGTAAATTCATTCTTGATTAAGGTTTTATTGTTTGCATTTATAAAACAGAGCTAATATGTAACATTTAGACCTGGTGGTATCTGGAAAACTGAATCTTTTCTTTGGTGGTTCTTGGTGTAAAATGTTGGAGAACCACTAAACTAATAACTCTGTGCTAAAGTACATGCAGGCAAGAACGCCGCTGGATATAAAAAACACCTGAAGAGGATTCTTTGGGTGGAGGTCCGCCATGTTGCAGGAACATGGACTTACAATGATCTTTAATAAAAGACTTGGTTCAGTCGGGCCTGGGGAGGGGGCAGCAGATTAAGAGTCAGGGCTGTTTGAGGAGAGTGACTTTTGTCCAGATCCCTCTGGACAAAAGTCCTATTTATAGATACCATATTATTTTATGTTTGAACCTCCTGAGACCCGAGCTCTTTCATGGCTTTATTAATGTCTCTTTGTTATTTGGGACGATTGGGATCTGAAGAGAGTAAAAACAAAGATTTATCTTTTTACATTATGTAGTTTCTGAGAAAAGTGACGTCCTTTAATGAGGACATCTGTTCTACGTTTTAATCATTTTGAGACATTCTAAACTCTTAAAAATATCCTAAATTGACATTTTTTGCATTGTTGCTGTTCTTCTAAAAATGTGTTTTGTGGCCTACAGAACCTAAATTGTGTTGTCCACATACGAGGACACCAGGTCTCAGGAGGCTGCTATGTTTGATCTGTTTGTGGCAGATTTCAAAGACTATGTCAGATGACCAGCTCTGACACCTTTTCAACCTTGACGTTTGTTTTGTTCCAGTTGTTTAAATGGACGTCCAGACAAATCTCTCCATAAACGGCCGTGGATCGTGTTCTTACGCCGTCATCGATGGCATGGCCATGGCGTGGCTCACGCTCTACCTCCTCCTTTTGCCGCTCTTCGCCTTCGTCCTTTACATCGGCTACACGCACAGGAAGAGGCATCAGTCTCCGCCCAGTCACTCCGACGTCATCACGTTTCATATCATCGCCATGGAGATCGTGTCAGTCATTGGCGATTGTGTTTACATCGTTGAGATTAAGACTGAGTTAGGAAATTACCTCGGAAGTAACATCTTCTCTATCGGCCTCATCGGACAGATGTGTTTCCACTGTCTCACCTGTGTGGAGCGCTACCTGGCCGTGGTTCACCCAATCACCTACCTGCGGCTGAAGAAAAGGCGGGGCCATGATCAGAAACATCGCCATCGCTGGAACGTGGGTGATCAGCGTTGGATCAAGAACTTTTCATCCCATTGATGCAAATCACAGTTTAGGTGGGATGTTAGAGATCAGTCTGGGGTTTTTCTTTTGTGTCGTCGTTGCCTTCTGTAGCATCTCTGTTCTCTGTGTTCTGACTCATCCTGGGCCTGGGGAAAGGGGCGGGGACTTGAGACGCACTGACCAATCAAAACAGAGAGCTTTCTTCACAATCATGGTCATTATGGGGATGTTGTTGGTGAGATGTTTGTTCTTTGTTGTAGATTACGTCATGACAATAGTGCAGGATATAGACAGATATTATTCTTGTCTGTTTTCATTTTCAGCATCTTTTTTTAATCTTCCCAGTAGTCTGCTGTTACCGCTCATGTTTCTGCAAAAATATGGAAAACTTCCCAAGTGTTCAATCAGGAAGCTGCAGTTCAAAAGCAAATAGTGTCGTCACGATACTGTGCTTGACATTTCACTACCTTCTTTATTTATTTATTGCTGTTATCATTGTGCGGTTGTGGAAAAGTGACTGTAATTGTACCATTAGCCGAGGCTAGCGTTGCATGCTAGTTGGCCTCGACTTATCGCTCAGTAAATAAAAGCTGGAACAATATTTTTGGGGTGAATATTTGTCTTGTGTACATTTTCTTTGCACTACTGAGAAATCTTTGGTTATTCTTTGGCGACATGATAAAATTTAAGCCATAAAAGTTTGAATTAATCACTTCACCTGACAAAAAAGTGATGTGATGAAGTTTTAAGTTAGTTGGCAGGTTATGGCTAGGTCTTATATTGCAACATTAAATAATAGATCAGAAAATGGAGTAATTTGGGCCCTTTAAGGTGAGGTTAAGGTTGGAGTTAGGAAAATGTATTTGGTTTAGTTAACGTGTTATCATAAATGCTGCCAACTAACTCATCTAAACGTGTATGAGGCTGTGTGGCTAATGCTCTGTGTCACTGTTTTGTTCCTGTAGTCTCCATCATGCTCAGCTCCTCAAACGCCTCCTCCGTGGCTGCAGTGCACATGTGTATTTATCCTTCGGTCATGAACATCGTCTACAGTTGGATGGTCATGTACCTCGTGCTCCTGCCTCTCTTCCTCTGCGTCATCTTGTATGCATTTGTTGTTTAAAATGGCAGTATACTGTAATATTTGTTCACACACATCAATAAAATATATGAAAAAAAAAAAAAATCAGAAAAAACACTGCTGTTAAACCACGTTTATATCACACTATAAACAGCAGAATTATATTCAAATCATCCAGTTTTAGTAGTCCTGAGCCCCAGCGTGGAGAATATTGACTTTATAAATGATTGTATTTGCCTAATGATTCCACCAGAGTCATAAAAAAAACTTCATTTAAAATATGCAAAAATCTGTGTGGTGTTTGTGCGTTTGGCTGGAAATCGCTCATTTGTTTTTATTCATCCTCAGAGCAGACCCAGCGCACTCTCTAATTGTCACTGTAAGTAAATTCATTCTTGATTAAGGTTTTATTGTTTGCATTTATAAAACAGAGCTAATATGTAACATTTAGACCTGGTGGTATCTGGAAAACTCAATCTTTTCTTTGGTGGTTCTTGGTGGAAAATGTTGGAGAACCACTAAACTAATAACTCTGTGCTAAAGTACATGCAGGCAAGAACGCCGCTGGATATAAAAAACACCTGAAGAGGATTCTTTGGGTGGAGGTCCGCCATGTTGCAGGAACATGGACTTACAATGATCTTTAATAAAAGACTTGGTTCAGTCGGGCCTGGGGAGGGGGCAGCAGATTAAGAGTCAGGGCTGTTTGAGGAGAGTGACTTTTGTCCAGATCCCTCTGGACAAAAGTGTCCTATTTATAGATACCATATTATTTTATGTTGGAACCTCCTGAGACCCGAGCTCTTTCATGGCTTTATTAATGTCTCTTTATTTGGGACGATTGGGATCTGAAGAGAGTAAAAACACAGATTTATCTTTTTACATTATGTAGTTTCTGAGAAAAGTGACGTCCTTTAATGAGGACGTCTGTTCTACGTTTTAATCATTTTGATAGAACATTTAAATAATGATTTGCTAAAACTATTTATTAAATGCCTGAAACAGCCACATTTGTCCTGAGTAAAAACAAAATGAGAAACAACAATTGTGCCTCTTGGATCAGTGAGCTGATGACGTGCCGCTACAAAAAAAAAAAAAAAAATGTAAAAAATATTTTGAACATTCTAAACTCTTAAAAATATCCTAAATTGACATTTTTTGCATTGTTGCTGTTCTTCTAAAAATGTGCTTTGTGGCCTAAAGAACCTAAATATGGTTGTCCACATACGAGGACACCAGGTCTCAGGAGGCTGCTATGTTTGATCTGTTTGTGGCAGATTTCAAAGACTATGTCTGATGACCAGCTCTGACACTTTTTCAACCTTGACGTTTGTTTTGTTCCAGTTGTTTAAATGGACGTCCAGACAAATCTCTCCATAAACGGCCGTGGATCGTGTTCTTACGCCGTCATCGATGGCATGGCCATGGCGTGGCTCACGCTCTACCTCCTCCTTTTGCCGCTCTTCGCCTTCGTCCTCTACATCGGCTACACAAACAGGAAGAGGCATCAGTCTCCGCCCAGTCACTCCGACATCATCACGTTTCATATCATCGCCATGGAGATCGTGTCAGTCATCGGCGATTGTGTTTACATCGTTGAGATTAAGACTGAGTTAGGAAATTACCTCGGAAGTAACATCTTCTCTATCGGCCTCATCGGACAGATGTGTTTCCACTGTCTCACCTGTGTGGAGCGCTACCTGGCCGTGGTTCACCCAATCACCTACCTGCGGCTGAAGAAAAGGGGCGGGGCCATGATCAGAAACATCGCCATCGCTGGAACGTGGGTGATCAGCGTTGGATCAAGAACTTTTCATCCCATTGATGCGAATCACAGTTTAGGTGGGATGTTAGAGATCAGTCTGGGGTTTTTCTTTTTGTGTCGTCGTTGCCTTCTGTAGCATCTCTGTTCTCTGTGTTCTGACTCATCCTGGGCCTGGGGGGAAAGGGGCGGGGACTTGAGACGCACTGACCAATCAAAACAGAGAGCTTTCTTCACAATCATGGTCATTATGGGGATGCTGTTGGTGAGATGTTTTTTCTTTGTTGTATATTACGTCCTGAGAACAGTGCAGGATATAGACAGATATTATTCTTGTCTCTTTTCATTGTCAGGAACTTTTTTTAATCTTCCCAGTAGTCTGCTGTTACCGCTCATGTTTCTGCAAAAATATGGAAAACTTCCCAAATGTTCAATGAGGAAGCTGCAGTTCAAAAGCAAATAGTGTCGTCACGATACTGTGCTGGCCTGACATTTCACTACCTTTTGGGATCAATATTTGTCGTGGGTACATTTTTTTGCGCTACTGGCAAATTTTTGGTTAATTTTTGGCTTTATGATCAGATTTAGGCCATAAAAGTTTGAATTAATAACCTTTATGACTCATTTCAGATGCAAACTAACAACTTAAGTGTTTATTCTGCTGTTTATGTATTTCAGCTCATGATTTTAATTTTTTTTTCAATTAGTTGCAATATTATCTTCTATATTTACTTCAGCCATATATCAAACTTGAAAATGTGTTTAGCGCATGTTAAAAAAATATTGCAGTAGGTTTGTGTTGTTTTGCTGAATAATTAACAGTACGACATATAAAGCTTCATGTAGACTAGACTCTTTAATGTTTCAGAACGAGGTGAACATCAGTCGTCAAATGTCCTTCACTGTCGAACAATGTTTAAGATCTGCTCAGAGTGAAATAAAAATGTGTTTGTGTCACAGTTTGAAACAGCAGAGTTTGTTCATCCAAATCCACGAGAAACACCAGGCTGTGATCAGGGCAGTTTCTTGTGATGTCATCAACTACCCAGAGTGGAAGGTCACAAAGTGTGTTATATACCACACTACAGTATAATAGAGTTATATACAGACTCATGTGTTATATACTCTACAGTATAATAGAGTTATATACAGACTCATGTGTGTTATATACTCTACAGTATAATAGAGTTATATACAGACCATGTGTTATATACTCTACAGTATCATAGAGTTATATACAGACTCATGTGTGTTATATACTCTACAGTATAATAAAGTTATATACAGGGTGTTAACACACTCACTAATCCCTCATTTTCATAATGTCATGACAGTTCTCAGGTGAAACATGCAAATCCTGCTCAGTTGTGGATCAGCCTCTCGTCTCTTCATTTGACTTTGACAAAAAGATTCAGACAAATCACAACAAAGGTGAGTTAAATATATTTATAGTGTTTTATTTATTTATTATATAAATAATGCAGTTTAACATCAGTGGTGAGTAGAAGTCAGCGTTTGTTTGGTGTAAAGTGCTGGTTTCTTCTCTGTATGAGTCCTGATCTTGGTCAGTCCTGATCTTGTTAAACCTGCGTCTCCTGAGTAAAAAGTTGCACTCTGTAACTTTTCTGCTTCGCTCCGTTGATGTACACGACCAATGGAGTCATTCCTACTGAAGGCATCAAAACTATGAATGAAAACTGGAGTTTATTAACACAAATAAACTCAGAATAGATTTGAGATTATTTCATAGCCACTGTTTGAACTTGTGTCGTGTGTTGAGCCTGACGTGGCTCAGCTGTGAAGAGAAAACCATCAGGAGACTTCACCCTGAAGCTCACAGAGAGAAGGACAAGGGGAAAGCAAAGAGGTGCGTCCAGACTTTTGACTAGTATATAATTCATTTGCCCAGAATGTTCCACAGTACGGCATTAGACTTATACGTCATGGATTTATTCACTGAGAAACAGAACAACACTTGAAGAAGCAGATGAACATCGCAAAACTAACATTAGAAACATGTTCATGCTGAATTCAAACTTGTCCCGGTTTGGTCCTGATTAGAGACCAGTTCAGTCCAGACTTGGTTTGGTTCTGTTCTAGTCCTGGTTTAGTCCTGGTTTAGACCTGGTTTAGTCCTGGCCAGGTCTTAGTTCCCCTTTTTTGTTTTCATATTTGATCACGGAGAATGATGACGCAGTCCTGTCCCAGAGGTCTGAGAGAGTCCGGAACTAAACCAGGACTAAACCAGGTCTAAACCAGGACTAAACCAGGACTAAACCAGGTCTAAACCAGGACTAAACCAGGACTAAACCAGGTCTAAACCAGGACTAGACCAGGTATAAACCAGGACTAAACCAGGACTAAACCAGGACTAAACCAGGTCTAAACCAGGACTAAACCAGGTCTAAACCAGGACTTAACCAGGACTAAACCAGGTCTAAACCAGGACTAAACCAGGACTAAACCAGGACTATATCAGGACTAAACCAGAACAACTAAAAAATGGTTCTCATGGCATTAACATGCCAAATACCTCTTGATACTGTGCTGTTGATATAATCAACATTCCCTGGGGGGTGAAGCTAGCTAAAGGCACTGTTCTGTTTGAAGATCTGCTACATCTAAAAAAAGTGATGTGATGAAGTTTTAAGTTAGTTAGCAGGTTATGGCTAGGTCTTATATTGCAACATTAGAAAATGGAGTAATTTGGGCCCTTTAAGGTGAGGTTAAGGTTGGAGTTAGGAAAATGTATTTGGTTTAGTTAAAGTGTTATCATAAATGCTGCCAACTAACTCATCTAAACGTGTGTCAGGCTGTGTGGCTAATGCTCTGTGTCACTGTTTTGTTCCTGTAGTCTCCATCATGCTCAGCTCCTCAAACGCCTCCTCCGTGGCTGCAGTGCACATGTGTATTTATCCTTCTGTCATGAACATCGTCTACAGTTGGATGGTCATGTACCTCGTGCTCCTGCCTCTCTTCCTCTGCGTCATCTACATCGGTTACACTGAAAGAAAAAACAGTCACTCCGACATATTCACCTATCACATCATCGCCATGGAGATGTTCACCACGCTCGGCGCATTTCTGTTTTGTTTCTCGGCAAAGGTGAAGTTGTCTCCGCTTCCAAAAACTGGAATGATCTTGTACTGTATTGGGATCAGTGGGCAAATGTTAATTCACACCCTCACCTGTGTGGAGCGCTACCTGGCCGTGGTTCACCCAATCATGTACCTGCGTTTGAAGAAAAGGGGCGGGGTAATCGTTAGAAACATCAGCATCGGAGGGGTTTGGCTGCTCAGCACAGGAACCATCGTTGTAAGCTGTACTTACGACAGAGTGGAAGATTATCTGATGATCTGTGTGTTCATTACCACATTTTGTATCGTGTCTGTCGTCGTTTTCTGTAACACCTCGGTTCTCTGCGTTCTGATTCGTCCTGGACCAGGGGAAGGGGGCAGAGACTCTCGATGTGCTGACCAATCAAAACGAAGAGCTTTCTCGACCATGATAGTGATATCGTCAGTGTTAATCTTGAGGTTTATATTGCTTCTTGTGTTGTATCTCTTGTATATTCTGAACCTTTTAAGTCCTGAAGCTTCTTGCATATTGTCGGCATCTGCCAATTGCTTCACATTCCCCAGTAGTTTAATTTTACCTCTTCTGTTCCTCCAAAGAGCAGGAAAACTGCCCAAAGCACCGTGGTTGTGTGCATGGTGCCAGGGCTTCAGGTGGCACAGTGGCTAGCACACAAGCCTCATAGCAAGAAGGTTCCCAGGCTGCCTGAGTGTGGAGATGGAAAGTGAATAATAATAGTCTATCTATCTATATACCAGGGCTGAGTCCCACACAGTGGGGTAGCCTAGACAGGGCACACACTCCCGTTTCCCTCCCTGCTTCCCCTACCCAAACCCTCCCTCCTCGCGACTCTCCATCTCCCCCATCTGCACCAGCGTCCCCTCCCCACCACCATCACCACTCTCCTCCCATTGCCTATAACCTCTGCCGAGGAGGCCAAGCCCGCACTGACGTCCACCCACCCCCCCATCCATGCACCGGACAGCCGAGGGGCAGCCAGCGTACCCGAGTCGAACACCCCCAGGACCCGCCATAGGCGACACGACGGAAGCAAACCGGCCAGACCCAGAGTGCAAAAAAACAGACCACCACCAGCACCCAGGAATCCTCCAGAGGACCACACAGGGACAGCCGCCGCACCCAGAAAGGGACAACGAGCACCCAGGCACACCTCCCGTCCATCACCATCACCGCTGCTGTTCTATTGTTCTATTTTCCCCTTTTTCCCAACATTTTTTTTCTTCTTATCCTGTGTTGCCCTATATTGTGTATGCTATATATATGTATATATATATTGTGTCTAAGAAATGATGCATTAAAACAAACTAAAAACATTGGGAGAGGGACCAGGTTCAAATTACAGCAACAATAACAGCAAAACCAGAGGGTGCACCCAGACACCGTCCAAGCGCCCCCGTCCACCATACAAACCCCCAAAGAACCCCGGATCCAGATGGCCATCCGGATCACACACCCAAGCACCAGCCAGCCGCTCCCTCGGTCCCCCACAACCAGGCCTGGTGGTGATACCACCCAAGCCCACCAACAACCCCCCCAACAACCCTGCACCCAGACGGACACGCGGGCCAACGCCAGCACAAACCCAACATCCCCAGAGAGGCAACACCCAATATAGTTGTGATGACTGTTGAGGAACGGACACCTTGGTTTAAGGTTTAAGGATTAAGGACTGATCTAACCCCCACCACACTGCACCAGGGTCAGCTGCACAGCCCAGTGTGGGCACTTCCACAGCAGGGCCTCAGCCAAAGCTGGTTTCCCCTGCCGCTTCATACCAAGACCAGTCCTCAACCGCGCCCATCCATTCATTCATACACAAACTCTCTCCATTCATCCCTGTTCTGAGCAGCCTCTCTCCCTTGCACCACAGTCATCCCTCTTGCATTCAACGCTCTTCTTACACCCTCTGTCCAACCCATTTCCTCTAATTCTCGCTCCACTCACATCAGATTCATACACCTTTTTCACCAACCGCTCCCTTTCCATTCTCTCACCATGTCCAAACCATCCCAAAGCCTTTTGCTCTGCTCTATCAGCCAACTCTCACAACACACCAGTTCTCTCTCGGATTTCTTCATTTCTCACACGATCCATGCGCGTCACACCACACATACTCCTCAGACATCTCATCTCAACGACATTCAGCTTCCTCTTCTCGGCAACTTTCAAAGTCCATGTTTCAGCCCCATACAACGCAGCAGGCACCACCACACACTCATACAGTCTCCTTTTCGCATCCATTCCCAGTGACCTACACTCAAACACTCTCTTCATCCCCCCCCCATATCTTTCGTACTTCATTCATTCTAAACTCTACCTCACCCCCTATTCCACCATCCACACCAACATGCGACCCCGAATAATAATAGTAATAATAATATAATAATGGTTCGTTTTATATAGCTGGATTATTGAAGCACACCTCATCTTAAGCTGGTTGTGGGTTGTGGGATTTCTGTCTGATTGTCTTCACTTTACTGCATCTGGAAACGTGGTGAAAGAAGAAACTCACCAACAACTTCATCTTTCCTTTCTTCAGATTTTAAGATAAGATACAAAAACGTTTTATCAGGATTATAATACTTTTGATGCACTGCAATAATCTGTCGGTATTTCTAGTTTAAAATTAGAGTAAAATAATTAATCAACTACTTAATGAGCTTTGAGCTGTTTTTTCAAAGACGTTTAGTGACTCTGAGTTTCTAATGTGGAGGGGGAGAAAGTTCTAAGGGGTTGGGGCAGCTCTGGCAAAGGCTCAGTTCCCCCAGGTCCATTTTATTTTAGGACTGAAGAGGTTTGAGTGCAGGGCCAAAGTGGTACAGAACGGTTATGGAGGACTTTGTAGGTGGTCGGAGAGGTTCACAGGGACCTGGTTAGGGAGGACTTTGTAGGTGGTCAGAGCGGTTCACAGGGACCTGGTTATGGAGGACTTTGTAGGTGGTCGGAGTGGTTCAGAGGGACCTGGTTTTGGAGGACTTTGTAGGTGGTCGGACTGGTAAAAAGGACCTGGTTATGGAGGACTTTGTAGGTGGTCAGAGCGGTACAGGGGGACCTGGTTTTGGAGGACTTTGTAGATGGTCGGAGTGGTATAGAGGGACCTGGTTATGAAGTACTTTGTAGGTGGTCAGAGAGGTTCAGAGGGACTTGGTTAAGGAGGACTTTGTAGGTGGTTGGAGCAGTTCAGAGGGACCTGGTTTTGGAGGACTTTGTAGGTCTCCAGAGTGGTACAGACGGACCTGGTTATGAAGGACTTTGTAGGTGGTCGGAGTAATTCAGAGGGAACTGGTGGATGGGTAGAGTTGTTGCAGAATGGGACATGGTCTCGTGATCAGGTGTGGGTGAGGAGGCAGGCGGCAGTGTTCTGAACATACTGAAGTTTTTGAAGGTCAGTGGAGAGGTTTTTGCAGCAGTCGAGTCTGGAGTTTCAGTTTTCTACTAAACTGGGCAGGAAATTTCCACTTTAAAACATCAAGCCAGTTCCATCAAATGTAAAATGGCTTCTGGATGGGAGGAGAACCATCTGGATTGCAAAAAGTTCAGACGACCACAGTTGAAACCTTCTCTACATGAATTCATGATGAGCAAATAGTGGATTTAAAGTTTATTAAAGAAGACGTATTGAGTTTGTGTCTGCTGTAAAGTTATAATCCATGACACACGTGGATCATTATGTTCTTTCAGACATTTTAAATCACAATCTTCATATAAAAGCAGACGTCGGCCCCTCCTGTGAACTAGCGAGCAGCAGATATTTCTCTTTTTTCATCTGTACCAAAATGACGACGCGACACTGCCGAACATAAAATTGGAGAACTCAGTTACAGAGCAGTGGCCGTATTCTGGTGGCGATGAAAACGAGGATTGATCGGCAATATGGCGTCCTGAAAATAAGCGAATAAAGCTCAAACCTGCACGAATCACTCCAAAAACGACTTCAGGTGAGTAAATATCAAAGAGGAAACAACTATAGCATGATTAAAAGTCAATTTTGCAGAATAGGTTTGAGTTAAGAATTATTCCGGCTTAGTAGTAACGTCTTAATAAATGTAATGGTTAAGGCTTTAATTAAGTAGTTATGCCTGAATCATTCTTAATACAGTATCGGTTCGTTATTAATCAGGTCTCAAACTCTTGTTGAGTTTGATTGAACAGTTCATTTGACTAATATTGTATTTTTAGGTCCCAGTCTCCTCACATAACCTCATGGACTTTCACTGTTGAGGTCAGATTAATAATTCAGCTCCATCTCTGACCCGAGCTCTGCACCTCTACAAACATTTGCCTAATGTGTTTCAGTGAATCATGGAAAAATGCCACAGCGTCGAGCCAGTCACGATAACGTTCCTTCTGCCAAAACAGCACAGACTTCAGCTCGGGTCAGTAACATGGGTCTGAGTAGCTTCATGTTTTTATTTTAATGATAAATTAGAGCTCCAGACATTAAAACATCTGTTTTTTCCCCCAGTCGTGGCAAACTCCTTGAATCAGAGGACAAAGACAAACAGGTAAGGTTAAATACATGTATAAAACGTGTTCCTTGCACTAAAGTCATCTGTAAAATGGCAAATTAATTTATTAATTATAATTTTCTATTTGTGTAAACCTATACTAGCATAGATTTAACAGGACAGGCAGCAGAGCAGCTTTAGTTCTTTAGTTCAGCCTCGTCGCTTCATTTGATGCATTTATCTACACACACCACCAGTCAAAAGTTTGGACAAACTTTTGCTCTTTATTTCCATGATTATTTCCTTTGTAGATTCTCACTGAAGGCATCAAAACTATGAATGGATAAAGATGGAGAGTAGAACTAAACATTTTGTCTTATTAAACACCTTCGTAAGTCCCTGTGATGATTACGTGTGGATTTTTGTGGTGTTCGAAGCGTCGGTCGTCACCTATCGCTGTCTCTAGTCCAGAGGAGCCCAAACGCTTTTCACCGAGGGCCATATCTTGAAAAATATTCGACAGGGTGGGCCACAGACCAGTGGTCAGTACAGTGGATAATTCAGATGGTGCATTTAACAAATTTAAATAAGGCTTGAAATAATGTTACTAGGTCTGTATGACGACGCAGTGTGATGTGTTTTAGGTTATATTGGTAGATTTACTCAAATTTGCCATAAAAAGCACTGATTATGATCAACTGGGCCGGGTCAACTGAAGGCCTGAGGGCCAATAAAAACTGGTCTGAGGGCCACATTTAGCCCCTGGGCCATAGTTTGGACACCCTTGCTCTATGCAAACGCGGCATATGGCCGATCACAACTCAGACAGTATTCCCCTGGTGTAGCGGCCAGTGGCCCTGTGCCACCAGCTACTTGACTTACAGAGTCCAAAGGTGTTAGAACGAGTGGTTAAAGAGCACGAAACTCGTGTGTTCAGTGAAGAATACTTTTTATTGCCTTTTTCTGCACTTACACAACCATGGTCAAAAACTGTATGCCACTACTCTGTAGCACCATCACATCCTTAATTAGGCCTTAAGTAGCACACCTGGGCACACCTGGGCACACCCAGCAAGACCTAACAGGAAAAACAGTGCCACACAGTGGCTGGCAGTGCAAACACACAAAAGGTCTCAACATGGCTCTCACACCTGGGTAAGCTCTTTTTTAAACATTTGGCCATGCTACGTGTTTTATCACGTGTGATCATACACATTATTTAAAAAAATACTCACTAAAGTTACATAATTCTGCTTTAAAGCTCAAATCTTTAGCTTTAAACCATGTCATAATGCTGTTACCTCCTCAAAAACAAACCTGGAGTTGTGTTTTGTTTCATTTATTATTAGTCTGTAACATCTCCAAACCTCAAAACGCTCTGTTCCACTTTGTGATGTCATGAAGTGGTTAACAGCTCCTTTTACTTTAGTTCAGTAGTAGATCAGCAATTCCAGGGTTGAAATGATCCAGCTGATTCTAGTGAAGGTGCGTGGAGTTTACAAACACAGTGGAGCACTTCCTGTATCACCACATGATGACATCAGAAGGTGGAATGGAGTGTTTTCAGTTTGAGAGAAGAACTCAGCCAAAATAGCAGGATTTGTGTGTTAAACATGTGAATGAAACAAAACACAACTCCAGGTCGGTTTGTGATGAGGAAACAACATCAGAACAGATCAGAAAAGGCGTCACATGTCCGCTTTAATAGTTCTGAGTCACTGTTTTTATCCGCTGTTTCCAGCCGTCTCGATGGATCACTTCCTGAACTCCTCGTTGGATTTGGAGGAGCTCTGTCGGAACAAACCCCTCACAGACATCCTCCGCTCCTGGCTGGCTTGTTACCTCCTCCTCCTCCCGCTCTTCCTCAGCGTCCTCTACGTCGGATACAGACAGAAACAGAAACAACATCCTCCGCTCAGCCACACCGACATCTTCACCTTCAACATAGTCGCCATGGAGATCATCACCATCATCGCCACGGCCTGCTATTCCCTCGGCATCCAGGTGGGGGAGACGGCGTTTACGAGAGTCGGCTCGTATCTGTTTGACCTGGGCGTAACCGGGCAGATGTGTATTCACTCTCTCACCTGTGTGGAGCGCTACCTGGCCGTGGTTCACCCAATCACGTACCTGCGTTTGAAGAAAAGGGGCGGGGGTCATGATCAGAGATTTAAGCATAGCGGCGTCTTGGCTCGTCTGCGCCGGCGTCGTGAGTGTCACAGTCATCCCCGACACGGAAAATATGGATAAAAAATCGGTTATTGGTGTGACAATTGTCTCAGTTGTGATCGTGTCCTTCTGTAGCGTCTCGGTTCTCTGCACTCTGATTCGTCCAGGGCCTACGGAAAGGGGCGGGGACTTGAAGCGGGTCGACCAATTGAAACGCAGAGCTTTCTTGACCATGGTGGCCATTTTGGGAGTGCTAATGTTGAGATCTGTCCTGCTCATTGTGGTGTACATGGTCACTATTCTGAAACTGATAGAGTTTGACCGCACCTGTGTGCTCAGCATGTCAGTGTCCTGGTTTTATTTGCCAAGTAGTTTGGTCCTGCCCCTGATTTTTTTGCAAAAATTGGGGAAACTACCAAAATGTCCGCTCCCGATCTGTCCTCAGTGAATCCTCTGCTCCTCTGACCCTCTCCTCTTCATCCTCTGACCCTCTCGTCTTCATCCACTGCTCCGTTCAACCCTCTCCTCTTCATCCTCTGACCCTCTCCTCTTCATCCTCTGCTCCTCTGACCCTCTCCTCTTCATCCTCTGCTCCGTCTGACCCTCTCCTCTTCATCCTCTGACCCTCTCCTCTTCATCCTCTGACCCTCTCCTCTTCATCCTCTGCTCCGTCTGACCCTCTCCTCTTCATCCTCTGACCCTCTCCTCTTCATCCTCTGACCCTCTCCTCTTCATCCTCTGCTCCTCTGACCCTCTCCTCTTCATCCTCTGACCCTCTCCTCTTCATCCTCTGCTTCGTCTGACCCTCTCCTCTTCATCCTCTGACCCTCTCCTCTTCATCCTCTGACCCTCTCCTCTTCATCCTCTGACCCTCTCCTCTTCATCATCTGCTCCGTCTGACCCTCTCCTCTTCATCCTCTGACCCTCTCCTCTTCATCCACTGCTCCGTTCAACCCTCTCCTCTTCATCCTCTGACCCTCTCCTCTTCATCCTCTGCTTCGTCTGACCCTCTCCTCTTCATCCTCTGACCCTCTCCTCTTCATCCTCTGCTCCGTCTGAGCCTCTCCTCTTCATCCTCTGACCCTCTCCTCTTCATCCTTCATCCTCCATCTGACCCTCTCCTCTTCATCCACTGCTCCATCTGACCCTCTCCTCTTCATCCTCTGACCCTCTCCTCTTCATCCTCTGCTCCGTCTGACCCTCTCCTCTTCATCCTCTGCTCCGTCTGACCCTCTCCTCTTCATCCTCTGACCCTCTCCTCTTCATCCTCTGCTCTGTCTGACTCTCTCCTCTGTTTCGAAGAGCAGTCATATAACTTGTCAATGTTGTAGACGTTTTACACGAGTCCATAGAAAATAGAGGAAGAGGCAGGAGAAAGTCTGAAGGTCTGATGCAGAAGAAGCTTATGACATGTGGCCAGAGGGACTTGAACTTTGAGCACACAGCACCGTCACACCTGTCCACGCCCCGGATGACCTCTGCAGTGCATCACATCGAAGGACCGTGCAAATATCAGACGACAACATGAGGTCTCTAGATGTTGGAGTTCTAACCTGACCGTAGTTTGGACAGAAGCCTGTATCTGTGAGGGACTGTAGCATTCTGGGACATTTTAAATTCAAACTTAACTCCTCAGCATCTGCGACTCCTGTGTCAGACCGGTTTAGATGTGGGGTGACACTTACACGAGGACTAGAGGCTCTGCTGTGCTCTTACTATCACCACCTTTGAGACCTCATGAGACCTCAAGAGACCTCGTGAGACCTCGTGAGACCTCGTAAGACCTCGTGAGACTTCGTGAGACTTCGTGAGACCTCATGAGATCTCGTGAGACCTCGTGAGACCTCGTGAGACTTCGTGAGACCTCGTGAGACCTCGTGAGACCTCGTGAGACCTCGGGAGACCTCGTGAGACCTCGGGAGACCTCGTGAGACCTCGTGAGACCACATGTTCACGCCATAACTATTTCCTTACTAAGGGAAAAGGCTTGCGGTCTGCTTCGGCAAAAATAAAATGCAATGGGTATAAACCAGGACACCTCCGCAAGCACCACTGGACTTCACGCCACGCTATCTGAGCTCCTCTAATATTTTGTACAACTAGCCTGGGGTAAAAAGTGGCTTAAAGGTCCTGTACTATGCAAAATTGACTCTGGTGAGCTTTAAACCACATCAGAATGCTGTTACCTCCCCATAAACATACCTGGAGCTGTGTTTTGTTTTATTCCAGGGCTGAAATTATTATCCAAATGATTGTAGTGAAGGTGTATGGAGTTTAAAAACACAGTGGAGCACTTCCTGTATTACCACTTGTATTATCACTCTGCAGGGTTTGTGTGTTAAACATGTGTGAATGAAACAAAACACAACTCCAGAGTCAAGTCTAGCGACAGTAGTATCTGCTGTCTGTAGAAATACTGTCTGTATGTAATATTTGACTGGTGAAGTGCTCCCTCTGCTGGTGAGGGGTTGTTAGTGTTTGTGTGTTTTTAGCTGTTGCTCCTGTGACTTTATCTCTGTTCAGGGACGACACATGAACATTACTTTAGATAAATCTGATCTGTGCAGTACATTTCTTGTGTAATGTCCCTGTCAAACATAAACATTAAATAAATTAAATTAAATTAAATTAAATAAAACAAAATAAAACAAAATTAAATAAAACAAAATAAAACAAAATTAAATAAAACAATAAAACAAAATTAAATTAAATTAAATTAAACAAAACAAAATTAAATTAAATTAAATTAAACAAAACAAAATTAAATAAAACAAAACAAAATTAAATTAAATTAAATAAAACAAAACAAAATTAAGTAAAACAAAACAAACCAAAATTAAATAAAACAAAACAAAATTAAATTAAATAAAATAAAACAAAACAAAATTAAATTAAACAAAACAAAATTAAATGAAATGAAACTAAATGAAATGAAACTAAACTAAATGAAACAAAATAAAACAAAATAAAATACAATAAAACAAAACAAAATAAAATAATAATAATTCAATTCAGTTCAATTCAATAAATAAATAACGTGTACAGTTTGACCCTGTAACATTAGTGATGATTCTGTTTTTCTCTCATTAGTTGTTGTGTTGTTTGCGTATAAAATAATAAAGGTTTTTTTTTGGTAAATAAATGTATCACTGGTTTGTGTTTTGTTGTGAAATTGATTGAAATAGTAGCGACAGTGGCTCAGTTCATAGAGCGCTTGTCCACTGATCTGAAGATCTCTGCTTAAACATCATTGGTTGAGGGTTGCGATTCCAGCTCCCACAGATGAATGCTGACATTGTGTCCTTGGGCAAGACACTTTACCCAGCTCGTCCCCAGTGTCTGTGAGCACTGGAGTATGAATGTGTGAGTGGATCCTTGATGTAAAGCTCTTTGACTGACTTGAAGGTGGAAAAAGTGCTATATAAACACGCTAACTCTGTAATTTTACTGACACATTTAAAGCTGCACAAACTTCATTGTCACTTTTTCCTGAAATGTTCCACAGTATGACATTAAAGAGCTCATATTACACTATTTTCTGATCTGTTCTAATGTTGTTTGCTCGTCACAAACAGACCTGGAGTTGTGTTTTGTTTCCTTCACACGTTTAACACACAAACCCTGCAAATTTAGGCTGAGTTTTTCTCTCAAACTGAAAACACTCTGTTCCACCTTGTGATGTCATCATGTGGTAATACAGGAAGTGCTCCACTGTGTTTTTAAATTCCACACACCTTCACTAGAGTCATTTGGATGACTTCCACCCTGGAGTTGCCCATTTCTACTGAACTAAAGGTAAAAGGAGCTGTTAAAAGCTGTTGAAAACTACCACTTGATGACATCACAAAGTGGAACAGAGCGTTTTGAGCTTTGGAGATGTAACAGACTAATAATAAAGTTACTCAAACACGTGTGAATGAAACAAAACACAACTCCAGGTCTGTTTTTGAGGAGGTAACACGACCTTAAATGACCTAAAGGTTTGTGTAAAACAGTACAGGACATTTAAATTTATCTGTTTCCATGGAGACAAGCAGTTTTCATAATCCAAATAAATAAATGGTTGTGAGTGCTAAATAAAACCGGATAATGATCACCCATCGCCGAGTAAATGCAGACTACTGTGGAACATTCAGGCAATAAAATGTATATCTTTTGTTTGTTTGTCAGAATAAAATGATGAAACCGGTTTGATAATGTTTCTAGATCGAAATCTGCAGCCAAGAGGCGCTCCCTCCGAAAGAGGAAGTGTCATCACTACATCCAAAAGAACTTTTACCAGAAATGAAACTAAAACCTGAGATCATCCAAGTTCAACAGGACAAGAAAACAAAAAAACACAGTAAAACCAGGGACTAAACCAGGACTAAACCAGGACTAAACCAGGACTAAACCAGGACCAAATCAGGACTAAACCAAGACTAAACCAGGACTAAACCAGGACTAAACCAGGACTAAACTAGGACTAAACCAAGACCAAACCAGGACTAAACCAGGACTAAATCAGGACTAAATCAGGACTAAACCAGGACTAAACCAAGACTAAACCAGGACTAAACTAGGACTAAACCAGGACTAAACCAGGACAAAACTAGGACTAAACCAGGACTAAACCAGGACTAAACTAGGACTAAACTAGGACTAAACCAAGACCAAACCAGGACTAAACCAGGACTAAATCAGGACTAAATCAGGACTAAACCAGGACTAAACCAGGACTAAACCAGGACTAAACCAAGACTAAACCAGGACTAAACTAGGACTAAACCAAGACCAAACCAGGACTAAACCAGGACTAAATCAGGACTAAATCAGGACTAAACCAGGACTAAACCAAGACCAAACCAGGACTAAACCAGGACTAAACCAAGACCAAACCAGGACTAAACCAGGACTAAATCAGGACTAAATCAGGACTAAACCAAGACTAAACTAGTACTAAACCAAGACCAAACCAGGACTAAACCAGGACTAAATCAGGACTAAACCAAGACTAAACTAGGACTAAACCAAGACCAAACCAGGACTAAACCAGGACTAAATCAGGACTAAATCAGGACTAAACCAGGACTAAACCAGGACTAAACCAGGACTAAACCAAGACTAAACCAGGACTAAACTAGGACTAAACCAAGACCAAACCAGGACTAAACCAGGACTAAATCAGGACTAAATCAGGACTAAACCAGGACTAAACCAAGACCAAACCAGGACTAAACCAGGACTAAACCAAGACTAAACCAGGACTAAACCAGGACTAAATCAGGACTAAACCAGGACTAAACCAAGACCAAACCAGGACTAAACCAGGACTAAACCAAGACTAAACCAGGACTAAACCAGGACTAAATCAGGACTAAACCAGGAGTAAACCAGGACAAAACCAAGACTAAACCAGGACTAAACCAGGACTAAATCAGGACTAAACCAGGAGTAAACCAGGACAAAACCAAGACTAAACCAGGGATAAACCAAGACTAAACCAGGACTAAATCAGGACTAAATCAGGACTAAACCAGGACTAAACCAAGACCAAACCAGGACTAAACCAGGACTAAACCAAGACTAAACCAGGACTAAACCAGGACTAAACCAGGACTAAACCAGGGATAAACCAGGACTAAATCAGGACTAAATCAGGACTAAACCAGGACTAAATCAGGACTAAACCAGGACTAAACCAGGACTGAACCAGGACTAAACCAGGACTCAGGGCTGGCTCTAGCTTTCAGGGGGCCCTGAGCTGAATGTGTCTCTGGGGCCCTCGACAGATGTCTCCTGTCTCAGTTATTCGTGATTCACATTTGACACATTCTGACTCTGCTCTCATCACTTTGACCAGATGTATTTGTGTTTTTATGACCAACATCAGACTGAAAACATCCAGAATGTCACAACTACGACAGTCACAAGAACAGAACACAAACATATAAGGGGGGTTCAAGATATTTTTTAAATTGTAAAAAAAACCCACATGTAGCAGCAGCAGATATTTTGCTACTATAGATTTAAAACAAATATAATCGTTTCAAAGGGATATTTGGGCTGCTGTAGACACACAAACCCTGTGTCCAATAAAACTTGATATATTATTTTCAATATAAATGTGTGGGCTCTTGGGGGCCCTCTAGTGGCCTCGCGAGACTAAGCAGCTGTTAGTTTATAGACTGGACCGACCCTGCCTGGACTAAACTAGGTCTAAACCAGGACTAAACCAAGACTAACCCAGCACTAAATTTGGGAATCAGTGTTTCATTTTTCTGCAGCTAAAACCTGGAACATTCTTCCTGAAGATGTGAGACAGTCTCGACTTTGACAATGTTTAAATCCAGGCTCCAAACGGTTCTATTCAGCTGTGCATGTGACTGAAAGGGTTTTATTCTGCACTTTTCTGTTATAATTTCAATTTTATGATGATTATTTATGTTTTGATTTGTTGTATTGTGATTTTAATGTCTTTCTTACTCTCTAAAACACTTTGAAATACTTCTTCACTGTATCTGGTTTGTATAAGTTCTAATAACCACCTCTGGATAGGGTCACTATTTCTCTACTTTCTACAACTTATTCTTTAGAAACCTTCCTGAAACTTGGCTCGAATCACAGTTAAACCCACATCAGTCGCCCGCTGTAAAAGAATCGCTTCACCCGAAATGAAAGTGAAACTTACCAGAGAGAATGACCCTGACAGAGCGCGCGGAGGAGGAGAGACACACGCACAGGAGACGCAGAGGAGACAGAGGAGACAGAGGACAGGAGCGCACGAGCAGGTAAGAGCTGCCCAAACACACTCAATGTCCCTCAATATGTTTCAGAGAGTGAATGCTGCAGGCTGCCCGTGCGTAAAGTGTGCGTAAAGTGTGCGTAAAGTGTGCGTAAAGTGTGCGTAAAAGTCCTCCGCTTCGTGCAACTTTCGCCTTGTTTCTGCTGACGCGAAAAAAAAAAAAAAACATGTTCTCTGCAGCTCACACTCTAATTTCAGCTATTTTTGATTTTAAAACTTCATAAAACTAACAGAGGTGTGGACTAGTTTGACTTTACACAGTAGTAAATTCGTAACAAGTTGTTTTTTTTGTGAATGAAACATGTTTGGTCACAGTGTTTATGATCATGAGCCATGTTTTACACAGAGATATAAACTTTTATTACCTCCTGACTGTGTTTAAATCACACTTCTGCTTCTCACTGCTGCAGATTTACTCAAGAATAGAAAAAGATCTATATATAAACTACCTTTTCTTTTCCTCCTACAACTTTGTGTCCAGTTGACAGATTTAACGAAGAAGCCCTCAGTGTTGTACTCAGTATTTGTAGCTTTGATTGATTTAAAAGTGCACTGTGTAACTTTTCTGGATTGCTGTTTCCATGGAGATGTCCTTTAACTTGCTCTGATTTTAAAGATAAAGTTAAAAAAAAAAAGGACTAAGAATGTATTGCATGTGTTTCTATAGAAAAACTTAAAAAAGATAAAGAAAAAACCTGAAAAGCGACTTGAACTGACTCGCCTCTCCACAGATATGACTCTTAATTCCTGCTTGTCTTATTGTGGTAAATTTTGAACATGCTGGAGCAAAAAAAAAAAAAAAAAAAAAAGCTCAATAAACCTGTTTTAAAAATGTACTTAAAGAGTAAAAAAATCAAAGTATTTAATGCAGATTTTGAGTCTAATAAAGCTTCAGATGTAGTGATTTTGATAAAGATTTAAGCTGAATTTTGTTCAGCAGAAACAATCAAATCTGTCTTTTTTTAACTGTTTTTATGAGCATATTTATGTTTGCTGTAATTATGAACGAGCTAAAAATAAACCTCAGACTTTTCAGGAACTCCTAGACAATTAAACAAAAGACTTTTACTTTTCAGCCCTGTTCAAAAATGCAGCTCCACCACAGACAAAACCACAGCACATCCACACAGTCTGCACCAGAAAAGCTCCACAGCCCAGCTTTAAATAGTCTTTATATGTTCGGATCACCACGACACACAACACTTTAACGCTTTTTAGCAAATATTTGATCAGAACAAACTTGTATTGTCCATTTTAGAGTCTCTTTTTTCACTTTAGAGTCAAATTTCCTTGTGATGAACTGCGTCATTCAGAGATTATAATCACCTGACATTTGTTTGCTGACCCGCCCTGATTTGCCTGACAGGAAAAGTCTCACCTTTCTCCTGAGGTCACTGCTTCCACATCTGAACACTAGAGGGCAGCACTGGACTGTATTTACTTTATAATCTTTATGAAAGGCTCAAGTTTATGATTATGTCTCAGATCACTGTGGATTACAGACCTGTGCATGACGCTCACAGAAAACCTGCACCGCCGTCTGCTTGTTTCCATGGCGATGCTCTGTTTGCTTTGCCTACAATGTTCCGCAATACTATACAGCTGCAATGTTAATCAGGAAAATATCTTTACATGTTACATTTAAATGGTCTTTTTTCTGTTTTCTGAAAGTGAAATGGACAAAAAGCTGGTTTTAGTCTCGTTTTCTTGGGTTGGTCTTGGTTTTGTGTTTATATATTTTGCTTTAAAACAACACCGTGAACAGGTGACACGTTCTTCTCGTGAGCCGGGTCGCCAAGGTGAGGGAGGTGTCTTGCCCAATGACACAATGGTAGCACTTCTTCTGACTTTTCCGTCTCTGGATGAGTTTGCTAATCGCTGAGCCAGGGCACAGTAGTGTTCAAATGTTTTACATTATTTGGATAGCTATTATTTATTATGGATTTTTGTTGAGTCAGACCTGTTCTGCAAAATGGACTTTTCACAGCTTTGAGCCGTGTTATAGCTGTTTCCTCTTCTCATTTAACCTTTCGGAGTCGTATTTGGGTGTGGACCATAGACTGTATAAAGAAGTGGTCTACGTGATGTTGTTTTAATATTTACTGTGTCTCAACATTTGCATTAGCATTGAGACGCAAACATGTCTCTTTCTAAACACAGAAGTGTCTCTGGTGAAGTGTTCATTCATTTTATTTGTATAGTAGTATTCATTTTATTTGTGTAGTTTTTGTCAGTGACATCCACCCGCAGCTCCCTGTCCACTGTCTGACCTTAACCCCCTGACCTCTGACCCCTGATCCTAACCCACCCACTGCTCCCTGTGCACTTCCTGATCTTTAAATATTTATTTTAGTGTGACTCTGCAAAAACCTCATAGAGATAAAACTGGACAGGAAGTAGTGACACTAACAGTGAGGTAGAGGGCGCTATTGTGCACAGAGCCTAGTTTACTTTTTGCAGCCCTGGATGCAACCTCTTTAAATGTTGCGATTTCCTCATTATACCTCATGTTTTTTTGTGTGTGTTAGGTTTTAAAGATGCCAGAGGAGAAGTCCATACAGGTGTGTCACTGTGGCTGGTCTAGTGTCACGACGTATCACGGCCTAAGAACTCACCAGGGGAAAAAAGGATGTACCCCAAGAGTGACCCCACCCCGCATCCCCGACCACACACAGCAAATTATCTTCAACACTTACATGCCCAAATTCACCTATCCTCCTCCTGTTCCTGCTTTTCACCACCTGAGGCCTGACGACGCCACGATCAGTGAGTACTTTTGTTGATTGTGATGGTGTTTGCTCCAATGATGTTTATGTCGAAAAACTCATATAGGACAAAACTGGAACTTTCTCGAAATGTTTTAGAATGACCTTAGTACATCAGAGCTCAAACGAGTATCCAGTTTAGATCAGTTTTAGTATTGATTAGTATCTGATGTTCGATACTTCTGACAAAACTAAACCTCACAAAATCAAATGGAAGAGTCATAACGCAGAAAATAATTAATGTTTCTTTTTTTTCCCCCAGGACAATTACTTGAGATGTCAGGCCAAGAAGTCGAGGTAAATACAGTATATACAAGTTTAAATACATATGGCAGAATCCTTATTTGACCAAAACATAGTTAACATCTTTTTATTTAAGATTTTACCAAAGAAAACTTCTCGATTTTTTTCTATTTATTTTTTATTTTGGTAAAGTTTATCATTTACTTCCTGGTTGGACACAGGCAGCAGATATGACACATGTGGAGGTGATTTCATAACTGTTACCCAGCAACCGTCATGCTAACAAAACGTGTCCAATTGGTTCTGTGCACAGCAGCATGCTAGCTAGTGCGCTGTGTCTCATCAGAGCTTAAGCTAACTTAACTTAAAAGCGTAAAATAGATAATAAACTTGTTCAAAATCAAAGTAATAATTTAAAAAAAGAAAAAAGAAAACCCAATTGTTTTTATATTTATTATGACTCAAAATTAGCATCAGCGTTAGCACTGAGACACAAACATGTCTCTTTCTAAACACAGAAGTGTCTCTGGTGAAGTCTTCATTCTATTTGTGTCGTTTTTAACATGCTGTCAGTGACATCCACCTGCAGCGTCCTGTCACTGTCTGACCTCTGACCCCTGACCCCTAACCTCTGACCTCTGATCCCTGTCCACTGTGTGATCTTTAAATATTTATTTGTTTTAATGTGACTCTGGAAAAACCTCACAGAGATAAAACTGGACAGGAAGTAGTGACGCTCACAGTGAGGTTGGGGGCGCTGTTGTGCACAGAGCCAGTGTTTTGCCTCACTTTTGCTAAATCAGTATTTAAACTGTCTGAAAAATGTGTTAGAAAAACATGGAAATGTGTCATATGTGCTTCAACAAAGGTTCACTCATTAAAAGTTCACACAAGAACAGATCACAGACATATCAGTCTGAAGTCTTATTCTTAAATCAGTCTTACTTTTTATTTATCCAGGCTTTTCGGGGAGAGCTGTCACTTCCAAGTATTTCCGACCCGTTCACTGGATCAACATTTGACAGATTGTTTGGTAAGTAAAAATATATTTTTCTCTGCCAGGAATGTTCCGCAATAAGGCATTAAACCTCTGTATCTTTCAATGAATCTGTTATTGCCAAAAAAATCTGCTTGTCCACATGAAGATGGATACTGTTGTAACACTGTGGAACATTCCAGGCAACGCTATGGTAACATCTCCATGGAGACAAGTACCTTAGGCCCTCCTCCAAAGAAGAAGTTACATAGTGCGTCTTTAAAGCTTTTAAGCATGTTGTCATTTATTTTTTACTTTGCAGAAACAGAAACTCTACAAACACCTAGACTCCAGCCAGTGGTAAAAAATTTGAAATTTCTTGCAACTAAAACAAAACAATTTGAAATGACCTAATGCGTCGAATCATTTAAATGTATTTTGTTTTTATGTTTAACAGATATTTGGGCCTCAATCAAAAGCTGCCACCGAAGACGTCAAAAAGGAAAACAAGTCACGTAAGAGATTTCTTTGCCCAGAATGTTCCGTAGTACAGCATTAAACTGTATCTTAGGGTTAGGGTCGAAAACTAGATACTAGTTGATACTAAAACTAGTATCAAAACTAGATCCTCATTTGATCAGGTGTCGATACTAAAAAAGTCCCACTGACACGACAGAAATTAACCTTTCCTGAAGCGTCAGACTGATCTTCAGCTGCATCAGAACAAATATAAGACTCAAAGTTTATACTGTGAGACATTCAAAGTAAAAGTAATAACATCTCCATGGAAACAAGCAGGTTACAGACTCCACACCAAAAAATAACTAAAGGCAGAACATTTTATTACATATAGACCTGCTCATTATTGTTTAAAGATAATGTTATTAATTCAAAATAGACACATTTAAATTGTGTCTAAACTACATCAGGACTAAACCAGGACCAAAAGTCTGAGCTAACCCTTCATAACCTCTATTTTTACAGAATTTGGAGCACCACCACCACCACCGGCCTTTAGTTTTACTCCCAGCTCTTCACTGAACCCATTTGATTCAAACCAAAAACAGGTAAAAGTTTAAAATCAAGTATTCGTGCACAGACTGTTTATATAAATGGATGTAGCTAACCTGCTACCTGCCACGTTCAAAATAGGAAGTGAGCATGGATGCGCTTCCGGTTGCATAGATTCTGGCTCCTATTCATTTTCTATTGAAAAACCGTCACCCCTCCCTCTGTAACTGCTGCTGTCAGGCTCGTGTTTCTGGTCTGGGGGATGAAGCAGTGCTTCACCAACACTGTTTGCAGTGCGGGTGGAGAGCTGCTGGCCTTGACGTTGTCGGACGGTGGAAAGAAATACTTTGAGGATCTCCTCATTCCCACCATTGCGTCTTCCAAGAAGGAAGTATTGAGGACTTAGAGACGGACTCATCCATCACCCTGGCTGAAGTCACTGAGGTGGTTGGCAAACCTCCAGAGGTAGATGAGATCCATCCTGAGTATTTTAAGTGTCTGGATGTTGTGGGGCTGTCTTGGCTGACACGTCTCTGCAACATCGCGTGGAGGTCGGGGACAGTACCTCTGGACTGGCAGACTGGGTGGTCCCTCTGTTTAAGACACCGGAGGGTGTGTTTCAACTACAGGGGAATCACATTCCTCAGCCATCCCAGTGAGGTCTATTCCAGGGACTGGAGAGGAGAATCCGACCGATAGTCAAACCTCAGATTCAGGAGGAGCAGTGTGGTTTTCGTCCCAGTCGTGGAACACTGGACCAGCTCTACACTCTCCATCGGCTGCTCAAAGGCTCACAGGAGTCTGCCCAACCAGTCCAAATGTGCTTCGTAAATCTGGAGAAGAACATTCGACCGTGTCCCTCGTGGTGTCCTTTGGGGTGGTGCTCCATGTATGACGGGAGGAGGCCCCGGGGAAGACCCAGGACACGCTGGAGGGACTATGTCTCTCTGCCCTGGGAACACCTTGAGGTCCCACTGGAGGAGCTGGAGGACGTGTCTGGGGTGAGGGAAGTCTGGGAGTCCCTGGTTCGACTGCTGCCCCCACGACACAGCCAACAACCAGAAACACGAGCCAAGAGAAGCAGAGGAAAATGGATGGAGCTCACCTCCAAATTACCCCTATAACTGCTAACGTTGATGAGGTTAATTTGACTGGAGCTGAGCACTTTGACGTCACACTCCTGTCCACTTCTTTGTACAGTTTATGATCATTTTTTAAATCTTTTTACAGCCTGAATCACAGAATTTTACTGCGCCATCTGGACTTTCCTCAATGGATTTTGGTAACACTTAATAATAACTACATTTTAATTAAACTTTCAAACATGCTGTCATTTTTATATTCATTTGGGGTTTTTTTTACTTTAAAGGAACAGAATCTGTACAAATGTCGAGTTTCCCAGCTCCAAACACGTGGCAGAATCAGCCAATGGTAAGAAATTTGAATTTTTTTGCAACCAAAACATGTCAAAATTATAAATAACATAATGCTTCAAATCATTTAAATCTATTTTGTTTTTTATGTTGAACAGTTTGGGCCTCAGTCAAAAGCAGCAACCGACGCCGTGAAAAAGTCAGGTAAGAGATTTCTTTGCCTGGAATGTTCCGTAGTACAGCATTAAACTGTATCTTAGAGTTAGGGTCGAAAACTAGATACTAATCAATACTAAAACTAGTATCAAAACTAGATCCTCGTTTGATCAGGTATCGATACTAAAAAAGTCCCATTGACAGGACAGAACCTTGAACCTGAACCTTTCCTGAAGCGTCAGACTGATCTTGAGCTGAATCAGAACAAGTATAAGACACAGACTTGTATATAGTGTAGGACATTACAAGTAAAAGTAATAATATCTCCATGGAAACAAGCAGGTTGCAGACGTCAATTTTATTACATATAGAGCTGCTCATTATTGTTTAAAGATGTCATTCATTCAAAAGAAACACATTTAAAATTGGGTCTAAACTGTGACAAAACCCAAAACTAAACCAGGACTAGAGCAGGACCAAAGTGAGTCTGTATCAGGACTAAACCAGGACCGAAAGTGTGAACTAACCCCTAATAACCTCTATTTTTACAGCATTTGGAGCATCACCAGCATCGACCTTCAGTTTTACTCCCAGCTCTTCACTGAACATATTTGATCCAAACCAAACACAGGTAAAAGTTTAAAATCAACTATTTGTGCAGAGCATAGACTGTTTATATGAATGGACGTAGCTAACATGCTAAGTGCCACATTCAAAATAGAAAGTGATCATGGGCGTGCTTCTGGCTCCATCGATTCTGTCTCCAGTTCCCTTTCTATTGAAAAACCATCACCCCATTCTCTTTAGAACTGCTGCTGTCAGACTCAGCATTTTGGTCTTAACCCTGGAGAACCCACCGGGTCAAATTTGGCCGCATCTAATTGCTGCTACCCAAAATGAACAAACAAACAAACAGAAAAAAGTCAAATTTCACTTCAAAAAATTCAAAAACCCAGAGTGCCACTTCTGGCCCCTGCACAGAGACCCCTAGTGGATGAATATTGAACTAAAATGAGGCAGAGTGATAGTGACAAGATGGAAAACGACTCAAACAAAATCATCTTCTCAGCAAACTGATAAAATTGGGTCTTTTTGTTAATCTTTTTAGTAATATCTTGCAGAATGTCTAGAAGTACGTTTTATATTCTTTTAAACCCAAGAGAGAGATATATTGTCATTTTTTTAACCAAAATGCAGAAAAATGTGCTTGAACATGGCACAAAATATGTTCAACTTCAACAAATGGAGTCACTGTGTATTTAGCCGCTGTTCCTTTCATTTCTTTTTATTTTCTTTGGTTTTATTTTATCGTATCTTACAATCGCTCCATCTGTTTTCGCCAAAGTTTGGATTTTTCAGTCCTCAAACGCCCGACACAACACAAACAGACGGAACGAGCAGCGGTTTGATGGAAAGTCTGCAGATCTCGAGTGTTTCGCAGCAGGTGGAGCAAAGATTATTCTGTCTGTATTTATATGTCGTCATTTTTTTAAACATTTGTGTTTTTCTCTGTGTTTCTATAAGTTAAACACTTCAGCCCCAAGTACGACGACGACGGAGGATTCAGCGGATAAAGAAAATAAACCACCAGGTAAATATTCTTCTAAAACCAGGACTAAACCAGGACTAAACCAGGACTAAACCAGGACTAAACCAGGACTAAAACAGGACTAAAACAGGACTAAACCAGGACTAAACCAGGACTAAACCAGAACTGAACCAGGACTAAACCAGGACTAAAACAGGACTGAACCAGGACTAAACCAGGACTAAACCAGGACTAAAACAGGACTAAACCAGGACTAAAACAGGACTAAACAGGACTAAAACAGGACTAAAACAGGACTAAACCAGAACTAAATCAGAACTAAACCAGGACTAAACCAGGACTAAACCAGGACTGAACCAGGACTGAACCAGGACTAAACCAGGACTAAACCGGACTAAAACAGGACTAAAACAGGACTAAACCAGGACTAAACCAGGACTAAACCAGGACTAAACCAGGACTAAACCAGGACTAAACCAAGACTAAACCAAGACTAAACCAGGACTAAACCAGGACTAAACAGGACTAAAACAGGACTAAACAGGACTAAAACAGGACTGAACCAGGACTAAACCAGGACTAAACCAGGACTAAACCAGAACTAGACCAGAACTAGACCAGGACTAGACCAGGACTTGACCAGGACTAAACCAGGACTAAACCAGGACTAGACCAGGAACCAGGAGTCAGCCTTAATAACCTTCAAAACCTTGTTTTTTTTACAGGTTTTATAAAAGCATCGACCTTTTCTTTTTCCAGTAACAGTCCGTTTGGTGAAAACAAACCACAGGTAAAGTTTAAAATCCAACACACTGTAGTCGATAAAACCAGAGGCACGAAAGTAATAAAACTTTGTGACCTCAGCCGCCTGAAACTCACAACATCTTCACTGCAGCATCTGGACTTTCATCACTGCATCAAAGTATGTGGGTTTTTTTTTTTACATTTTATTTAAAAAAAAAAGGATGAGTCAAAAGTTTGGACACATCTTCTCATTCAATGTTTTTTTATTTTATTTTTTATTTTATTTGTATTTATTTTAATTTTATTTTATTTTGTTTAACTTAATTTTTATTATTATTTTATTTTTTTCTACACAGGATATATGGAATTATGAATCTTTGTCCTCATTATAAACAGCCTGGAGTTGTGTTTTTTTGTTTCATTCACACATGTTTAACACACAAACCTGCAGATTTAGGCTGAGTTCTTCTCTCAAACTGAAAACACTCTGTTCCACCTTGTGATGTCATCGAGTGGTGACTGGTTTAACCCTTCTTCAGTCATATCGCAGAACAAAAGATAAAACTTTTTTTTTTCTAAAGGCAACAACTTCTGGTTATTCTAGTGTATTATAGACTACACCTGTTCAATTGAGGCGGGAAATAACTGTTTAAAACTACCACTTGATGACATCATGAGGTGGAACGGAGCATTTGGAGCTTAGCCTATCTATATTTGGAGCTTTGGAGGTGTTGAAAGTCTCATCATGCAGGATTTCTCAGACGTGTGAGAATGAAACAAAATACAATGTGTGTTTTTGGTAATATAAGAGTTAATTCTGTGTAATATTGGACCTTTAAAACGATTCTTTTTTCTCCAGATGTGAGTCCTCAGCAGCAGCAGAAGTTTCAACAAACACCGCCACTGTCGCCCTCTGCTGGTGCACAGGAGGTAATGTTAGATAATCGTTTTTGATATAAAGACATAACACCATTCATTTTTATTTAAACCGACAACTTTTCTATCAGGCAATATTCCAGACGCCCTCCTCTTCTCAGACAGGACCCAAAACATCTGAAGCTGTACAAAAAACTGGTACGAAACCAAAAATATTAAAGGGGATGAAGAATCTGTATTGTATTTGTAGATTGAGGTATGAGGCAGACATTTTCATCACCTGGTTTAGTCCTGATTTAGTCCTGGTTTAGACCTGGTCTAGTCCTGGTTTAGTCCTGGTTTAGTCCTGGTCTAGTCCTGGTTTAGTCCTGGTTTAGTCCTGGTTTAGTCCTGGTTTAGTCCTGGTTTAGTCCTGGTTTAGACCTGCTTTAGTCCTGGTCTAGTCCTAGTTTAGTCCTGGTTCAGTCCTGGTTGAGTCCTGGTTTAGTCCTGGTTGAGTCCTGGTTTAGTCCTGGTTTAGTCCTGGTTTAGACCTGGTTTAGTCCTGGTTTAGTCCTGGTTTAGTCCTGGTTTAGACCTGGTTTAGCCTAATTTAGTCCTGGTTTAGACCTGGTTTAGTCCTGGTTTATTCCTGGTTTAGTCCTGGTTTAGTCCTGGTTTAGTCCTGGTTTATTCCTGGTTTAGTCCTGGTTTAGTCCTGGTTTAGACCTGGTTTAGTCCTGTTTTAGACCTGCTTTAAACCTGCTTTAGACCTGATTTAGTTCTGGTTTAGACCTGGTTTAGACCTGATTTAGTCCTGGTTTAGACCTGGTTTAGACCTGGTTTAGACCTGCTTTAGACCTGATTTAGTCCTGGTTCAGTCCTGGTTCAGTCTGATTGCAGTACACATACTTTTCTTCACAGATTTTCAGACCCCGAAGCAGAACTCTCACTCATCTGCAGAAGAAGCAAACAGAACCAGGAGAGCGCTTCATTTCTCCACAGGAGCAGCCCAGGTAATACACAACTCACCCTCATCACAAACAGACCTGGAGCTGTGTTTTTTTGTTTCATTCACATGTTTAACACACAAACCTGCAGATTTAGGCTGAGTTCTTCTCTCAAACTGAAAACACACAACTCCAGGTCTGTTTTTGAGGAGGAAACAACATTATAACATGGATTAATGCTCACAAGAGTTTTGTACATGTGGCAGATCCTTCACAAGAAAAGTTACACAGTCCAACTTTAAAGATAAAACATGTTAATTCATTTTATTGTTGTTCCATATTCACAAGATTTCATTTTTTTTTATTTTAGGTTCAAACTTCCCTGACAGTTCCAACAACCATAGCCGAACCTTTTCTGCTCCCTCTTCAAAAGGAGGAAGAACTACAACAGGTAGTACTGCACATGGAAAGTACTTTTGAGTATCGATTGAGAAGTTTTTTTAACATTACTATTACGTTGAATTTTTTCAGCTTCAACGAGACCAGATGAAAGCCGAACTTCGACAGGAAATTCGAGGCAGAGAACAAAAACTGTGTGAGATCAGGGCACGTGTCAAGACCTGCAAGGTGAGTGGTAGTAGTAGTAGTAGTATTAGTAGTAGTAGTAGTAGTAGACTGTTTTGCCTCATTTAAATGTTTTCTTGGCACCCATCCTCAGACTCTTATGCTGTGCAAAAACAGACCTGGAGTTGTGTTTCGTTTCATTCACACATGTTTGAGTAACACTTTATAATAAGTCTGTAACATCTCCAAAGCTCAAAACACTCTGTTCCACCTTGTGATGTCATCAAGTGGTAGTTTTCAAGTTAGCATGTACCTTTTACCTTTAGTTCACTAGAGTTTGGCAATTCCAGAGCTGAAATGATCCAAATGATTCTAGAAATGAAGGTGTGTGGAGTTTAAAAACACAGTGGAGCACTTCCTGTATTACCACATGATGACATCACAAGGTGGAACAGAGTGTTTTCAGTTGGAGAGAAGAACTCGTCTTAAATCTGCAGGGTTTGAGTGTTAAATATGGTAAGAAGTGGACAGAGTGGGTCCGGCTCCAGTCAAATGAAGCTCAGTTATAGCTGCGTTTCATATTTGCAGCAGTTACAGGGAGAGAGGACACAGTTTTTCAATGTAAAGTGAATTGGAGCCAGAGTCGATGGAGCTGGAAGCGAGTTCATGATCACTTCCTGTTTGGAACGCGATGGCTACTGCATTAACTACTGTATGTCTATGCTTTGGGCGTGTTTTTAAGGAGGAAACAACATTATAACATTGATCAAAAATAGTGTAATATTATCCTTTAACTAATCACCGTAAACAGGCTGTGCTAGCTTCAGCGCCGTTAGCTCCTCCTTCATATTTGCTGTATGTTTTGTTCTCTCCAGGGCAGTTTGGACGAAGAGTGGCTGGAAATTAATACTGTGTTTTCGCATGTGATTCACATCGTGGAGGAGGCTCGTCAGAGAGCGCTGCAGCCGCTGGAAAACAGGTCGGTCAGATTAAAAACATAAAACAATAACCCAGAAAAGACGAAGTTTAACTCCGGAGAACCCAAGAACCATTTTCTTCTTTTTATGGAGAAATCATGAACATTACATAAAATTCTTGCCCAAAGTTCACTAAACACTGAAATATCCACTTTTTCAATTTTTTTATTCCCTAATTTAGGATCAGGGCCAAATTTGACCCATTGGGCCCATTAATTTATCCAACAAGAATATAAAATATACTTCTAGATGCAAGCTATTACTAAAAAGATTAACAAAAAAACAATTTTACCAACCGCTGGTTTACTGCTTGGGTAGTTTTCCAGCTCAACAGGTCGGCCATCTTGTCACTATCACTCTGGCTCATTTTAGTTCAACATTCATCCACTAGGTGTCTCTATGCAGGGGCCAGAAGTGGCACTCTGGGCTTTTTGAAGTTTTTTAATTGAAATTTGATAAATACTTTTTTTTTTTTTTCATTTTGGGTAGCAGCAATTAACTTCGACCAAATTTGACCCCGTAGGTTCTCCAGGGTTAAATCTGTCGACTGGACAAATCGTTCTAGGAGTGAAGACGTTTTGCTGCTCGTCCAGGCCGCTTCTTCAGTTCTGGTCGAAGGGGCTTGGACGAGCAGCGAAACGTCTTCACTCCTACAACGATTTGTCCAGTTCACAGATTTAAACTTCGTCTTTTACTCTGGATCAGATCTGGACGACTGAGGGAGACACAGACAATAAACCAGATGATTATGAAGGACAGTTTTACATTGAGAACAGATGTTTAAACTTGTTAATAGCATCAAGGCTAAGGGTGTGGTGCAGCTGCTTCCTGTTCTTGAACTTTGCAGCCATAGACTGTATATATAAATGGACATGGCTAACCTGCTAGCCAGCGCATTCTGGCTCCAGTTCACTTTCTATTGAAAAGCTGTGGCTCCTCTCTCTGTAACTGCTGCTGTCAGTCTCATCATTTTGTTTTAAAATGTTCATATTAGTCCGCTCTCAAGATATGAACATCAATAAGAGACAAATCAGCCTTCTTTTCCTGAGGTCGCTCCCGCTAGCGTTAGCAACAGGTTTGATTGACAGTGTTGCTAAGCGCCTGCACCACTGGTTTATCAGGGAGAAGGGGCGTTACCTTCCACAGCTTCACTCCTGATTGGCTCTTTGGTTGCTATGATACTCGTGGTCAGAACTCGGCTCCAAATTCGAACGTTACTTCGTCCTCTTGCAGCACTGGGATTTTCTCATTGTGAGTCAAATAAAGGTTTATCTTTTCTTAAACACATCCTTTGTATTTTAGGAGAGAACAACTGAAAAGAGAGTCCCAAAGTCTGATCAAGAAAATACAGGAAGAGATTGAGAAACTGGAAAACGCCATAGAGGAAGTGGAAACTGCTGTGGATTTGGACGTGAGGAAGTGACTGACACCTAGAGTCGTGTTGCTGAAAATGTTCTAATAAAATGTTTTTGTGATCACCAGACTATGACTCGTCCAAGGCTGAGGATTAAAGACCTGAAACAACGAAATGTGAACACGGCGTTTGCATTCGGGACTCTCCGGACGACGGTCTCCACCATGATGGAGCAAATTAAAGAAGAAGTGGACCAGCTCTCTGCTTTAGGTGTGTGGATCTGCACACACCAGATCAGAACTGGAACTAAACCAGGACTAAACCAGGACTAAACCAGGACTAAACCAGGACTGAACCAGGACTAAACCAGGGCTAAACCAGGGCTAAACCAGGACTAAACCAGAACTAAACCAGGACTAAACCAGGACTAAACCAGATTAAACCTGGACTAAACCAGGACTAAACAGGACTAACCAGGACTAAACCAGGACTAAACCAGGACTAAACCAGGATTAAACCTGGACTAAACCAGGACTAAACCAGAACTAAACCACCAGGACTAAACCAGGACTAAACCAGGACTAAACCAGGACTAAACAGGACTAAACCAGAACTAAACCAGGACTGAACTAAAACCAGGACTAAACCAGGACTAAACCAGGACTAAACCAGGACTGGACTAAACCAGGGACTAAACCAGGAACTAAACCAGGAACTAAACCGGAACTGGACCAACCAAACTACCAGAACTATAGCAGGACTAAACCAGGACTGAACTAAGACTAACCCAGGACTAAACCAGAACTAAACCAGGACTAAACCAGAACTAAACCTGGACTAAACCAGGACTAAACCAGGACTGAATCAGGACTAAACCAGGATTAGACCAGGACTAAACCAGGACTAAACTAGGGCTAAACCAGGACTAAACCAGGACTAGAACAGAACCAAACCAAGTCTAGACGGGACTAAACCAGAGATGGACCTGAGTATTTCAAAATGTCTCATTACTTCCCTCGTCACTGTATAGAATCTTTCTATTTATCGATGTAATCTCTGTTTTTTGGTTTGTTTTTTTCAGAACTTGAAAGAGCTCCAGCGTTTGCAGGTAAAGTTTGTTTCAGTTTTGTGTGAGAGGCAGAAAAAGTCCATGTAGTTCAAATATTAGCTTTGCCTTAGCTCTTTGGGTTAAAATGAGACCACTGTGTTCTGTCAGAGTATCCGAAAGTGCACTGTTGGCATGCTAGTTGCTGTTGTCAGAGTACCGTATTTTCTGGACTACAAGTCGTACTTTGTTTCATAGTTCGGTCGGGGGGGCGACTTATACTCAGATGCGATTTATATGTGAAATATATGTTCTTTTCTTTATTTTTATGTATTTTTTGGCTGGTGCGACTTATACTCCATAAAATACAGTAATTAAATGTTAGGAAAGAGTTAGAAAAGTGAGGAGTAACTTTGGAACGTTTCAAACTGTTTCACTGACACATACTACGCAAAATGTTCTTTTTTGTACTTTATTAGCCGTGTTATACTGTTGTTTCCTCCTCAAAAACAAATCTGACTGAGGCGACAGGTAGAAGATCCAAATAAGTGTCAACTGAACGGTTGGGGCCGGCACCAATGTATTTGCAAAGCATTCTGGGATTCGTATTATTAGAGGTGCATGTGCTATACTGGGCCAGCTCTAAGGCCTGAGTTTGACATGTCTGGTCCAAGACACTTTGTGATGTCATGAAGTGGTCATTTTCAAGTTAACTACTGCCACTTTTTATATTTTGTTCAGTAGTAGATCGGCAATTCATGAGCTGAGGTTTTCCAAATGATTCTAGTGAAGGTGGAGTTTAAAAACACAGTGGAGCACTTCCTGTGTTACCACATGATGACATCACAAGGTGGAACAGAGGCGGGACAGAGTAAATTAAAGGTCTGACTGTCTTCAAATATCAGTTTATCAGGAGATACACAGTTACACAGACATTTTTCACATCTCTGCAAATCCATATGCAATATTTGTAACTTGAATAACTCATAAACATAGAAACGGTGAATTAACACGATTAAAAAGTAGTTGAGTTTATTTTACACGACATTTAGTTACATTTATCTTTCAGTTACATCTGCTCTTTGTGTCTGCAGTGGACGTGATGCTGGACCCAAGCACCGCTCACCTCTGGCTCATTCTGTCCGAAGACGGGAAGTCGGTCCAAGACGGCGGACAGTGTCAGCAACAGCTCCCAGCTAGGACGGGGCGGTTCGACTCGTACGGGAGCGTCGTCGGGGCGAGATCGTTCGGCTCGGGGCGGGCCTACTGGGAGGTGCAGGTCGGGGACAAAAGCGGATGGGACCTGGGCGTGACGTCGGCGAAAGCGAACCGCCAAGGCAAACTCAAGCTGAGTCCAAACAGCGGCTACTGGGCTATAGTTCACTACGAGGGGGATAAGTACGCAGCCTTGACAGCGCCCCCTGTCTGTGTGCGGCTGAAGCACAAGCCGCAGAAGGTGGGGGTGTTTGTAGACTACGACGAGGGGCTGGTGTCGTTTTACAATGTGACCCATCGGACTCACATTTACTCTTTCACCAAATGCAGCTTCGGCGACGGGGTTTTACCGTATTTCAGTCCGCATCTGAAACAAAACGGTAAAAACGCAGAGCCGCTCGTCATCACCAAAGTGAACAACAGTGAACTGTAGTCATGGAAACGATCTTTTTTGAAGGTCGCCTCGTTCGCTAGGTGAGGTCTCGTGATTTCATTTAACCTCACAAATGATTCAAAAAGAGCTGAACGAGAGGCTTTCTTAAGAGTTTATGAGCAGTTCCTTGATGTAAAGTGCTTGGTCTGTCTTGAAGGTAGAAAAACGCTGTATAAAAAAGACGATTTATCACTTCTTTTGCTTGGAATGTTCCACGTTATAGCATTAAACGTGCCTATCTAGTGATTTTATTGTGTTGAATAACATTTTTACTGTGAGTGGGGTCACCTTTCCACGGCTCTGACCTGTAACTTGGTCTTTTTTTTTTTTTTCCATGCAAGTAGATGTTTAATGTCATACTGTGTAGGTTCATAATAGACTGGTTTAAGTGTTATAATCCCATAATGTAATAACAATCCAACACCATCCTAATAATTACATCATTATTTCCTGCAGTTATGTCATTATAAGAGACTATTTCTTTCATAACCAGCCAATAATGTTGCAGTGTTTCTCAAACTGTGGGACATGTACTGGTGCTGGTGGTACACAAGCTCCTTCAGTTTGAGGGTTTACACCATTTAGAGTAAATTTTATCTACTTTTTTTTCCTCCTGTGGATCATTTCTTATCTAGAACTTTTTTTTTTTCCATGCAAGTAGATGTTTAATGTCATACTGTGGGACATTTTTGGTGAAGGGAAACAAGCAGGTGGAGAAAAGTTACAAGTGCCAGTTACTAGAGAAACTTTTTGAAGATTTTTTTTTTTTTTTTACTTTCTTGGGTTTTATGTTGAAGAAAAAATTGTTTTAAGTTTTTTTTTCTTTTTTTTTTTTTTAATATATATATATAGGTTTTTAAAATAGGTTCATAATAGACAAAAGATTTCTGTTGACAATCTTACCTTTATATGACTTTTTTCATTTTTTTTTTTTGTTAATTCTTTGGAGAAAAAGTGCCTTGTGTCTTAAAATAGTTTTATTTTAAAGATTAATGTTAAAGTCACAGTTTATATGACAAAATATATTTTAAAAATCTGAAAATAATATGCCATATATGGAGAGATGTTGGTCTGTTGTTCTTGTGCGGGTTCAAAATATTAAAATTATAAATGGTTTGGTGTCTTCATTTTATTTCCACAGTATTCTTATTATCTTGTTTATTTTTTACAGCCTCCGCCGTGAGGTTAATGATGAAAAATGATTCTAAAACATTCATTCTGAAGAGTGAACCCACCATTTTATCCATCGCACATTGTCCCAGTCAGGCTCAAACACAACCGTCCAATCAGGTTTGTGTATTTCAGTGATGCGTGTGAAACGAAGGAGCTCATTGGTCGCTCATCGTTTTGAACAAAGTCTCTCACCTCGGAGTTTTGCGCTTCGTCCTTAGTTTCTACAGAAATCTTCATTATGTTTGTCAGTTCCTTGTGATATTTTTTTCCTTTCATTTTGTAGTGGGTCAAAATGGGTCTTCAATAAATCTAAGAGAGCTAAAAAAACAGGACAGCAGAGAATGAACCTAAGAGGAAAGGCGTAACTATTCTTTACACAGCGGGTTTTCAGATAGTTTGAGATTCTGGTCTATTTCAAATCTACAAACACTTTAAGACAAAAAATTGAGCTTTATTTTACCACAATCTGACCATAAAGCGCTGACTTAGCTGGAACTACAACAGATGAGCTGATTTGTGCTGCTAAACAAGTCCCTTTCAAATAACATTACAGTCACAAGCTAGTTAGCATTAGCATTAGCATTAGCCAACAGTTCATTCTCACCTTTTTGCTGAAAGTCAAACTCCTAAACAGTCTCATGAACGACCACAGGCTTTGGAAAATGTGCCGTTTAAATCCATTTTGTATCTCGTCTTTTTGAGTTTCCAGAATTTTTTCAGTGCGCATTGCGTCACCATGGTAACTGCCGAACATTCCACCATAGACACCCATGCAGAACCATGCAAAATTATCAATATGTCAGAAATCTGAGTAATGTCCGTGAGGGGAAAAAAAAAAAAAGGAACAAGCTGAACAAAAATTCGGGCATATTGGAAACTGTGTTACCACGGCAACGTCATGGAAACAGACATGTGCTTTAAATGTGAAACTTGCTTACGCCAAACAAAGAATAATCATGTAAACTAAGGTACAGTAAAATAAAGGATATGCATTAAAATAAGGTCAATAAAAATGGACTTCCATACAAAAATGAAATAATGCTCTGGGTCTCTTCTCCCTTTGCTCTCCGTGCTAAGTCCCTCCCCCTTCAGAGCGCTATCACAACACAATCAGCTGCATCCCACTAATGAAACTACTGCACATCACACCAGGTTTGTGAAGTCATAGTGTACAGTTTTGTGTCGTGTTTTTCTATATTTATGGAGGATTGTCGCGTGGGAGCGTGGGTGATGCAGGCTTCTGGGCGGAGCCTCGTACTTAAACTTACAGCTAAGCATAAGGAGGGTTTGAATAAGGCCCGGGAGAGATCGCTAAATGACTCAAACATGCGTGGATGATCTAAAACCTCTTCAGACGTGTGATTAAACGTGTTTGACACAGTTGTTACATAAATATTGTTCTTTGGCGTCGTGCTCCGTGTTTGAGTTAAAAACGAACATCCAGACGCACAAACAGGATTCAGGAAACTGGAAAATGTTTTAATATTGACCGGAGGCGTTACAAGAGTTTCACCTTAAACCTTCAATCGTCTGTGTCAAATAACCCCCCCAGTGTTTGATTTAAAGTGGTGTTTGTGCGCATTTAAAGGGCCCATATTAATCTTTTTCCTGATGTATGTTATAATGTTGTTTCCTCATCACAAACAAACCTGGAGCTCTGTTTTCGTTCTCGCACTTCCTGTATTACCACACGATGACATCACAAGGTAGAACATATATACTGAAACTGATATTTGTGTGAATTTGAGGAATACACAAGCTCTTTGTCTTTATTTCTATTTGCTTAAACTTTACTACGACACGCCTGTAAAGTAAATGTGCCCTTTCCACACAGATCTGTACATATAGGAGCGTTTTTTTACGATCAGAAGCTCATCGTCAGCGTCACCATGAAGATCTGCCTCGTCGTTTCGCTGCTGCTCGGCCTCTGCGCCCCCTCCACCCAAGGTATGACAATATCCTACTGTACGGGGTAAGGTGCGAGATGTCGTAACACAGTAGTTAAGGCCGTATTGATTCAGCGTTAAATGGTTAAAGGTGCACTGTGTAACTTTTCTGGTCATCTGCCTATAATCTCCATGGAGATGTTCACACCTCGTCTGTAACGTTCCATTAAACTTAACTATCTTGCATTTATTACTCGAATATACACTCATGAACATAGCCTATGTTTTTACTGTGAGCGGGGATGCCTTTCCACAGATCTGACCTGTAACTTTGCCATGACCTGCTTGTCTCCACGAGTAAGTTTAATGCCATACCGTGGAACATTCTACAGGCAAAGTATCTCCACCATCTCCATATATCTCCACTGTATATCGAACTGGACATAGTTAACTCGCTAGCCGCCGTGTTCCAAACAGGAAGTGATCATGAGTGCATTTCTGGCTCCAATTCACTTTCTATTGAAAAACTGTGTCCTCTCTCTGTATCTGCTGCTGTCGGACTCGCTATTTTGGTCTTAAATGTTCGTATTAACCCTCTACATGATCCTGGGGTTTTTATTTCACTATTATGTCGGTAAGTCAAGACATGAACATTAATAACAGACAAATCAGGCGTCTTCTTTCCCCGAAGTCGCTCTTACTAGCATTAGCAACAGGTTTGATTGACAGCGTTGCTAAGTGACCGCTCCCTGATAAACCAGAGGTGCGGACAGAAAGGGACATTGCCTTCAACAGTCTCGTTCCTGATTGGCTCTTTGGTTGCTATGATACTCACAGTCAGAATTGCTAATATGCAACTCAGCTTTACATCCGCCGCTGCACCTGCTCTAGCCTCGACGAGCTTCATGTGACTGGAGCTGTGACGTCACACAGTCCACTTCTTTACAGTCTGTGAGCCTCCACCAGAGATGTTCGATGTGCATGTTTCTGGTGCTGGTGTTTGGCTGGTTGTCCTGTGAGAGTGACTTGTGTTATTTCTGTTTCTTTCAGTGTGTAATCCCACTATTCGCAGTGGGGGGATCTACGGGGGGAAACCTCTTGGAAACCTCATTTTCGGACAGACTGCTAAAGGCTGTCAGAGGATCTGCACCAACAAGCAAGGCTGCGTGTTCTTCCTCTTCATCACCAAGTATGGTTTGGCACATTTTAAACTTCCATTTTTATTTTGATAAATGCAAAGCAGATACTTTTTTTGTTGTTTTCTTGGAGGAGCAGGTTAATAATTGGCTCTGACATATGTTTGTGTGCAGCTGTGTAATGAAATACTCACATTTGTACTTTAGTCACCTGGACGACAGAGACATTACACAGACACGTGTACTGTTAAGTGCACAAAATGTACAATCTAAACTCTGTCTGTTCATTTTGGCACAAGAACAGAACAGTTACAGTCAAAACTTACTCTTACATCACTAGTTTGACTATAATATGCAGACATAAACAATGTAAACCAATATGAATAAATAATCCACTAAAGTGTGTCAGTTACACAGGACTCAGTAACATTTTAAACAAAAGTATTTTAGAGTTTGCTACAACAGCCTGTGCTGAGTGTGTCAGGTAAAAGATGAGCAAATGCAGGTGGGAAGGGAACATAACAAGATCATAACAAGTAACAACAGCACAGAACCTGTCGTCATGGCGACAGCATCATCTTCTTGGTGATGGTCGACATCTTCATCCTTGTTTATATAAGTTCTTTTTGCTTTGGTTTCTGTAAAAAAACACACTGCCAGGATCATTTGCTCAAGAAAAGTGTGACTAAAACCTAAGTCACCTTCAGCGAGTAAACCACCGTCAGCCCTCTTCAAACGACTATATAAGAATTAAGACTATTTGTAATTTTGGTCTGGTAAAGTTTACCCCACATGACCTGTGTGAGAGAAGTGAACATGAAAAAAACATATGGACATGTGTGCTCACGTGCACACCCGTGCACATGCGTGTGCTCACGTGCACACCCGTGCACATGCGTGTGCTCACGTGCACACCCGTGCACATGCGTGTGCTCACATGTGCAGAGTGGCTTTGGTCACTGTCGTACATGTTTAGCTCTGTGCTGTTTTAGGATTGTGTTTCTTGATAAACACAAATGTGCGGCTGTCAAAGAGAAAAAAATTACAACCCCCCCCCCACAAAATCATCTTAATTGATAGATGTTCATGATGAAGAATCATCTGGGGCAAGAAAAAAAACATTTTTGAAATAAACATGGCGATACTACCTGAGGAGACGTCCTGTATCATTATATCGTTGCTTTTCATGTGTGGACATGAAAAGCTGCAGTGTGAATGAGTTTCACTGGCACATTTTCCACACTAAACGAGACAAACTTGAGTATCTGATACTACTACTACTACTACTACTACTACTACTACTACTACTACTACTACACCAAAGTGAAATGCACAAAAGTCTGACCTCACAGACCTTCCCCAGGCTGCAGTAAAACTGCACAAAATCATCAACTTTGCAGCGTCCGCTCTAGAGTGTGAGCGCCCGCTCTAGAGTGTGTGAGCGCCCGCTCTAGAGTGTGAGCGCCCGCTCTAGAGTGTGAGCGCCCGCTCTAGAGTGTGAGCGCCCGCTCTAGAGTGTGAGCGCCCGCTCTAGAGTGTGAGCGCCCGCTCTAGAGTGTGAGCGCCCGCTCTAGAGTGTGAGCGCCCGCTCTAGAGTGTGAGCGCCCGCTCTAGAGTGTGAGCGCCCGCTCTAGAGTGTGAGCGCCCGCTCCAGAGTGTGAGAGCTCCGCCCGCTCTAGAGTGTGAGCGCTCTCTCCAGAGTGTGAGCGCCCGCTCTAGAGTGTGAGCGCCCGCTCTGTGCTTAATGCTATTGTCGTCACAATCGCTCTTCATCTTTAAGCTTTACTCACCATATTTAAATCTTCATTTGGTAAAGTAAAAGTCTCAGTAGAAATAACTGTCCGACGAGTCGTCGTCTGTTTAAATAACTACAGTTGGAGTTGTACATTTTGCTTTGACAGAAGAGGCATCTGTCAGCTGAGGACTGGACCTGCTTTAGGGACTTACGGTGGGAGTGGGGTACAGTCCGGGTACTCTCTCAGAGGCTGCCCACCTCCAGTGCCAGGTAACTGTACAAACCCAAGAGCATCATGGTCCATTTCACATTTTTCCTGTTATTATTTATTTTGATTTGTTTTATTAGTTATGCCTCTTCATATATTTTGTCCTTTCCTCCATGTCGAGGTCATTCCAATGAGATATAAATAAGGAAATAGAGAGATCGGAGAGATCGTTGCCATAGTAACCTAATAACCTTAATTGTCCCTTTAATACTTTGAAGATACTTTGATTTTGTGTATTTGTATTTTAATGCCCATGTTCTACCAAACTCATGTGAGCGAATATTAGGTGTAAAGTAGTAATGGGACTTTAGGCTCTTGTGATGAGGAACGTTGTAACACAGACTTAAAATTACATCATATAGGCCCTTTTTATATAAATACCATGTAAGTTCAATGCCGATAACTCCTTTTGTGTTTTGAAGCTCCAACGTGTGGCCTTAAACAAAACACGATCATGGTGAAACGAGCCTATACGACACTGAAAAAAATCCCCAGTGCTGACGTCTGTCTGCAGAAGTGCAACGAGGACACAAGATGCAAATTCATGACCTACCTTAGCGACAAGTACACCGCCGACACACGGTAGGCTAAAGTGCACACGACTCACGTTCTTCTTATTGTGACCTGGTTTGGTCGGGTGGTGTCTGTGATCAATATTTATCAGGGTTTCACCAGCAGGTACCACGCCACAATAATGGTTTACAACAGAGGTGCCCAAACTTTTATTATCGAGGACCACATCTCAAAACATATTAGAGGCAGAGGGCCACAGACCGGTGATCAGTGCAGTGCTTTTAACAGAACTTTGACAGAGCCGCTGTGTATTATAAGGCTTAAACACATTCATTTTAGGTCTGTATCACACTGCAATGTAATGTTTGAGGATATAGTGGTAGAAATAGTTTAATTTGCTGTTAAAAGTACTGCTTATGATCAGTTGGGTCGGTTCAGCAGGAGGCCTGAGGGCCGATAAAAACTGATCTGAGGGCCATATAGTTTGGACACCCCTGAAATACAATAAAGATATTTACTGATGATATGAATAGATGTGGAGGCTTGGTAGAGACCATAGACTGTAAAAGAAGTGGACTAAGTGAATGTGATGTCACCCAAATTAAGCTAATTGACACTAGCAGTTATAGTGGCCAATTTCGATCCGAGTTCCATATTTGTAATTCTGCCCTCGAGTATCATAGCAACCAAAGAGCCAATCCGGAGAGAGGCTGTTCAAGGTAACGCACCTTCCCTCCCGCGCTGCTGGTCTGGCAGGGCAGCGGATGATTATCAAACCTGTTGCTAACACTAGTGAGAGCGACCACAGTAGTGAAATAAAAACACCAGGATCATGTAGAGGGTTAATATGAACATTTAAGACCAAAATAACGAGTCTGACAGCAGCAGTTACAGAGAGAGGAGACACAGTTTTTCAATAAAAAGTGAACTGGAGCCAGAAGCGCACCCATGATCACTTCTTATATGGATCGTGGCAGCTAGCAGGTTAGCTACATCCAGTTATATATACCGTGCATGATCCTGAGTTATTTCTCTCCGACAGAAAACGTTACTGTTTCCTCATGAGTGGGAAGCCCTCGAGGGTGGGCCCATACCCCGGGATGATCTCTGCGTACGCCGACCGAGCCTGCAAATGAAACTCAGGTAACATCACCGCACTCTGTCCTGTTAAAATGCACTTGGCGCTAACGTTTCTCTTATTTTTCCCTCAGGACTTTAACATCGAAGAAAAAGTACTAAAGACGTGTGCTGCCGATCGATTGGTCGACTAAAAATGGGGCGTGGCAAAACCTTTTCTCTATGTATCTGAACCAAACTGCACTCACAAGACTACACCTGCAGGGGGCGGTCATGCTAAAAGTACTATCTATGCAGGAAACAATGTATTTATATGAAACCAGATTAAACTTGTGAATCAGTCTTATATGAAAACTTACTCTCTGGTGGTGGGAATTTATAGTATTTAAACAATTCAAAATGTTATTCTTTCAGTGTGGACAATGGATTTGGTTAGTTTAAAATGAGCTACTTGATATAAACTTGTAATTAATATTCTCTGGCGGCCGTGTAACACACATTTTGATCATTATTTCACGTTTTGTTCATTATTTACATCACAGTATAGATCTGAAATGACTTAAAAGCAGAACCAGGGCCACTGACTTCCTGTCCTGCTTTCTCACCATGATCTCAAGATAATTAGCGAAAAAAATATAAACTTGCCAAGAATGCCAATAAATAAAAAGTAATGTTATAATTGAAAGGACTGGCCGTAATAAACCGTGGACAAAACAGATGATGTCATGATCATTACAGGCTGGAAAACGTCATGGGAAATGGTCAGATTTTTGGTCCTTTTCCACCTCCAAGACTTTACATCGAGGAATCATTCACCCATTCATACACCAGTGTGGGGGGTAAGTGTCTTGCCCAAGGACACCACTGCAGTATTCATCTGTGGGAGCTGGAATCGCACCCCCAACCTGTGAGTCAGTGGATCTAAACGTTCAACCAATGACGTCCATGTCGAGAGCGGGATTTGAACTGTCAACCTTCGTATCAGAGGACAAACACTCTGAGCCACTGTTGCCCCAGAAAACATCAGTGCTGTGTGTTTTGTTGCTTCATTAAAATATAACACGGAATAAAGTTTTTTTGCTTGCAAAGCTTAATGGCGCATGAATCACATCAACTGTAATGTTGCATTTGCATAAACCTGTGCAAACCTGTTCTGATAATGACTTGGTTTGGTGGGATAGTGTTATGGCATTCTTCGAGACACTTAGATTAGACTAAACAGTTGTGATTGTTTTGATGGTATAAATAAACTGTATGTATGTTCACTTCAGCTGAGGGCGAGACGGCACTATAACAGCTCCTTGACTATGCACAATTGATTCAATAAATCAGATTTTTTGATTCAAGACATCTTCTCTGTTGATTTTATATTTTTAAAGTGTTTTGGGGTTTTTTTTAGAGATTCCTCAACAATAGTTTATGTAAGATCATAATTTTACATTAGTTAAGAATTTGAAGCCGAGTTCCACATTTGGAATTCTGACGAGTATCGGCGGGCCAAGCGTGCTGTGGCTCGTGTGATATCAGAGGCAAAAACTCTGGGTTGGGAGGAGTTCGGCAAGGCCACGGAGGAGGACTATATTAGATGCCCTCAAAAAAATTCTGGCAAATCCTCTGGCGCCTCAGGAGGGGGAAGCAGTGCTTCACCAACACTGTTTACAGTGCGGGTGGAGAGCTGCTGACCTTAACTGGGGATACTGTCGGATGGTGGAAGAAATACTTTTTGGATCTCCTCAATCCCACTGTCACGTCTTTCGAGGAGGAATCAGAGACCGGGGGCCTGAGGGCGGACTCATCCATCACCCTGGCTGAAGTCATCGAGGTTGCTGGCAAACTCCCAGTTGACAAGGCCCTGGGGATGGAGGGGATCTGTCCCGAGTACCTCAAGTCTCTGGATGTTGTGGAGCTGTCTTGCCTGACACGTCTCTACAACATCGCGTGGCGGTCGGGGACAGTACCTCTGGACTGGCAGACCGGGGTGGTGGTCCCTCTGTATAAGAAGGGGGACCAGAGGGTGTGTTCCAACTACAGGGGAATCACTGGACCAGCTCTATATTCTCCATCAGGTCCTCAAGGGTTCATGGGAGTTTGCCCAACCAATCCACGTGTGCTTTCTGGAAAAGGCACACACATTGCCGGCAGTAAGTCAGACCTGTTCCCAGTGCATGATGGACTCTGCCAGGGCTGCCCTTTGTCACCGGTTCTGTTCATTATATTTATGGACAGAATTTCTAGAACCCTATCCTCACCTATGGTCCAGGACATGCAGCAGGTTCTGGGGCGGTTTGCAGCCAAGTGTGAAGTGGCTGGGATGAGAATCAGCTTCTCCAAATCTGAGGCCATGGTTCTCGACCAGAAAAAGGAGGCCAGCCGAGAGACTATGTCTCTCGGCTGGCCTGGATGAGAGACTATGTCTCTCGGCTGGCCTGGGAACACCTTGGGGTCTCACCGGAGGAGCTGGAGGACGTGTCTGGGGTGAGGGAGGTCTGGGAGTCCCTGCTTAGACTGCTGCCCCCGCGACCCGGCCCCGGATAAGCGGAAGAAAATGGATGGATGGATGGATAATTAGAGAACGGAGACAGAGAACACAACAGCATCCACACAAGGTTAAGATGGCTACAAACACAGTAATTGATACTAGAACCGAGGAGACCAGTGCTTTATAGCGACCAAACACACTTAGCCAGTCATCCCAGAATGACGTGTCTTCTCCAGACTGCTCTTTCATGCGTCTGTTCATAGCACGCAGGCTGCCTATAGCTCTAGTCAAGCTTCCATCTGCAGCGGTATTATTTGGGATGACAACACAGTAGCTAGCTCCAAAAATCGAACAAACTGCACCCCGTTCGGCCAACAGCATGTCGACTGCTATGCGATTTTGGAAAGCCATAAGTGAGGTCGCGCTGAGTTGCTCGTGCACTGCTTCAAACCCCTCCTGTGTGTAGTTTCCCAACTTTTGTACGTTGTAGTGGATGTAGTTGATTCTGTCTACATTCTTATTTGGTGTAATTGGTAATAATTGGTATTATAGCAGCTAAAAAAGGAATGTTTTCAAATCCGCTAGCAATTTGGTCAGCTAATTTATATTCATCAGGGACCCCTCTGGGCACTGCAGTAGAATCAATGTATGTTGGATCATTTTCTCCCCAATGTCCCTTGTATTCTCTTTTAGATATTTTGATTTGGAGGTCATCATTAGGTATTAGTTTCATCAGTTCTGTTAATTGTTCTTGTTCAATTGACATTACTTCTACAGGTATTATCAAACTAACTAGAGCACATCCTCCAGTAAATTCAGTGGGCATTCTTGCTCTAAGTATTTTCCCTCCACAGTACCAGTAGATGTCGCTGCGCACCGTGGGTAGTGCTTCTTCCGTAACTAGATTTCTTGCACACAGCTCTTCATCAATAGCACCATAAATATTTGTCTTATTTGTCATAATATTTGAGTTTGAACGTCTAATACAAGTATAATTTCCTTTTTGCAGTTTGGCCTCAAATATTGGTTTCTGTTTCTCAGGTTTAGTTAGTGGGTACACAGTATCCCCCTCTGCACACTCCATCTTTGGCATTGTTTTGGTCAAAATATCCTCCACACATTGTCGCGTCAATTCAGGAGGTGTTGGTACCAGAAGCGGTCTGGGCCCCATGCATGCAACACAGTCTTTATTAAAATATTTAGATGCCTGTTCTATCATGGTCAACCAATTATTTCCAAACTCAGATACACAAGTTGCCATATTAAATATTTGTTCTTTAGTAAAGGTTACTGTTGCTTTATTTATTTATTTTTCTCCACTGTCTTTTAGCCAGGGGCTCAGAGTCGGTTCAGAAGGTCCATTACTCCTTTCACATATTATTAACAGAAAAATGGGATCTATCCCTGCAGCGTAAGCTCTCAGTAAAAACACCCAACATCAGTGTCCCTTATCAGTTAGGTTCTTTTTCATGTTGTTTACAGTTACCAGTAGATTAGATTCGGTTCTGGCTAAGGTTAGGAGCTCTGCTTGTCTACCTGCCCTCTCAGTTTTAACCTGTGTTGGTGTCCATTTGTTTTCAGCTACTAATGTATCCCACCCTTGGTTTTCAATATCATTAGTTATGTACCAATAATCATGAGTATATTCAATTCCATTACTTGCTTCTCTCCAGTCTGTCCCAAGTGGAAGACAAACTTAAGTTCCAAATTTGTAATGCATTTTTTGTGAGCACCAATCTGTTGTTGTTCGTTTTACCTGTCTATTGAGATTAGAGGTTTGCATAGGACTTCCCACATAAATGTAGTTTACATTTTTCATCGGTGCTACAGAAGGAGCAGGCAGTACTGCAGGCACTAACCCATACCAGAACACCAGTGTGATCAATACCAGAGTGAGCATAAACATACATATGGCGCAAGTTATGTTTTTACACGTCACTTTTTTACAATGTGTTTCCATATTTCTTTAAACTGTGGTAACTTATAAACACGTCCATATATCATTTCAAATGGCGTAAGACTCTGTCCACCTAGTACATTAATGTACAGTTTTACCATATCTAAACCCTGCGTCCATGGTCTTTTAGTTTCTTCTTACATTTCTTTAATCTGTTTTTTATTGTACCATTCACTCTTTCTACTAATCCTGCACTTTGGGATGATAAGCGCAATGATTCTTTAAATTAATGCAGAATAATTTCCCTATCTTGTGATAACTTCGTTTACAAATGTTTTGCATTATCTGATCGTATTATTTCTGGTATTCCATATCTAGGTAAAATATCTTTACATAATGCTTTTGCTACTGTCAGCGCATCTGGTGTTTTAGTTGGAAATAGCTCTATCCATTTAGAAAAAGCATCTATTATAACCAAACAATACTTTTTCCCTTCACTCTTGTTTAATTGTATATAGTCCATATGTATTACTTGAAATGGATACTTTGGTTTTGGAAAACTTCCTCTTTTTGGTCTTAAATTTCCATGTGGATTATGTTTAGCGCATATAAAGCATGCTCTGCGAACATTTTTTGCATAGTTATTAAATCCATATGTTGTATATATTTGGCTTTTATGCTTTACCATCCCCACTGTTGACACATGTGTAACACCATGTGTCAAAATTGCTGCATATTTAAAAACATTTTTTGGTAAAATAGGTTTCCCTTCTGGTCATACATAAATATCATGTATGATGATCCCTTTTTTAACCACATCTGTAGCTCTTGAGTGTGGCTCTGTTGCTGCATGTCTTTCAGTAGTTCCTGGTCAAGTTCTTGATCTATTTTTAGACTTGCCACATGCACTAGGTTTTCAGCTTTTCAGCTGCTTGTTTTGCCATCTTATCAGCAAAGGTATTTCCCTTAGTCACAGAATCTGTCCCACTAGTATGAGCTGCACATTTACACACAGCTAGCTTTTTTGGAAGTTGAGCTGCTTCTATTAAGGCTTTTAATAGTTCAGCATGAACTACAGGTTTTCCCGTGGACGTGACCATTCCACGGTGTTGCCAAAATTTAGCAAATGTGTGTACTGTTGAGTAAGCGTATGTGCTATCTGTAAATATTGTACCATTCACTCTTTCTACTAATCCTGCACTTTGGGATGATAAGCGCAATGATTCTTTAAATTAATGCAGAATAATTTCCCTATCTTTGTGATAACTTCGTTTACAAAATGTTTTGCATTATCTGATCGTATTATTTCTGGTATTCCATATCTAGGTAAAATATCTTTACATAATGCTTTTGCTACTGTCAGCGCATCTGGTGTTTTAGTTGGAAATAGCTCTATCCATTTAGAAAAAGCATCTATTATAACCAAACAATACTTTTTCCCTTCACTCTTGTTTAATTGTATATAGTCCATATGTATTACTTGAAATGGATACTTTGGTTTTGGAAAACTTCCTCTTTTTGGTCTTAAATTTCCCTGTGGATTATGTTTAGCGCATATAAGGCATGCTCTGCAAACATTTTTTGCATAGTTATTAAATCCATATGTTGTATATATTTGGCTTTTATGCTTTACCATCCCCACTGTTGACACATGTGTAACACCATGTGTCAAAATTGCTGCATATTTAAAAACAAGCTTACAAGCTTCAGTTAATGCAACTAGTTCTGCTGCTTGAGCAGAATATGTACGGGACAAAGCTTTTGCTTGCAATACTTCAGTGTCTGGGACTACTGCATAACCTGTCTGATTTTGTCCCTGTATTGTCTTTTTTTATGAGCCGTCTACATATAAGGTAAATCCTTCCTGAAAAGGAGTGTCTGACAGATCTGGCCTACACTTTGTGGTCTGCTCAGCCAATTCTCTGCAATTATGCTGTTCTCCATCATCCTCACATGGAATTAATGTAGCTGGATTTAAAGTAGTGCATCTCTATATTGTCAAATGAGGTTGTGATTTTGTAGATTTGTCATACATGCTAAGTGTCGTGCTGGGGACATAAACAAAAGTTAGTTTGTAACAATGCTGACCCTGCATGAGGAACCCTGAGATCTAATGTATGGAAAAGTACTACAAGTGCACTAGCTTGTACTGCTAAGGATGCAACTAATACAGCTCGAACACACGCCGGCATGGCACATGCTACACTGTCTACTTTGGAGGAGTAATATGCCACTGGTCTGAGTTTATCTCCATGTTTTGTGTTAGAACTGATGTCATAAAATGACCCTTACAGTCTACCATTTGCACAAAAGGTTTGTCATAATCAAGAAGTGCAGGCAGATGAGCAGCAGGTGCGTGCAGGCGGGACCGGGAAACTCCGCCCAGCTCCAAAACCAGGCAGGCGAGGGAGGAGGTGAGGAGAACACAGGAACAGAGACGAGACAGAGAAAGGACACAGGAACAGGCGGATCATAATAATTCCGGAACTTTTGGATTCCGGAACTTTTGGATTCCGGAACTTTTGGATTCCGGAACTTTTGGATTCCGGAACTTTTGGATTTTGGAACTTTTGGATATTGGAACTTTTGAATTCCGGAAGTTTTGGATTCTGTATCTTTTGGATTCCGGAACTTTTGGATTTTGGAATTTTTGGATTCCGGAACTTTTAGATTCCGGAACTTTTGGATATTGGAACTTTTGGATTCCGGAACTTTTGGATTCCGGAACTTTTTGAATTCCGGAAGTTTTGGATTCTGGAACTTTTGGATTCCGGAACTTTTGGATTTTGGATTTTTTTTAATTCTGGAACTTTTGGATATTGGAGCTTTTGGATTCCGGAACTTTTGGATTCTGGAACTTTTGGATTCCGGAACTTTTGGATTTTGGAATTTTTTGAATTCCATAACTTTTGGATATTGGAGCTTTTGGATTCCGGAACTTTTTGAATTCGTAACTTTTGGATTCCGGGACTTTTGAATTTTTGAATATTTTGAATTCCAGAACTTTTGGATATTGGGGCTTTTGGATTCCGGAACTTTTGGATTCCGGAAAGTTTGGAATTTGGAACTTTTGGAAAATGGAGCTTTTGGATTCCGGAACTTTTTGAATTAGTAACTTTTGGATTCGTAACTTTTGGATTTCAGAACTTTTGGATTTTGGAACTTTTGGATATTGGAACTTTTTGATTTCTGTGACATAATCTGGAGTTTTCAGACCAAAACGCATAACCCGGGGCAGTTTAACAGTGTTTATTTAGTGAATAAATGCAGTTCAAACAATGAATAATCCAGGCAGGGACAACGATTCCGGAATTTATGGATTTTGGAACTTTTGGATTCCGGAACGTTTGGATTCCGGAACTTTTGGATTCCGGAACTTTTCGATTTTGGAAATTTGGATTCCGGAACCTTTGGATTCCGGAACTTTTGGATTCCGGAACTTTTGGATTCCGGAATGTTTGAACTCCGGAACTTGTGGATATTGGAGCTTTTGGATTCCGGAACTTTTGGATTTTGGAATTTTTTGAATTCCGGAACTTTTGGATATTGGAGCTATTGCATTCCGGAACTTTTTCAATTTGTAACTTTTTGATTACGGAACTTTTGGATTCCGGAACTTTTGGATATTGGAATTTTTGGATTTCTGTTACATAATCTGTAGTTTTCAGACCAAAACGCATAACCCGGGGCAGTTTAACAGTGTTTATTTACAGAAAGTGAATAAATGCAGTTCAAACAACGAATAATCCAGGCAGGGCAAAAATCAGGGCAGAAACCAGGGTTCGAGGCACAGGCAGACAGAGACAAGAGACAAGACACGATACCAGGCGGGGTGCAGGGTCCAGGGCAGAGGCAGAGGCAGTGGAGCGGGAACGAGCAGGAGGCAGGAGTATGAGACATGCGGACGGTCTAGCACCGGATGTCTGGCTCCAAGTCCTTAAATACACCGCAGGTGCAGGTGATCAGGCAGATGAGCAGCAGATGAGCAGCAGGTGCGTGCAGGTGGGACCGGGAAACTCCGCCCAGCTCCAAAACCAGGCAGGCGAGGGAGGGGGTGAGGAGAACACAGGAACACAGGAACGGGCGGATCATAACAATTCCGGAACTTTTGGATTTTGGAAGTTTTGGATTCCGGAACTTTTGGATTTTGGAACTTTTGGATATTGGAACTTTTGGATTTCTGAACTTTTGGATTCCGGAACCTTTGGATTCCGGAACTTTTTGAATTCGTACCTTTTGGATTCCGGAACTTTTGCATTCTGGAACTTTTGGATTTTGGAACTTTTTGATTCCGAAACTTTTTGAATTCGTAACTTTTGGATTCCGGGTCTTTTGGATTCCGGAACTTTTGGATTTCAGAACTTTTGGATTCCGGAACTTTTGGATTCCGCAACTTTTGGATTCCTGTTACATAGTCTGGGGTTTTGGGACCAAAATGCACAACGATTCCGGAACTTATGGATTTTGGAACTGTTGGATTCCGGAACTGTTGGATTCCGGAACTGTTGGATTCCGGAACTTTTGGATTCCGGAACTTTTGGGTTCCAGAACCTTTGGATTCCGGAACTTTTGGATTCCGGAACTTTTTGATTTCGTAACTTTTGGATTCCGGAACTTTTAGATTTTGGAACTTTTAGATTCCGGAACCTTTGGATTCCGGAACTTTTGGATTTCGTAACTTTTTGATTCCGGAACTTTTGGATTCCGGTACTTTTGGATTTAGAAACTTTTGGATTCCGGAACTTTTGGATTTTGGATTTCGGAACTGTTGGATTCCAGAACTTTTGGATTCTGGAACTTTTGGATTTCTTAACTTTTTGAATTCATAACTTTTGAATTCCGGAACTTTTGGATTCTGGAACTTTTGGACTTTGGAACTTTTGGATATTGGAACTTTGAATTTCTGAACTTTTGGATTCCGGAACTTTTGGATTTTGAAACTTTTGGATCCCGGAACTTTTGGATTCTGGAACTTTTGGATTTCGGAACTTTTGGATTCCGGAACTTTTGGAACTGGTTATCTCTTAAATTGGACTAAAAATAGTCACTTGAAATGTTTTTAATTTAATTTTCTACTCAGTTTGTACTCTAAGAGCCTCCTTTTGTTAATTTTTTATTTAGCAGTTAATTGAAGTTTAACTACTAAATTTGTTTAATATATCCGCACTTGCCCTAACATTAAACAAAATAACATTAAAGCTACTAAATATTGTTACTCCCTTTTCTCCCCAGAGAACGGTTCGTAACAGTACATAAAACAGATCTGTAGGCCCCCATCACGATGTACAGTCATTACTTAATATCAACCCTGCAGGCACCTAGACACTTAGAGCTGACGCACTTTGCACCTGTAACTGACGAAACTGTCCCAGAGATCGTCACCAGTCTGAGTTCATCTACATGCTGCCTCCATGTGTTACTCACTAAATTTCTAAAGTCTGTGCTCAACAGTTTGCTGTCACCACTCGTTTGCATAGTTAATGTATCACTCTCCTACAGAAGAACAGTTTCGATCCCACAATACTGAACAATTAACAACTCACCTCAAATCTGCAGATTTCAGGCAAAGTCCTTGAAAAAGTAATTTACCTCTACATGTTGCCGTTAGGTCAGTTAATACACAGCAGTGATGTGTCCTACTACATCTCTGCAGAGACACTCAGATCTATGTCTCACTGCAGCAGGTGAATATTACTCAAGTAGGACTAAGGGTGTGGTGTATAAAAACTACCCAAAAAAGTTTGATTACACATTTTTACCGTATTATCCCACCAAACTAAGCAGTCATAAAAACATACAGACATGTCATATCAATGTGCAAAGAATTTAACAAAAACTTTTTTATAAGATATAAAAGATATAATATATTATGTATTTTTTCCACAAACTAAGGCTCGTTGTTTTCTGTCAACAATGGAAACAAGGAAATGAGATGGACAGATGGATACAGACCTACAAAAGGCCTCATTATTAGATTTTTTTTCACTGTAAATACAGATTTTCATATATTCAAAATGTTTGGTAAATCTTCCTGTTGGGAGATGCTATAAAACTTACATCCAGAGCAGAGACGGCAGAGCACCGAACGGAACGTAGTGAACAGAGTTTAGTTTTATTTTATTCTTTAGTTTACTTTATTTTATTTTCTGTGAACTTTATTTTCTTTAGTCATTTATTTACCATGCAGTGACTTCAGACAAGAGTTAAATGTTGCTATGTTCTTAATTAAATTTTTATTTTATTTGAATTCATTTTATTTCATTTGTGTAAATTGTACTTATTTTTTTGTTATTTATTTATAACTTCAGACAGGAGTGACTTGTTACTATGTTATAGTTGTAGTTTTGCCTGTTTAACATTACATTCTACAGATATTTTCTGTTCAGTAAAATCTAGTCTAACTTTACAAATGTCCTTTTCAGGTTCAAGATGGGCCAGATTGTGCTGTTCATTCTGATGAGTACGTCTTTATTCAAGTATTTTTTCATGTATTCTTTATGTCTTTATGTATTATCACACAGGAGTCTTTTTATTTATTTACTTTACATTTCATAATATGAATATTCCCTGATCTAGACCAGTGAATCTCAAAGTTTTAGCTTCTTGTGGCATTTTGAAAACTCCTCACAATTCAAACAATTCTACATTACACCAAATTACCTACATGACGCAGAGAAATCCTACGTGTATCACTGATTAAGAAAATAAAATTGGAGAAAGAAGTAAGTACAGAGAAGTGTGCGTGGGCGTGAGTACATGGTGACGGGAAACAACTATAACATGGTTCAAAGCTCTGAAAAGTCGACTGTGAATAATAGTCTGCTTTAAAAACAAGATTAACAAAACATACTGACTGGCTGTTTTGACGAATTACACTCAAATGAATTCTGTTATCTTTCTATTTTTAGATGTGTGTTATTTCTTAGTGTCTCAAAGCTACGTGTATCACTTCATAAATGAGTCTAAATCGTGGGAAGACGCTCGGAACTTCTGCAGAAATCACTACACGGACCTGGCAACAGTGGAGAATATGACTGACATGGAAAAGCTCACTGAGGCTGGAGCAGGATCAGACGCCTGGATCGGACTCTACAACGGGACAGGAGTCGAGAGAGTGTGGCTCTGGTCTCTGCCCGGACTGGAGTTTAACGAGAACGATGTGAACTGGTACAATGGTAAAGACCCAAGTAACAGCAGTGGAAACAGCCGCAAGGACGAGAAAGAACCAAATGATAACAATGGAGTAGAGAACTGTGTGTTTATTGAGGATACAAAGAAGTGGTACGATGCCGACTGTGAGGCTAAACGCTGTTTTATCTGCAATGGTAAGAAGTGGACTTTGCATGCATTAAAAATAAGGTCACTGAAAAGAGATTTTGACTGAATATTAATACAAACAGTGCAGATTCACTAGAATGGAAGACAGTTGTTTAAAGAGACAGGTGTGTTTTCCAAAAAGACTTTGTAAAGGTCCAATATTTCGTACAATTGATTCTTGTGAGCTCGTCAGAAACAGACCTTTGTGACGAGGAAACATTAGAACATAAATCAGAAAATAGTGTAATATAGAAGGATTCAGAGCAGTGTCAGGATGACGGCTGTGAGACTAAGAGCAGTTTTATCAGTGTAAAGTTAATAACTGAAAACAATTTGAAAGTCACTGTAATAAGCTCTATTTAGGACAAACAGGCACATTTTATTACATCTTTAACTCTTAAATAAAACTATATGCAGTTCTTTTGCACTTATTCTCTTCATCATTCACTATTTTGATTAAAGATACAGGTCCATCCAAAGAAAATGATTGCAGAACTTGGCTGGAGGCTCAGCACTTCTGCAGAGAGAACCACGGAGACCTGATCAGTGGAGTGGACCAGTTAGATGAACTTCAAGGCCTTGGAAACTGTAACTGTGACCAAAACCAATGGTGGATCGGTCTGTCCAGAGACACCTGGGGCTGGTCCGATGGAAGCAACTCCTCTTTCAGAAAGTGGAGTCGTAACGATACAGTTTTGAATACAAACTATCTCCATGACAACAAGGCCTGTGTGAAAGTGGGACCTAACGGAACATTTATCCGAGACAACTGTGACCGGACCAATCCTTTCATCTGCTACGACAGTAAGTTTACTTAATGTTCATATGACAGTTTTATATGTTTTTCTAATTATTACTTTGTTTGTACGAGTCAAGTGGCAGTTTGTGAAGTAATTACAGGTTGTAGGCAAAAGGAACCACCTCTCTCTATACAGTGGTCCCTCATTTATCTCGGGGGTCACGTTCTAAACATAACTCGCAATAGGCGAAATCCGCGAAGTATCAGCTTTATTTTTTACAATTATTCTCTATGTTTCTTGTCTGTAAAACTCCTCACCACACACTTTATACACTTTTCTCACACAGGCATTAACATTTTCTCACATTTCTCTCTTGTTTAAACTCTCTCAAAGTTCAAATCTTCGTCGGTGCCTTTGTCGGTGCAGAACGTTTCATCGACATTGTGGGTTTTGTCGGGGAGAAAACTCACAAACATACAGCACTTCAGAGTCACACTGTGATCCAACATTTATGTAAATTTGTCTGACACATTCTGTACTGTACAGGAGACACGGAGGAGACTGATGGACAATGGTCTACAGTCCCTCAGCCAATCAGGACGCAGAACACAATGGTCTACAGTCCTTTAGCCAATCAGGACACAGAACACAATGGTCTACAGTCCCTCAGCCAATCAGGACGCAGAACACAATGCATACACGTTCATACACTGTGAAAAAGCACGCAAAAGTGAACTAAAAAAATCCACAAAACAGCAGAACTACAAAAGGTGAACCACAATATAGTGAGGGACAACTGTACACAAAATTCCATCCAAAATACTGCAACAATTTATGCTCAAGGAACTAATTTTTCACTTTTTCAATGTGCATGTGAGTTTTCTGGTGGAGGGTCTTAAACCTTCTTGTCCTGAAATTTGCTATTGTTTCATCTGATAAATTAAAACTTAATCTATGTCTGTGGAGCTGAAGCAGATAACGCCACCAAACTACATATTTTATAGCCATAAGAACACATCTGACAAAGTAATAACATCTCCATGAGGAAGCCAACGGCAACCCTCCTCCAGAAAAGTGACATAGTGCACCTTTATTTCTACTCTTTCTAGTTCATGTGATTGATTATTTTATCTCATGAACACGGCCTTTTCTGTCCAGATCTCTTCATCCTGGTGAAAGAGAACAAAACCTTTGAGGAGGCTCTGATTCACTGCAGACAACACTACGGCGACCTGGCCTGGTTCATCGACCAACGTCACCTGAAGAGCATGGCCCAGCAGAGAGCCAAGATGGCCGACAGCGAGGACGTGTGGGTGGGGCTGTACTACGCCTGCTTTCTGGAGGCTTGGATCTGGGTGAACGGTCACTACGTCGACGACATGGATGGGCACTGGAAGAATCCCGGAGAAAGTGAGTGTGGAGAGGCTGGAGCCATGGAGAGAGGAGGAAATAACCAGTGGGTCAAGAGGAACTCCTGGGAAAGACTCAACTTTATCTGCTCGCTCGAAAGGGACTGTACCTGATTTCAAACCATGAGTGACAGACATGTGTTAGCTTGAACTCTTAGCTTCACCCACTGTTTGGCCATTGTTATACTGAGACCTTCAGACCGCGGCGTCAAAACTGCGTTGGACGCCTTTCGCTGGACGCCTTTCGCTGAACGCCTTTCGCTGAACGCCTTTAGCTCGACGCCTTTAGCTCGACGCCTTTAGCTCGACGCCTTTAGCTCGACGCCTTTAGCTGGACGCCTTTAGCTCGACGCCTTTAGCTCGACGCCTTTAGCTCGACGCCTTTAGCTGGACGTCTTTAGCTCGACGTCTTTAGCTCGACGCCTTTAGCTGGACGCCTTTAGCTGGACGCCTTTAGCTGGACGCCTTTAGCTGGACGCCTTTAGCTCGACGTCTTTAGCTCGACGCCTTTAGCTGGACGCCTTTAGCTGAACGTCTTTAGCTGGACGCCTTTAGCTGAACGCCTTTAGCTGAACGTCTTTAGCTGGACGCCTTTAGCTGAACGCCTTTAGCTGAACGTCTTTAGCTGGACGCCTTTAGCTGAACGCCTTTAGCTGAACACCTCCGTTGCGGCCTGCGAGTGCTTTTGGATGTTTTGTTTTCCTGGTCTCTTTCTGAACGATGGCACACTAGTGTATTTATGTCTCTGTTTCCATGATTAGCATTTAAGCTAGCCGGTGCACGTAGCATAACGCCACTAGTTTGTAGTGACAGATATTCTAAAATGAAGAAGAAAATAGGGTTGTTTCAAGTAAAAGAGTGATTTTTTTCTGAAGGTGAAGGTGCCCTCTACAATCTGTTCTATCAATTGTGTGACGAGTTCTGTATGAAATAAAATGTTAAAACTCTTACTACGTGTGTGTCAATTATATGAATGTACTTAAGTTTAGAGGTCCATGTCCGTCAGCAGCATAAGGAATTGTATTTGATTTATTGTTTTGTTTATTTGCTGAATATATATGCAGAGTTTAGTGCACTACTGTGTTTTATTAAAGATTTTCTGATCTATGTTGTAATGTTGTTTCCTCATCACAAACATAACAAAAAAAAACAAAAAACTAGAAAAAATACCATTATTAATATTAATATTCAGACACGCTGGAGGAACTGTGGCCTGGGAACGCCTTGGGGTCCCACCGGAGGAGCTGGAGAACATGTCTGGGGTGAGGGAAGTCTGGGAGTCCCTGCTTAGACTGCCGCCCCCACGACTCCAGATAAGCAGAAGACAATGGATGGATGTATAATATTTGGTCCCAGCCGCGAGGGGCAAGTCCTAAACCGAGGCCCTAAACCACACAGGGCATTGGCCTTGTTGGTTCAGACCTAAGTTCTCCAAAATCTAGCCCCAAACTTTAACAAACTTGTCCGAGGGTTTTGATCTGACAGAGGCAGCATCATCAGGTCATATCTGGGATCAAAAGGTGTTAAAAGAATTTACATAAGTCTTAAAGAAGCGGCCATTTTGAAAGCGTGCCCTTCTTGGACGAGAGGGTCGTGAAAGCTCTTTATCGCAATCGCTTCCAGTTTTAATTTTACTTTTGGTAGAATGAGTTTTGTTGCTGTAGCATGTAATTTATGTTGCACAACCACTTTAATTTCTCAAGCATGACGTCTCTAGTTCCACAGTCAAATCGTTGGGCTGTTGCAGTATTTGACCATACGTCTAAACAGGAAAACTAAAAAAGAGTCTTTCCAAAGAACATATCAAGGCGCAAACAGCTGAACCACTCGAATCAAATGTATTATTATTAACTGAGCTGTGCTGTGTTGTTCACGATATTTGGACGACGTGTATTTTTTAAGAATTCAGTTTTATTGTTTACAGTATATACAGTACATGTCATGACAGTTATTATCAACGAGTTCAACCGTCTTATGCACAAAACATTTTCAACAATAAATCCTTTTCACTTTGTTAATTCCATACAGACTACAATTTCCTATTTTCGTATCTATCACAGGGATATTGAACAACCTAATAAAGTGCAAAAACAAACATTACTCAATACAAAACAAGACCAAACACTGTATAAAATAAAATATATAAAGTTGCCATAATAAGCAGTTCATAGTGCAGTTTTAATCTCTTAATAGTTTATTTTTATGTTAATCTTAATGCTATTGTGATACATGTCGGGGTATTCACAAGATTTGGTTACAAAAGCGGAGTTCACTCAAGTGTGGTTCAACAAAGTCTCATCGGATCAAGCTGTAGCTGAAATGCAGGTTTAATGTTCGATAATCAACCCTCAAACCAAACCCTAAACCTCACAAATGTAGCATGTAGCTATCGTAAATTAATGATTTGTTTCCCATTGAAAAAAAAAAAAAAAGAATACAGTTGTGGCTCTGGATATGATGCAGTGGAGCTTCACTCAGACAGACTCTAGATCCAGGCTTAAGTCACATGAGTCAGGTTCACTTGAGCCTGGATCACTGCAGTCTGGTTCTTTTGAGTCTGTATCACTGTAATGTGGTTCACTGGAGTCAGAATTATTAGATTCTGGTTCACTGGAGTCGAGTTCACTGTACTCTTGTTCACTTGAGCCTGAATTACTTGAGTCTGGTTTACTTGAGCCTCGATCACTGTATTCTGTTCTTAAGTCTGTGTGATTCAATCTGGATACTGAGACTGGACTTTGGTTCACTGAGTCTGTGCGGAGCTCCAGTGACCACCCAGCCCGAGTTCGTGGAGCACATTCCCCATTATTTTTTTCTCATAGACTTTCTGAAAAAATAAATAATATTAAAAGTTTGAAAGTTCATGGCTAATCAGTGATGTAGTAACTAACGATGATAAAATCTGTTTTTGAAACTCTTTAACCTGCTAAGTTATTAAAACATTTTGCAGAATCTGCTTTTGGACTTTAAAAAACACATTATTAATTAGTTATCATGAAGCTGGTTAACCTCTGCGATGCCTTTGAACTCTTAGTATTTAATTTTTTTTGAAATGTCTATAGGAAAAATGTAAAGAAAATTAACTTTTTTTTTAGGTACCAGAGCAGACTTCAGAGTGGACTGTTGAGCTCCATCACTTGAGCCTGGTTTACTATACTCTGGTTCACTGTAGTCTGGTTTACTATACTCTGGTTCACTGTAGTCTGGTTTACTATACTCTGGTTCACTGTAGTCTGGTTTACTATACGCTGGTTCACTGTAGTCTGGTTTACTATACTCTGGTTCACTTGAGCCTGGTTTACTATACTCTGGTTCACTGTAGTCTGGTTTACTATACTCTGGTTCACTTGAGCCTGGTTTACTATACTCTGGTTCACTGTAGTCTGGTTTACTATACGCTGGTTCACTTAAGCCTGGTTTATTAGATCACTATAGTATGGTTCACTGGAGCCTAGTTTATTTTAGTCTGTATCACTTGAGCCTGATCTAAAGTCTGGTTCACTGTATCTGGATCACTTGAACCTGGCTTACTATAGTCTGCTATAGTATGGTTCATTGGAGTCTGGATCACTGGAGTCTAGGTCACTGGAGTCTGAATCACTTGAGCCTGGTTTACTATAGTCTGATATAATCTGGTTCACTGTATCTGGTTCACTGGAGTCTGTATCACTTGAGCCTGGTTTACTATAGTCTGATATAATCTGGTTCACTGTATCTGGTTCACTGGAGTCTGTATCACTTGAGTCTGGTTTACTATAGTCCGGTGCCCTGGAGTCTGGATCACTATAGTCCAGTTCACTGTATCTGGATCACTGTATCTGGATAACTTGAGTCTGGTTCACTGGAGTCTGGTTCACTGTGTCTGGATCATTTGAGCTTGGTTTACTCTAGTCTGCTATAGTCTGGTGCTCTGGAGTCTGGATCCCTATAGTCCGCTTCACTGTATCTGGATCACTTGAGCTTGGATCACTGGAGTCTGGTTCACTTGAGTCTGGTTCACTGTATCTGGATCAGTTGAGCCTGGATCACTGGCAGTAGAAGGTGAGGACGTTCTGCTGGTTTCCTCTGATGAGCACCGCGGGACAGTGCAGGCCACAGGTCAGAGCTTCGAGCCAGGCCATGTAGAGAGCGCTGGGGCAGTCGCTCTGAGGCACAGGGAGGCTCCTGGACAACACAACAGTATGGTCAACATTATAACGAAGGAGCCCCACCTTTTTATTTGGTCCTAAATTGACAGTTCACGCTTAGTTTGAGTTTTAGTCCCAATTTTAAAATACACTTGGACTAAACCAGGACTTGAACAGGACCAAATCAACTCTACATCTGGAATAAACTGGGCTCAAACTAGGACTTGTTTGAACCCACGCTATGATATATATTTAAGAGTATGAAGAATGTTTTTTGTTCATGAAATGTGCTATATAAATAAAATGGAATGGATTGTCTGCATGATTGTGGTAGGAAACGTTATTGCTGTGTATTAAGTGTCATATCTGCAGCATGTAGAGGTTAAACAGCAGGGGTCCAAGTATTGACCCCTGGGGCACCCCACAGTTCAGGGCCAGTTTATCTGAGATACGTTTTCATATTCATATTATGTCCTGGGGCACACTGACGGAAGGGAGGCTGGCAATCTGCGCCAGAGACCCCTCCCACCACCACCGCTCACAGACACTCAATATTCATACTAAGCAATATGGGTGAAGTGTCTTGCCGAAGGACACAACATCAGCATGTAGAGCTGTGAGTTCAAGAACTACAGATATTTTTGGTTGACTGCAGTAACTTATTATTGGTTCATAATAATTGAAGGTTATGTAATACTCACACAAGAACGAGGGCGGCGTGCTGAGAATTCTTCCGGATGATTTCATTCAGTCGAATTATTCTTTCAGACTGTGAAGGCAGCACAAATACACACTTTTTATAAGGATTGTGTTATCACTATGTTAATCACCGTGTGCTTTTATATGCAGTATGATGGAGGATGATCATCCTGAAGCTCATTGAGAGAAGGACAAGAGTTTACAGCTCTGTCGACAAAGTAAAGAGTGGATACTTTGAGAAAAAGTTGAGTTATTTAACTTTTTTCTGTACTACATATTTCTATATATCATGTATCACATATATGATGCCTTCTGTGTGTATAAAATGTAGAAACATAAAGAAAAAAAAGAATGAAAAAAATGAATGAGAACGTAAAAAAGTAAAAGTAGTAAAGTACTGTCCTTAAGTAAAGTACAGATACCTAAAAACTCTACTCAAGTAAATTTGACAGAGGGTAAAACACTTTGGTATCTGTACCTTAATTAAGTACATTTCAAGTGGTTACTTTTTAATTTTACTTCACTACATTTGAGAGCTGTATCTGTACTTTCTACTTTACAACATTTTTGATCAAGACTGAAAAGTAAAAGTATTTTTTGTCATTGTCGGAAACCTGCTGAAAGGTCTAAGGCAGGGATGTGCAAACTACGGCCCAGGGGCCAAATATGGCCCTCAGACCAATTTTTGTTGGCCCTCATGCCTCCTCCTAAACTGGCCCAATTGATCAGGAAGTATTTTTTACTACAAACTGAAGAGATTCTACCTCTATAACCTGAATAACATCACGCCTCACTGTGACGCAGATCTAAAAATAATCTTCCAAGTTTTATTAACGGTACAGTGTCATTTGACTCACTGTATCAAGTCTGGTCTGTGGCCCTCTGCTTCAAATATGTTTCAGTATCTGGCCCTTGGTGAAAAAAGTTTGGACTCTCCTGGTCTAAGGGTTTATTTTTAGTATGTTCATAATTTTAGCAAACAAAAATATACAAATAAAACAGCTAAAATAAAAAGGTCGATTCATTTGTTTCTGTTGAACAAAATCAAAGACAAATCTTTATCAAAATCACTACGTTTGAAGCTTTATTACATCTGAAAATCTGCATGAAATACTCTTAAAAGTATATTTTTAACCAAGTACTTTAATGCTTTTCCTTAAATCGATTTTTTCAAGTGATACTTTTACTTTCACCTGAGTATTTTTTTGCTCCTGTATCTGTACTTTTACTTCAGTAACAAAACTGAGTACCACCCCTGCTGGTACTGCATACAAATACCCGTACATGAATGTGATTGGACAGTTAGATCACAGTTCGGTTACAGCACTGAACTTACCAACAAAACACCAAAATATGAAACCAGCGACTGACCTTAAGTTTGAACGCCTCAAACTCCTTGTCTGATATTTTCCAGGGGAAGTCCTGCCTCAGACCCTGCAGAGACACACCATCCTGCTGTTCATCGTACAGCCTGAAGGGGGCGACACTCTCCACAAACCTGTTCAGACTATTCACCATCAAAGAGACACAGAAGCAAATAGAGTCAAATACATGGGCACATAGAGTTTCGAGTATATTTTGAAGTTTATATGTACTTTTTTGTCTGTGGTCGCTTCTCGCTGTCCGTCATAACTATAACGTCGTTAAAATCCAGACGAAACCGCTTCAACAGAGCGAGCATCCTGCAAACATAGGAGCGTGTGATTAGATTACAACGATTCTGCTCATGGACTGTGGGTATAAATGGACATAGCTAACACGCTAGCCGCCGCGTTCCAAAGAAGAAGTGGGCAACTGGCTCCAATTCACTTTTCTATAGAAAAAACCGTGGCCCTCTCTCTCTGTAACTGCTGCTGTCAGACTCGTCATTCTGACCTTAAAATGTTGGTTTTAACCCGCTCTACGTGATCCTGGGGTTTTTATTTCACTATTTTGTCTCTAAAATAACAGACAAATCAGGCATCTTCTTTCCGTGAGGTCGCTCCTGCTCCTGTTAGCGTTAGCAACAGGTTTGAATCACTAGAATCACTTGGATAATTTCAGGCGTGGAGTTGCCAATCTCTACTAAACCAAAGGTAAAAGGAGTTGTTAACTTGGGAACTACCACTTCATGACATCACAAGGTGGAACGGAGCGTTTTGAACTTTGGAGATGTGGACAGACTAATAATAAAGTGTCTGAAGCAGTTTAAATGAGGCTAAAACAACAGCTGTAACTTCAACGTTTGACAGTTCCAGAGTTGAAATGATCCAAATGATTCTAGTGAAGGTCTGTGGAGTTTAAAAACACACTGGAGCACTTCCTGTATTATCACTTAACTCTATAGCGCCGGATGCTACCGCCACCGAATAGACTCGCGGTTGTTGTGGACTTTCCATCACTGTAACTCCGCAAATAATTGTGCTTCGTGTAAATCCAAACGGCGTCTCAAAGCAGAGGAGCTCTTTAAATATGTTACTGTCATGACGGTAATGTGCGAACGTCGTCCCTCGAGTCAGTTATTTAATGCGTCAAAGGAAAAATAAGGATGGATACAGGTGTAAAATAGAGGGAGTTGTGTGAAAAAGGGCAAAAGTACAAGCTGATACTTCCTTTAACATGATTTTTAAGGCAAAAAACCCCCCAAAAAGGTCTAGGTGAGCTGTAAAGGTCTATAACATGCTCAGTCCTTAAAGAGCCTCATGCCTCTGCTTTGAGACGCCGTTTGAATTTACATGAAGCACAATTAGTTGCGGAGTTACGGTGATGGAAAGTCCACAACCGCGAGTCTATCGGCGGCGAGAGCATCCGATGCTATAGAGTTAATGACATCACAAGGTGGAACAGAGTGTTTTCAGTTTGAGAGAAGAACTCAGCCTAAATATGTAGGTGTTGTTAGCATGATTTTTTCATATAACATGGTCAAGATCATACCTGAATATATGTTTGTCTGTGTGTGTTCTACGTGGCATGTGTACTCTGAACTTAAGATTAGCTAATGCCTGTTTCTAGCAGTGAACATGTGCAGTTGCAGCAGCTCCTAGCTAACTCAGCAAGTGACCTTTGTATGTGTTTTCCATACGCTAAACGCAGATAAGAGGTCTATATAAGAGTCATTGTAGAGATGTAAGACTAGGAGAAAGTAAACGGAAACTTGACTTCCATGATGCCTGAATAAACGACAATGATGATGCAACTATCTGAGCCTTCCGATTCTTGTTTTTGCCAGTCATTTTCTCGAAGCTCACAGTGTGTTTGTGCGTTAAACATGTGTGAATGAAACAAAACACAACTCCAGGTCTGTGTCTGACAAGGAAACAACTTTAGAACAGATCATACATAGTGTAAATCGACTCTTTAAAACGACACCTACTCGTTGCGTCCGTCCTCCATGTTTTGTTCGTCTCCCACGATGAAAACTCGGACTTTGCTGCGGCGCCACCTCTTCCTCCTCGTCAGCAGGTACGGCACGAGCAGAGTCAGACCTAAGACCGTCCAGTCACATGTTAACAACCTTTAAAGCTGGAATATGGAACTTTTCTGGTGGAGACTGCGCCATCTCGTTGTCTCCATGGAGATGTAATAGCTTTGCCTGGAATCTTCCACAGTTGGTGTAAAACGTGTATCTACTGTATCTTCATGGAGACAAGCAGGGAGCGCACCAGGCCAAGTTACAGGTCAGATCTGTGGACAGGCGAGTCCACTCACTGAAGTAATACAGTGTTTTCAAGGTGTTTTTGAAGGATAAAAATGAATAAATATTAGATAGATATGTTTATTGTGATACAGTGGAACATTCTATGGAAAGCAAAGAGGAGACCAGGAAAGTTACATAGTCTGCCGTTAAATCTACATCATAAATTAATACGACATTTGTGACATTTCTTGCAAGTCCCTAAAGTGGACCTTAACCTTAACCTTAACCTTAAAGAGGGGGTTATTAGCCACTAACACATGACATATTTAGCTCACCATGTTTCCTTTTACTGTTTGGAAAAGGTTTTATAAGTTTCACTTTCGTTTTTGCCGCTTGGAGTCTTTGCTCTTTGTGCTAAGTCACTCCTCCTTCAGAGCACAATCACAAATGCTAATAATGAAACTACTGCACATCACATCAGGTTTTTGAACTTGCTGTGCACAGTTTTGTCTCGTGTTTTTGTATATTTATGGAGGATTGTCGTGTGGGAGCAGTGTAGGCTTGTGGGCGGAGCCTTGTACAGCTAATCATGAGAAGGGTTCAAACAGGGCCCGGGAGAGATCGCTAAATGACTCAAACATGCATGGATGGCATCTAAAACCGCTTCAGACATGTTTTTGATGAGGGAACAACATTGATTTTGCATAAGACCCCCTCGGCATGTACCTATAGTCATGACAAAGGACTTTTATTTCAATCCCGAGTACTTTGAATCTCCTGGTTCTTCTTCTCTCTAAAATAATATCTTTCGAATGTAAAAAAGTCATCAAAATGTTGCATAGAACTGGAATCTGAAACCCACTGACCTCCATCGTCTGCGATCCAGTAAACGTCGATGGTCTTCTTCCCCTGATCGTTCTGGAACACAGTTTTGACCTGATCGCTGCTGCCTTTGTCCGACACGTCGTCCGCTTTAAGGAAAATAGTGATACAAATGATCTGCTGTACCTCATTTTATCAAATGATCTGCTGTACCTCATTTTATCAAATTATCTGCTGTACCTCATTTTTACTGCCTTAAAAAGAAAAAAAAAAGCAGAACTGGCTCATTTTAAACAGTTTACACTGGTCCAAAGTTATCCCTCACTTACCTTGTGTCATCATGCAACAACTAGCATGCTAACAGTGCACTTTCTAAGCACTTTCTAATTAGATGCAGGCAGAACGCAGCGGATTTATTTTGACCTCAAGAGCTGCTGATACGATATGTCTGCACTGGGACAAGACACGTTTTACTCAAATACACAGAAAATCAGGACCTGAGTTTCAGTTTGTTTGTCTGACTAAAGCATTTCACTAAACATTTAATTATTACAAACCTAACCTGCCCCATTTTGCTTTGAATTTTTATTTGATATCAAGGAAATGTAAAAAAATGAATGTTTTTGCTCGTTTTTACCTGAGTCTCTCTCTGGAGATTGCTGGTCCCTCGTTTTCAGCGGGTTCATCAGGTTTCAAAGCCCGAGTTCACTGTAAATAATAAAATAAATGGAAATTTTACAGAGTCATAGCACATTCTGATACATAAATGTGAACGCGGGGGTTGGGTTAGGGTATTCAGAATATGATTAATTATGACAATTTATTTCTGTCTGTTTAATAATTTCATCATAAATTGACACAACCCACAGTTGGTTTTAGTTCATATTATATATATATTTAATTACTAAAATAAAAATGTTGTTTTATTTTAATTTTTTGTATTTTGTTTTCATTTTGTTTGGGTTTTTTTGCACTGAAAAACTCCCCTCCTCCCTTTGCTCTCCACACTAAGTCACTCCCCCTTCAGAGCGATATCACATTACACTCAACCATTAGCGTCTTTAAAAACATAAACTCTTTTACCTTCAGAGTCAAACTGGTCCAGCACGTCCTGCCCGTCCATCATCCTCAAGATACACAGACAGTAGTTGGAGTCAAAAGTATCACTAAAAACAAAAATAAAAGTTTAGTTTGAATATTTTGGAGCGACATGAATCATTTCTGTTTTGTACTCACTAAACGGTGTTGATATAATCTTCGATGGTTTCTGGAGTACTTTCCCTCCAGTTTGACTTGAATCCCAGGACCAGCGTGTTTGGCTTTAGCTTTCCAAGTCCAGACGCCTTCACCATAAAAAAAAAAAAAAAACATATTACAAGCTTATTTAAAGGTGCACTGTGTAACTTTTCTGCTAACGTAACCTGCTTGTCTCATGAAACTGTTGACGCTTTGCCTGGAATACTCCACAGTATGGCATTATTACTGATCTGTATCCATGGAGACTGTTGGAGGAATTGGCTCTGTGCACGGTAGCACGCTAGCTAGCTCACTGCGTCTCAAAGCTAACAGTCACTTTTATTAAAATCAGAAAACAACCCATTGAAATTCAGAGTTTTAATATTTGTTATGGCTCAAAATTAGCATTAGCATTAGCGTTAGCATTGAGACACAAACATCTGATCTCTCTTCCACATAGAGACACAATTGGACAGGAAGTAGCCCTAAAATTGGACAGGAAGTAGCCCTGAAATTGGACAGGAAGTGGGCCTAGTGATGCTAACAGTGAAGTTGTTGTGCGCTATTGTGCACAGAGCTGATAAAAGGTCAGATCTGTGGAGAGGCGACACCGCTCAAAGTAGTAAAGCATGTTTTCCAAAGTACTTTTGAGCACTAAAAGGACTTATACACGAACAAATGCAAGATGGATGAGTTCAATAGCAAACAGTGGAACATTCCTGGCACATCTCCCAGACGAGCAACAGGTGGCAGATCCCGCATCAAAAAGTTACTCAGTGCAGCTTTAATTCAATTTGAGTATCTGAAATCATACTTTACCTGCAGTAAGTATCTGGCTCCCGCTCTGAGGCTGTCGCTGCTGAAAGGTGTGTAAAACGAGCGCACCTTCCTCTGGTTCATCCACTTAACCAACCAGTCTGTGGCTTTGGGGCCTCGATCCCTTCTGTCGTGCTCCTAAATGAGAAAATTAAAGCGACACAAGGCAATAAGTATCTTTAAAGGTCCTATATTACACAGAACTGACTCTTTAGACCCTTTAAACCATGTTATAATGTTGTTTCCTCCTCAAAAACAGACCTGGAGTTGTGTTTTGTTTCATTCACACATGTTTGAGTAACACTTTATTATTAGTCTGTTACATCTCCAAAGCTCAAAATGCTCCGTTCCACCTTGTGATGTCATGAAGTGGTAGTTTTCAAGTTAGCTTCTACCTTTTATCTTTAGCTCAGTAGATATTGGAAATTCTAGGGCTGAAATAATCCACATGATTCTAGTGAAGGAGTGTGGAGTTTAAAAACACAGTGGAGCACTTCCTGTATTACCACATGGTGACATCACAAGGTGGAACAGAGTGTTTTCTGTTTGACTCAGCCCAAATATGCAGAGTTTGTGTTTCAGTTTCCTCACATCAGCCTAAATATGCTGATGTGAGGATCTCAAACCGAAAACGCTCTGTTCCACCTTGTGATGTCATCATGTGGTAATACAGGAAGTGCTCCACTGTGTTTTTAAACCCCACACAGCTTCACTAGAATCATTTGGATCATTTCAGTCCTGGAATTGCCAATCCTGACTGAACTAAAGGTAAAAGGTACATGCTAACTTAAAAAAACCCAAAAACTACCACTTCATGACATCACAAGGTGGAACGGAGCATTTTGAGCTTTGACGATGTAACAGACTAATAATAAAGTGTTACTGAAACATGTGTGAATGAAACAAAACACAACTCCAGGTCTGTTTTTGAGGAGGAAACAACATTATAACATGACTTAAAGCTCACAAGAGTTTTGCAGAATAGGTCCGCTTTAATATGAGAGCCTTCCAGTGACTTACCATGAGAATATCTCCACAGACCATGAGGCTGACATGTTTCGTAAATGCACCGACAAAGTCCACGAGAGCAGGCCTCTGGTTTGGAGGTCCAGTTAACACCATGCACTGAGGCCTGAGGAGCAAATACATGTCAAACAACGAAACGCATTTGATCAACATAACTATGAATACTGCTGTTGTAAAAGTCTGGTTTCTTACCTAAAGTTCTTGACGTGGTCTTCAACTCCAGATAAGGAGACGGAGTACGAGAGAGCCATGTTGTATGTACCGGCCTGAACTGACGATCCCCAGTTCACCTCTGCAGATAACAGATATAATTAAAAGTACTGTATAAAGAAGTGGATGTCACCCACAGTGTTCAGTCAAATGACGCTCATCGAGGCTAGCAGTTATAGCGGCTAATTTGGAGCCACGAGTATCATAGCAACCAAAGAGCCAATCCGGAGAGAGGTTGTTGAAGGTAACGCTCCTTCCCGCCCGCACCACTGGTTTAGCAGGGAGCGGGCACTTAGCAACGCTGTCAATCAAACCTGTTGCTAACGCTAGTGGGAGTGACCTCAGGGAAAGAAGACGCCAGATTTGTCTGCTATTAATGTTCATTTCTTGATTTGCAGACACAATAGCGAAATAAAACCACCCAGATCATGTAGAGGGTTAATACGAACATTTAAGACCAAAATAAAAGAGAGGGGGGGGACGCAGTTTTTCAATAGAATGTGAATTGGAGCCAGAGTCGATGGAGCCGAAAGCACGCTCATGCTCACTTCCTGTTTGGAACGCGACGGCTAGCAGGTTAGCTATGTCAGTTTATGGGGAAAAAGTCACATCCAACCATCAAAATTACAAATATACCATCTTTTCCAATTAAATATTTATCTCAAAATTATAAAATGTCGTTTTGAATCAGGATAAGATCATTAATTGAAAAAGGATGAACTAATGCGTCTAAGTGCAACAGCAGCAGAGTTGGTAGAGTGTTTGTCCACTGAGCCGAAGGTTATGGGTTCGAATCCCACTCTCGACGCCACCATTGGCTGACCATTCAGATCGATTGACCCACAGGTTGGCGGTGCGATTCCAGCTCCTACATATGATACTGTTGTTGTGTCCTTGGGCAACACACTTAACCCACCTCACCCCCAGTGTCTGTGTGAATGGGTGAGGGCTGTGAAGGTGGAGAAGCGCTGTATAAAAATGTGACTCTTTACCATTATGTAACTGAAGGGTATGTCTCCTTGTTGTTTCCATGGAGATGTTATAGCTTTGACCAGAATATTCCAGACTATGACTTTAAAAATATCTATCTTGCACTTATTCAGTTGCAAGTTGTTGTTTTTTTGCTTTCTTTTAAATTGCTACGAAATACCTCTCTCCACGGATCTGACCTGTAACTTAGCCTGATGACCTCACCTGTCTCTCTAGTATTAGATTAGTTTAATGTCATACTGTGGAACATCTCAGGCAAAGAAATAACATCTCCATGGAAACAAGAAAGTCGCAGATCCTCCACGAGAAAATTACGACTTTAAATTCAACTTTTTTTATTTTTCCCGTGCAAATAGATACTAGCGGAGAATTTAAATGGAATCGTTTTAAATAAATGTGTAAAGTAAAACTAAAACTTGGACTCACTGGGCTTGTTGTAGTTGACGTATCCAAAGAGGAAAAAGATGATCCCGAATGTGACGAGCGCCGCCCACCAGGTGAACAAGAACATGAGCACGATGGAGACCACGGCTCCGAACAACGCCGTCCACTTACTGTAGTAGTGAAACGCCGGACGCCAACCTGCAGGGGGCAGCACACAGCAGAGGATTATTATCAACATGTGTTATCCTCGTGTTATGTTTCAGTACTTTTTAATTCTATTTTTTAACCTCATTAATCTCATACTTATACTCCTACTTGAGTAATGTTTTTCCTGAAGTAACAATACTCTCTTACTCTTACTTAAGTGTGGGTTACTTTTCAAAAGCTTTATGTAACAATATGAAATGATATGAACTTTAGTGTTTCTTGCAGCTCTTTCAGATATAATTTAGTTTGGCTCATTTTTTTGGTCCATCTTTTGAAAATACTGGATTTTGTGCATTTTTTTCAAGTTTAGTCCTTCATATTACATTCACTTTAAATTATAAATCAGATGTTACGTCCCAACAGTGACTCTTTAACTTATTTGCATAGTAGTTTTTTTTCCAAATACTTTTTTTTTTTTCTTACCTGAGTAACTTCTTAGACCACTACTTTTAAACTTCTACTTGAGTAAACTTAATTTTGAAGTAAGGTTAGTCTTACTTTTTTGTTGTTTGGCTACTGTATCCACCTTTATAAATAAACATAATAAAAAATAAATCAATAAAAAACTCTAACTCTCCTAAATATGGCGACTGACCTGTAGAGTTTGTAGGGTTTTACACCTTTATGAATAAACTTAATAAAAACTCTAGCCCAGTTAAAGATGGTGGCTGATCTGAGGAATTTGTACAGTTTTACACTTTTATAAATAAACATAATTAACAAAAACAAAAACCCTCTAACCCTCCTAAATATGGAGTAAATATAGAGTTTGTACTGTTTTACACCTTTATAAATAAACATAATAAAAACTCTAGCCCTGTTAAAGATGGCGGCTGACCTGGGGAGTTTGTATAGTTTTATAAATAAATGTAATAAAAACCTTAGCCCTGTTAAAGATGGCGGCTGACCTGGGGAGTTTGTATAGTTTTATAAATAAATATAATAAAAACCTTAGCCCTGTTAAAGGTGGCGGCTGACCTGGGGAGTTTGTATAGTTTTATAAATAAATGTAATAAAAACCTTAGCCCTGTTAAAGATGGCAGCTGACCTGGGGAGTTTGTAGAGTTTTATAATAAACATAATAAAAACTCTAGCCCTGTTAAAGATGGCGGCTGACCTGGGGAGTTGGTGATGGACGCGTGGAAGCAGCTGAAGTTGATGAGGCCGTAGGAGCAGAGGAAGAAGTTTGAGATGAGAGCGGCGATCGTGTTGAGCTCAGCTACAGAACAAGAGAGCGGATCATGTTTATTTCACTCAAACCTCAAATGCAGGACGATACAGAATTCCTCAAACATATAAACCCAGTAGCGGTTTCAAAATACGTCCTTGGAAGGTCATGTACTTACCAATTAAAATGAACGCAATAGCGATGATGAAACACAGTAAATAGGCTCGGAGGGGCTCATTGTTTTTGCCGTATCCTTTAGCGAAGAAGCCAATGTAGGGGTAGAGGTTGTCCTTGCAAAGACACTGATAAAACAACACGCAGTTGGTTATTTTTACATGTCTAGAGTGAAATCTGTGTAAACTAGTTATAAATATGAGTCACTACCTGAAATACTTTGGGAGCAGAGACGAGGAAGCCGAGAGCAGACGATAAACTGGCTGCGAAGACTCCAGCCGTGATGAGGTAATAGTATCCAGAAAGCTGCCCCAGTAACTGTAAGAAAACGCACATCATGTTGTAATTTCAAGCATATCTTACGACCTCGTCTAGTGACAGGGGCGACAGCAGCTCAGTTGGTCATCTCTAAAGCTCAAAATGCTCTGTTGCACCTTGTGATGTCATGAAGCGGTCGTTTTCAAGTTAACAGCTACTATCTTTTACTTTTTGTTCAGTAAAAATTGGCAATCCATCTGTGTAATCCTTCAGTCGTAGTGAGTTCTACTTAGTCATTCAAGCCCCTAATGAGTGATTTCACACCTATGTGGGCGACAGTAGCTCAGTAGGTTGAGTGTTTGTCCACTGATCCGAAGGTTGGCGGTTCAAATCCCGCTCTCTACATAAACATCATTGGTTGAGTGGTTAGATCCACTGACTCGAAGGTTGGCGGTGCAATTCCAGCCCTCACAGATGAATGCTGTCGTTGTGTCCTTGGGCAAGACACTTAACCCACCTACCCCAGCCCTTGGGACAACGGGTGGAAATTAGCCTCTGGCTATAACCCGGCGTGTTTACATTCATGTCTGTCATGTCATGTCTGTTCATTAACATGCACTGTCCCAACCAAATAAAATAAATTCAATTAGCATCCTGGCTGGTCATATTGTTCTCTTAGTTTGCTTTGGGTCTGCAGATGGAGTTGATGATGTCTGAGGTTCTCTTTCCTGTTCAAAGAAGGATTGTCTTTCTTAACAAAAATTGCCTCTTTGACTCCTCACAATATTTGTTTTCTTTAGCTAGATCTTAGCCGAAGAAAACGTTTCGTCCAGTTGACAGATTTTATTTTCCAAATGATTCGGGTGAAGGTGTGTGGAGTTTAAAAACACAGTGGAGCACTTCCTGTATCACCACTTGATGACATCACAAGGTGGAACAGAGTGTTTTCAGTTTGAGAGAAGAACTCAGCGTAAATCTGCAGGTTTGTGTTAAAAATATGTGAATGAAATAAAACACAACTCCAGGTCTGTTTGTGACGAGGAAACGACACATTGTTCGACCTCTGATCTGAAAGTTGCTGGTTTGAATCCCGCTCTTGACTTAAACATCATAGGTTGACCGTTAAGATCCACTGATCCACAGGTTGGTGATGCGATTCCAGCTTCCACAGATGAATACTGTCATTGTGTCCTTGGGCAAGACACTTAACCCACCTGACCCCCAGTGTCTGTGTGCACTGGTGTGTCAATGTGTGAGTGAATGTGACCATTTACCATTATGTAACTTTTCTTGTGAAGGGTTCGCCTCCTTGTTGTTTCCATGGAGATGTTTTATCTTTCACCAGAATGTTCCAGACTAAAAAAAATATCTATCTTGCACTTTATCAATTGCAAGTTGTTTTTGTTTGGGGTTTTTTTGTCTCCACGGATCTGACCTGTAACGAATAGTTCGCCTTCTCGTTGTTTCCATGGAGATGTTATACCTTTGACCACAATGTTCCAGAGTATGACTTTAAAAATATCTATCTTGAACTTATTTATTTGCAAGTATTTTTTTTTTGTTTTCTTTGATTGCCCCGAATGTGGAAAAGCACTATATTTTAAAAAAAAAATATTTTTCTTCAACAATATTGACCTCATTCAGCCACTTTTTTCTGTAAATGCAACTAAACTGCGCTTTCTTTGTAGTAGTGCTTCCAATAGAGAATTTAGAAAAAGTTTTGGTGCTAAAATATGACATAAAGTAGGTTGGTTTGTGTCAAATGTTCAAAGTTTATGTGCAACAACAAGTCACACTGCACCGATTTTACTGGAAGCTTTAAAACGGCTCTGTAGTCCACGTAGAACTTATTTACTGTCAAGATCGGCAGCTCTGTACAAAATAATACAACCCAAATGACGATGGCGGCGCCCAGGGCAACTTCTGGAATAAAGTGAATGTAATAACTCATAAAGGGATATCGGGACAGGCCTATATTTATACCGGTGTGTTTACTGTACCTTCACACTGTTGGCCAGTCCGTATTCGCAGGACTGGGACTGGATGCACTCGGTGAAGTTCCACCCGTATTTACAGGCCAGACCCACACACCCCTCTGTGCTGTTTCCTGTCATGAAATCTGTCATGTTCCCAGAGGCATCACGCACGGTACAAGCAGCTGCAACACACAAAAATATATGTATAATGTCTAGTTTAAAGGGTCTGTTTTAAACAAAAGTGACTCGTGTGAGCTTTAAGTCATGTTTCCTCCTCAAAAACAGGCCTGGAGTTGAGTTTTGTTTCATTCACACGTTTCAGTAACACTTTATTATTAGTCTGTTACATTTCCAAATCTCAAGCTGCTCTGTTCCACCTTGTGATGTCATGAAGTGGTAGTTTTCAAGTTAACAACTACTTTTTAACTTTAGTTCAGTAGTAGGGCTTTAGTTCAATTCCAGGGCTGAAATGATCCAAATGATTCTAGTGAAGGTGTGCGGAGTTTCAAAACACAGTGGAGCACTTCCTGTATTACCACATGATGACATCACAAGGTGGAACAGAGTGTTTTCAGTTTGAGAGAAGAAGAACTCAGCCTAAATCTGCAGGGTTTGTGTGTTAAACATGTGTGAATGAAACAAAAAAACTGAAAGATAAATGTAACTAAATGTAATGTAAAATAAATGTGACTACTTTTTAATCGTGTTAATTAACCGTTTCTATATTTATGACTTATTCAAGTTACAAATATTGCATATAGACTTGCATAGATATGAAAAAATGTCTGTGTAACTGTGTATCTCCTGATAAACTGATATTTTAAGACAGTCAGACCTTTTAATTTACTTTGTCGCAGGCCACATAAAATGACGTGGCGGGCCGCATTTGGCCCACGGGCCTTGAGTTTGACACATGTGGTCTAAGGTATAAAAATAAAGAGTAAATGGGAATTGTACTAAAGTATTAAGTAATATTTTAGTGAAAGTGTTGAGCCTGTCACGACTGCAGCAGCGTGGCCCCTCCTTCAGTTCAGTTTTATTCAGTGAGGCTCTTATAACACAGACGTTTGACTTTTATTGAACCGTCTGTGATTATCCCACTCACCCAGCGACAAAAGCCTTACCTTATATTTATATCTTTACAGATGATATAACACGCAGCGGTGGAGGAAGTACTTAAGTAAAAGCACAGATACCAGAGCAAAACAATTTATAAATAAATTAAAAATACTCAAGTAAAAGTATCACATGGAAAAATCGACTTAAGTAAAAAGTTTTTTTCTTCATTATTATGCATTGTTTGGCTGGTGTGACTTATACTCTAGTGCGACTTATACTCCGGCGGAATTTTTACTCCGGAAAATACTGCAATAACACTGAGAGAAATCACGGTGCCTCACCAGCGGTCACAGCGATGCCCAGATAGCTTAGCGTGGTCCAGAAGATGGCCATCAGCGTGCCTTTGGGGATGGCAGACATAGGATCCTACAGAAGAACACAAAACATATTCAGTATTTGTTTGCAGGCGGCTACGAGGGGCAATTCAAACAACCCATTACTTCTATGGGGTATTAAAGAGGAAGTATTTACTTCTATGGAGTATTAAAAAGGAAGTATTTACTTCTATGGGGTATTAAAGAGGAAGTATTTACTTCTATGGAGTATTAAAAAGAAGTATTTACTTCTATGGAGTATTAAAAAGGAAGTATTTACTTCTATGGAGTATAAAAAAAAGGAAGTATTTACTTCTATGGAGTATTAAAAAGGAAGTATTTACTTCTATGGAGTATTAAAAAGGAAGTATTTACTTCTATGGAGTATTTAAAAATGAAGTATTTACTTCTATGGATTATTAAAAGGAAGTATTTACTTCTATGGAGTATTAAAAAGAAGTATTTACTTCTATGGAGTATTAAAGAGGAGGTATTTACTTCTATGTGTATTAAAGATGAGGTATTTACTTCTATGTGGTATTAAAGAAGAGTATTTTACTTCTATGGAGTATTAAAGAGGAGGTATTTACTTCTATGTGTATTAAAGAGGAGGTATTTACTTCTATGTGTATTAAAGAGGAGGTATTTACTTCTATGGGGTATTAAAGAGGAGGTATTTTACTTCTATGGGGTATTAAAGAGGAGGTATTTACTTCTATGGGGTATTAAAGAGGAGGTATTTACTTTTTTGGGTGTATTAAAGAGGAGGTATTTACTATTTACAGGAGCGTTATCACAACACAAAAGATCTCTAAATGACTCAGACATGCATGGATGATCTAAACCTCTTCAGACATGTTTTCGCTGAGGGAACAACGTCATAACATCATTTTTCATAATTCCTCCTCTTTAAATAACACTGATGTCAGGCAGGAGGAGGGTCGAGAGAGTCCCTGAGTGAGTTTTACCTTTATCTTTAGATCTCCACAGATGTTCACTCCCAGACAGGATCCCAGTGGCTGATGGGAAAAAAATGGCAAAACATTTGAAGAAGTTCGGCCCTCCTGGTCCCCTCTCCATTCGGGCATCA
>JAIEZT010000066.1:317992-545815 GCA_019594935.1 Periophthalmus modestus
AAAACTCACACCATCCAGCACTTCAGAGTCCACACTGTGATCCAACATTATGTAAATGTGTCTGACACATGCTGTACTGTACAGGAGACACGGAGGAGACTGATTGACAATAGGCTACCGGTGCCCTCAGACCCATCAGGGACCACAGAACACAATGAGTCTACAGTCCCTCACCCATCAGGACGCAGGAACACCATGGTCTCACAGTCCCGCTCAGCCAACTCAGGACGCAGAACCCAATGCATACACGTTCCATAACCTGTACAAAGCACGCATAAGTGAACTAAAAAATCCACACAACAGCTAGAACTATCCAAAAGGTGAACCATCAATATCGTGGAGGACAACTGTATACACAATTCAAAATCCAATCCACAATACTGCACAATTTATGCTCAAGGGAACTTTTTTCACTGTTTTCAATGTGGCACGTGAGTTTTCTGGTGGAGGGTCTTAACCCTGCCTTGTGCTGAACTGTTGCTGTATTGTTTTCATCTGATAATGAGAAACTTAAATATATGATCTAGTCGGAGCTAAGCTATATACGCGCCACCAAACTACAGTAGTTTATAGCCATAAGACCACATCGGACAAATAGAACAATCGCCTGAGGAAGCCCAACGCACCTCCTCCCATCCCGATAAGTGACATAGTGCACCTGTCTTTCTAACTCTAGTTCTAGTTCATGTGATTGATTATTTTATCTCATGAACACGGCCTTTTCGGGCCAGATCTCTTCATCCTGGCTGAAAAGAGAACAAAACCTTTGGAGGAGGTCTGAAAATTCACTGCAGACCAACACTACGGGCCTGCCTGCCTGTTCACTCGACCAACGTCCACCTGAAGAAGCATGCGCCCAGCAGAGAACCAAATGGCCTCAGCAAGGACTTGGTGTGTGCATGTACGAACGCCTGCCTTTCTGAGGCTTGGATCTGGGTGAACGGTCACTACGTTCGACCGACAGGGATCGCACTGGAAGAATCCCGAGAAAGTGAGTGTGGAGAGGCTGGAGCCATGGGAGAGGAGGTAAATACACCGTGGGGTCAAGAGGAACTCCTGGAAAGCTCAACTTTATCCTGCTCGTGTGAAAGGGACTGTACCTTCATTTCAAACCATGAGTGACAGACATGTGTTTAGCTTGAACTCTTGGCTTCACCCACTGTTCGGCCATTGTTATACGGAGCCCTTCAGACCCGCGGCGTCCCCAAAACTCCGTTGGACGCCTTTCGCTAAACGCCTTTTAGTTTTAACGCCGTTAGCTGGACCCCTTTAGCTGACGCCTTTAGCTGAACGCCTTTAGCTCGACGCCTTTAGTTGAACGTCTTTAGCTGGACCCTTTAGCTTGACCGGACGCCTTTAGCTGAAACGCCTTTAGCTGGACGTCTTTAGCTGGACGCCTTTAGCTGGACGCCTTTAGCTGAACGTCTTTAGCTGGACGCCTTTAGCTGAACGCCTTTAGCTGAACACCCTCCGTTGCGGCCTGCGAGTGCTTTGGATGTTTTGTTTTCCTGGTCTCTTTTCTGAACGATGGCACACTAGTGTATTTATGTCTCTGTTTCCATGATTAGCATTTAAGCTAGCCGGTGCACGAGCATAACGCCACTAGTTTGTAGTGACAGATATTCTAAAATGAAGAAGAAAATAGGGTTGTTTCAAGTAAAAGAGTGATTTTTTTCTGAAGGTGAAGGTGCTCTCTACACTCTGTTCTATCAATGTGTGACGAGTTTCTGTATGAAATATAATGTTAAAACTCTTACTACGTGTGTGTCAATTATATGAATGTACTTTAGTTCAGAGGTCCATGTCCATCAGCAGCACAAGGCATTGTATTTGATTTATTGTTTCATTTATTTGCTGAATATATATGCAGAGTTTAGTGCACTACTGTGTTTTATTAAAGATTTTCTGATCTATGTTGTAATGTTGTTTCCTCCCTCACACAACATAACAAATTTAAAAAGCTAGAAAAAATACCATTATTAATATTAATATTCAGACACGCTGGAGGAACTGGTGGCCTGGGAACGCCTTGGGGTCCCACCGGAGGAGCTGGAGGACATGTCTGGGGTGAGGGAAGTCTGGGAGTCCCTGCTTAGACTGCCGCCCCCACGACTCCAGATAAGCAGAAGAAAATGGGATGGATGTAAAATATTTGGTTCCAGCCGCGAGGGGCCAAGTCCTAAACCGAGGCCCTAAACCACACGGGGCATTGGCCTTGTTGGTTCAGACCTAAGTTCTCCAAAATCTAGCCCCAAACTTTAACAAACTTGTGCGAGGGTTTTGATCTGACAGAGGCAGCATCATCAGGTCATATGTGGGATCAAAAGGTGTTAAAAGACTTTACATAAGTCTTAAAGAAGCGGCCATTTTGAAAGCGTGCCCTTTCTTGGACGAGAGGGTTGTGGAAGCTCTTTAATCGCGATCGCTCCAGTTTTTAAGTTAATTTTACTTTTGGTAGAAGGAGTTTTGTTGCTGTAGCATGTAATTTATGTTGCACAACCACTTTAATTTCTCAAGCATGACGTCTCTAGTTCCACAGTCAAATCGTTGGGCTGTTGGCAGTATTTGACCATACGTTCTAAACAGGAAAACTAAAAAAGAGTCTTTCCAAAGAACATATCAAAGGCGCAAACAGCTGAACCACTCGAAATCAAATGTATTATTATTAACTGAGCTGTGCTGTTGTTCACGATATTTGGACGACGTGTATTTTTAAAAGAATTCAGGTTTATTGTTTACAGTATATACAGTACATGTCATGACAGTTATTTATCAACGAGTTCAACCGTCTTATGCACAAAACATTTCAACAATAAATCCTTTTCACTTTGTTAATTCCATACAGAGTACAATTTCCTATTTTTCGTATCTATCACAGGGATATTGAACAACCTAATAAAGTGCAAAAACAAACATTACTCAATACAAAACAAGACCAAACACTGTATAAATAAAATATATAAAGTTGCCATAATCAGCAGTTCATAGTGCAGTTTTAATCTCTTAATAGTTTATTTTTATGTTAATCTTAATGCTATTGTGATAACATGTCGGGGTATTCACAAGATTTGGTTACAAAAGCGGAGTTCACTCAAGTGTGGTTTCAACAAAGTCTCATTGGATCAAGCTGTAGCTGAAATGCAGGTTTAATGTTCGATAATCAACCCTCAAACCAAACCCTAAACCTCACAAATGTAGCATGTAGCTATCGTAAATTAATGATTTTGTTGTCCATATTGAAAAAAAAAAAAAAGAATACAGTTGTGGCTTTGGGATATGATGCAGTGGAGCTTCACTCAGACAGACTCTAGATCCAGGCTTAAGTCACATGAGTCAGGTTCACTTGAGCCTGGATCACTGCAGTCTGGTTCTTTTGAGTCTGTATCACTGTAATGTGGTTCACTGGAGTCAGAATTATTAGATTCTGGTTCACTGGAGTCGAGTTCACTGTACTCTTGTTCACTTGAGCCTGAATTACTTGAGTCTGGTTTACTTGAGCCTCGATCACTGTATTCTGTTCTTAAGTCTGTGTGATTCAATCTGGATACTGAAACTGGACTTTGGTTCACTGTAGTCTGTGCGGAGCTCCAGTGACCACCCAGCCCGTTTCGTGGAGCACATTCCCCATTATTTTTTTCTCATAGACTTTCTGAAAAAAAAATAATATTAAAAGTTTGAAAGTTCATGGCTAATCAGTGATGTAGTAACTAACGATGATAAATCTCTGTTTTTGAAACTCTTTAACCTGCTAAGTTATTAAAACATTTTGCAGAATCTGCTTTTGGGACTTTAAAAAACACATTATTAATTAGTTATCACGAAGCTGGTTAACCTCTGCGATGCCTTTGAACTCTTAGTATTTAATTTTTTTTGAAATGTCTATAGGAAAAATGTAAAGAAAATTAACTTTTTTTTTAGGTACCAGAGCAGACTTCAGAGTGGACTGTTGAGCTCCATCACTTGAGCCTGGTTTACTATACTCTGGTTCACTGTAGTCTGGTTTACTATACTCTGGTTCACTTGAGCCTGGTTTACTATACTCTGGTTCACTGTAGTCTGGTTTACTATACCTCTGGTTCACTGTAGTCTGGTTTACTATACTCTGGTTCACTGAGCCTGGTTTACTATACTCTGGTTCACTGTAGTCTGGTTTACTATACTCTGGTTCACTTGAGCCTGGTTTACTATACTCTGGTTCACTGTAGTCTGGTTTACTATACGCTGGTTCACTTAAGCCTGGTTTATTAGATCACTATAGTATGGTTCACTGGAGTCTAGTTTATTTTAGTCTGTATCACTTGAGCCTGGTCTACAGTCTGGTTCACTGTATCTGGATCACTTGAACCTGGCTTACTATAGAGTCTGCTATAGTATGGTTCATTGGAGTCTGGATCACTGGAGTCTAGGTCACTGGAGTCTGAATCACTTGAGCCTGGTTTACTATAGTCTGATATAATCTGGTTCACTGTATCTGGTTCACTGGAGTCTGTATCACTTGAGCCTGGTTTACTATAGTCTGATATAATCTGGTTCACTGTATCTGGTTCACTGGAGTCTGTATCACTTGAGTCTGGTTTACTATAGTCTCCTATAGTCCGGTGCCCTGGAGTCTGGATCACTATAGTCCGGTTCACTGTATCTGGATCACTTGAGCCTGGATCACTGGAGTCTGGTTCATTGGAGTCTGGTTCACTGTGTCTGGATCATTTGAGCTTGGTTCACTCTAGTCTGCTATAGTCTGGTGCTCTGGAGTCTGGATCCCTATAGTCCCGCTTCACTGTATCTGGATCACTTGAGCTTGGATCACTGGAGTCTGGTTCACTTGAGTCTGGTTCGCTGTATCTGGATCAGTTGAGCCTGGATCACTGGCAGTAGAAGGTGAGGACGTTCTGCTGGTTTCCTCTGATGAGCACCGCGGGACAGTGCAGGCCACAGGTCAGAGCTTCGAGCCAGGCCATGTAGAGAGCGCTGGGGCAGTCGCTCTGAGGCACAGGGAGGCTCCTGGACAACACAACAGTATGGTCAACATTATAACGAAGGAGCCCCACCTTTTTATTTGGTCCTAAATTGACAGTTCACGCTTAGTTTGGGTTTTAGTCCCAATTTTAAAATACACTTGGACTAAACCAGGACTTGAACAGGACCAAATCAACTCTTCATCTGGAATAAACTGGGCTCAAACTAGACCTGTTTGAACCCACGCTAAGAAATGATATATATTTAAGAGTATGAAGAATGTTTTTTGTTCATGAAATGTGCTATATAAATAAAATGGAATGGATTGTCTGCATGATTGTGGTAGGACACGTTATTGCTGTGTATTAACTGTCATATCTGCAGCATGTAGAGGTTAAACAGCAGGGGTCCAAGTATTGACCCCTGGGGCACCCCACAGTTCAGGGCCAGTTTATCTGAGATACGTTTTTCATATTCATATTATGTCCTGGGGCACATTGACGGAAGGGAGGCTGGCAATCTGCGCCAGAGACCCCTCCCACCACCACCGCTCACAGACACTCAATATTCATACTAAGCAATATGGGTGAAGTGTCCTACCGAAGGACACAACATCAGCATGTAGAGCTGTGAGTCCAAGAACTACAGATATTTTTGGTTGACTGCAGTAACTTATTATTGGTTCATAATAATGAAGGTTATGTAATACTCACACAAGAACGAGGGCGGCGTGCTGAGAATTCTTCCGGATGATTTCATTCAGTCGAATTATTCTTTCAGACTGTGAAGGCAGCACAAATACACACTTTTTATAAGGATTGTGTTATCACTATGTTAACCACTGTGTGCTTTTATATGCAGTATGATGGAGGATGATCATCCTGAAGCTCATTGAGAGAAGGACAAGAGTTTACAGCTCTGTCGACAAAGTAAAGAGTGGATACTTTGAGAAAAAGTTGAGTTATTTAACTTTTTTCTGTACTACATATTTCCATATATCATGTATCACATATATGATACCTTCTGTGTGTATAAAATGTAGAAACATAAAGAAAAAAAAGAATGAGAACGTAAAAAAGTAAAAGTAGTAAAGTACTATACTTAAGTAAAGTACAGATACCTAAAAACTCTACTCAAGTAAATTTGACAGAGGGTAAAACACTTTGGTATCTGTACCTTAATTAAGTACATTTCGAGTGGATACATTTTAATTTTACTTCACTACATTTGAGAGCTGTATCTGTACTTTCTACTTTACAACATTTTTGATCAAGACTGAAAAGTAAAAGTATTTTTTGTCATTGTCGGAAACCTGCTGCTGAAGGTCTAAGGCAGGGATGTGCAAACTACGGCCCAGGGGCCAAATATGGCCCTCAGACCAATTTTTTGTTGGCCCTAATGCCTCCTCCTAAACTGGCCCAATTGATCAGGAAGTATTTTTTACTACAAACTGAAGAGATTCTACCTCTATAACCTGAATAACATCACGCCTCACTGTGACGCAGATCTAAAAATAATCTTCCAAGTTTTATTAACGGTACAGTGTCTCTGTCAAACCTGTGTAAAATGCATCATTTGACTCACTGTATCAAGTCTGGTCTGTGGCCCTCTGCTTCAAATATGTTTCAGTATCTGGCCCTTGGTGAAAAAAGTTTGGACTCTCCTGGTCTAAGGGTTTATTTTTAGTATGTTCATAATTTTAGCAAACAAAAATATACAAATAAAACAGCTAAAATAAAAAGGTCGATTCATTTGTTTCTGTTGAACAAAATTAAACACAAATCTTTATCAAAATCACTACGTTTGAAGCGTTATTACATCTGAAAATCTGCATGAAATACTCTTAAAAGTACATTTTTAACCAAGTACTTTAATGCTTTTCCTTAAATCGATTTTTTCAAGTGATACTTTTACTTTCACCTGAGTATTTGTTTGCTCCAGTATCTGTACTTTTACTTCAGTAACAAAACTGAGTACCACCCCTGCTGGTACTGTATACAAATACCCGTACATGAATGTGATTGGACAGTTAGATCACAGTTCGGTTACAGCACTGAACTTACCAACAAAACACCAAAATATGAAACCAGCGACTGACCTTAAGTTTGAACGCCTCAAACTCCTTGTCTGATATTTTCCAGGGGAAGTCCTGCCTCAGACCCTGCAGAGACACACCATCCTGCTGTTCATCGTACAGCCTGAAGGGGGCGACACTCTCCACAAACCTGTTCAGACTATTCACCATCAAAGAGACACAGAAGCAAATAGAGTCAAGTACATGGGCACATAGAGTTTCGAGTATATTTTGAAGGTTATATGTACTTTTTTGTCTGTGGTCGCTTCTCGCTGTCCGTCATAACTATAACGTCGTTAAAATCCAGACGAAACCGCTTCAACAGAGCGAGCATCCTGCAAACATAGGAGCGTGTGATTAGATTACAACGATTCTGCTCATGGACTGTGGGTATAAATGGACATAGCTAACACGCTAGCCGCCGCGTTCCAAAGAAGAAGTGGGCAACTGGCTCCAATTCACTTTCTATAGAAAAACCGTGGCCCCTCTCTCTGTAACTGCTGCTGTCAGACTCGTCATTCTGACCTTAAAATGTTGGTTTTAACCCGCTCTACGTGATCCTGGGGTTTTTATTTCACTATTTTGTCCCTAAAATAACAGACAAATCAGGCATCTTCTTTCCGTGAGGTCGCTCCTGCTCCTGTTAGCGTTAGCAACAGGTTTGGATCACTAGAATCACTTGGATAATTTCAGTCGTGGAGTTGCCAATCTCTACTAAACCAAAGGTAAAAGGAGTTGTTAACTTGGGAACTACCACTTCATGACATCACAAGGTGGAACGGAGCATTTTGAACTTTGGAGATGTGGACAGACTAATAATAAAGTGTCTGAAGCAGTTTAAATGAGGCTAAAACAACAGCTGTAACTTCAACGTTTGATAGTTCCAGAGTTGAAATGATCCAAATGATTCTAGTGAAGGTCTGTGGAGTTCAAAAACACACTGGAGCACTTCCTGTATTCTCACTTAACTCTATAGCGCCGGATGCTACCGCCACCGAATAGACTCGCGGTTGTGGACTTTCCATCACTGTAACTCCGCAAATAATTGTGCTTCATGTAAATTCAAACGGCGTCTCAAAGCAGAGGAGCTCTTTAAATATGTTACTGTCATGACGGTAATGTGCGAAGACGACCAATCAGAGCGCAGCGCCGCCGGGATTCTCCCAGTCAGTTGTTTAATGCGTCAAAGGAAAAATAAGGATGGATACAGGTGTAAAATAGAGGGAGTTGTGTGAAAAAGGGCAAAAGTACAAGCTGATACTTCCTTAAACATGATTTTTATGGCAAAAAAAACCCCAAAAAAGTCTAGGTGAGCTGTAAAGGTCTATAACATGCTCAGTTGAGAGAAGAACTCAGTCTAAATATGTCGGTGTGTTTGTGTGAATGAAACAAAAAAACACAACTCCAGGTCTGTGTCTGACGAGGAAACGACTTTAGAACAGATCATACATAGTGTAAATCGACTCTTTAAAACGACACCTACTCGTTGCGTCCGTCCTCCATGTTTTGTTCGTCTCCCACGATGAAAACTCGGACTTTGCTGCGGCGCCACCTCTTCCTCCTCGTCAGCAGGTACGGCACGAGCAGAGTCAGACCTAAGACCGTCCAGTCACATGTTAACAACCTTTAAAGCTGGAATATGGAACTTTTCTGGTGGAGACTGCGCCATCTCGTTGTCTCCATGGAGATGTAATAGCTTTGTCTGGAATCTTCCACAGTTGGTGTAAAACGTGTATCTACTGTATCTTCATGGAGACAAGCAGGGAGCGCACCAGGCCAAGTTACAGGTCAGATCTGTGGACAGGCGAGTCCACTCACTGAAGTAATACAGTGTTTTCAAGGTGTTTTTGAAGGATAAAAATAGATATAGTGGAATATTCTATGGAAAGCAAAGAGGAGACCAGTAAAGTTACATAGTCTGACTTTAAATCTACATCATAAATTAATACGACATTTGTGACATTTCTTCTAAACAAAACTGCAAGTCCCTGAAGTGGACCTTAACCTTAACCGTAAAGAGGGGGTTATTAGCCACTAACACGTGACATATTTAGCTCACCATGTTTCCTTTTACTGTTTGGAAAAGGTTTTATAAGTTTCACTTTCGTTTTTGGCGCTCGGAGTCTTTGCTCTTTGTGCTAAGTCACTCCTCCTTCAGAGCACGATCACAAATGCAGTTTTGTCTCGTGTTTTTGTATATTTATGGAGGATTGTCGTGTGGGAGCAGTGTAGGCCTGTGGGCGGAGCCTTGTACAGCTAATCATGAGAAGGGTTCAAACAGGGCCCGGGAGAGATCGCTAAATGACTCAAACATGCATGAATGACATCTAAAACCGCTTCAGACATGTTTTTGATGAGGGAACAACATTGATTTTGCATAAGACCCCCTCGGCGTGTACCTATAGTCATCACAAAGGACTTTTATTTCAATCCCGAGTACTTTGAATCTCCTGGTTCTTCTTCTCTCTAAAATAATATCTTTCGAATGTAAAAAAGTCATCAAAATGTTGCATAGAACTGGAATCTGAAACCCACTGACCTCCATCGTCTGCGATCCAGTAAACGTCGATGGTCTTCTTCCCCTGATCGTTCTGGAACACAGTTTTGACCTGATCGCTGCTGCCTTTATCCGACACGTCGTCCGCTTTAAGGAAAATAGTGATACAAATGATCTGCTGTACCTCATTTTATCAAATTATCTGCTGTACCTCATTTTTACTGCCTTAAAAAGAAAAAAAAAAGCAGAACTGGCTCATTTTAAACAGTTTACACTGGTCCAAAGTTATCCCTCACTTACCTTGTGTCATCATGCAACAACTAGCATGCTAACAGTGCACTTTCTGATCACTTTCTAATTAGATGCAGGCAGAACGCAGCGGATTTATTTTGACCTCAAGAGCTGCTGATACGATATGTCTGCACTGGGACAAGACACGTTTTACTCAAATACACAGAAAATCAGGACCTGAGTTTCAGTTTGTTTGTCTGACTAAAGCATTTCACTAAACATTTAATTATTACAAACCTAACCTGCCCCATTTTGCTTTGAATTTTTATTTGATATCAAGGAAATGTAAAAAAATGAATGTTTTTGCTCGTTTTTACCTGAGTCTCTCTCTGGAGATTGCTGGTCCTCGTTTTCAGCGGGTTCATCAGGTTCAAAGCCCGAGTTCACTGTAAATAATAAAATAAAATGGAAATTTACAGAGTCATAGCACATTTTGATACATAAATGTGAACGCGGGTTGGGTTAGGGTATTCAGAATATGATTAATTATGACAATTTATTTCTGTCTGTTTAATAATTTCATCCATAAATTGACACAACCCACAGTTGGTTTTAGTTCATATTATATATATATTTAATTACTAAAATAAAAATGTTTTGTTTTTTTAATTTTTTGTATTTTGTTTTCATTTTGTTTGGGTTTTTTTGCACTGAAAAACTCCCCCCCTCCCTTTGCTCTCCACACTAAGTCACTCCCCCTTCAGAGCGCTATCACATTACACTCAACCATTAGCGTCTTTAAAAACATAAACTCTTTTACCTTCAGAGTCAAACTGGTCCAGCACGTCCTGCCCGTCCATCATCCTCAAGATACACAGACAGTAGTTGGAGTCAAAAGTATCACTAAAAACAAAAATATAAGTTTAGTTTGAATATTTTGGAGCGACATGAATCATTTCCCTGTTTTGTACTCACTAAACGGTGTTGATATAATCTTCGATGGTTTCTGGAGTACTTTCCCTCCAGTTTGACTTGAATCCCAGGACCAGCGTGTTTGGCTTTAGCTTTCCAAGTCCAGACGCCTTCACCATAAAAAAAAAAAAAAAAACATATTACAAGCTTATTTAAAGGTTCACTGTGTAACTTTTCTGCTAACGTAACCTGCTTGTCTCATGAAAATGTTGACGCTTTGCCTGGAATACTCCACAGTATGGCATTATTACTGATCTGTATCCATGGAGACTGTTGGAGGAATTGGCTCTGTGCACGGTAGCACGCTAGCTAGCTCACTGCGTCTCAAAGCTAACAGTCACTTTTATTAAAATCAGAAAACAACCCATTGAAATTCAGAGTTTTAATATTTGTTATGGCTCAAAATTAGCATTAGCATTAGCGTTAGCGTTAGCATTGAGACACAAACATCTGATCTGTCTTCCACATAGAGACACAATTGGACAGGAAGTAGCCCTGAAATTGGACAGGAAGTAGCCCTAAAATTGGACAGGAAGTGGGCCTAGTGATGCTAACAGTGAGGTTGTTGGGCGCTATTGTGCACAGAGCTGATAAAAGGTCAGATCTGTGGAGAGGCGACACGCTCAAAGTAGTAAAGCATGTTTTCCAAAGTACTTTTTAGCACTAAAAGGACTTCTACATGAACAATGAGCAAGATGGATGAGTTCAATAGCAAACAGTGGAACATTCCTGGCACATCTCCCAGACAAGCAACAGGTGGCAGATCCCGCATCAAAAAGTTACTCAGTGCAGCTTTAATTCAATTTGAGTATCTGAAATCATACTTTACCTGCAGTAAGTATCTGGCCCCCGCTCTGAGGCTGTCGCTGCTGAAAGGTGTGTAAAACGAGCGCACCTTCCTCTGGTTCATCCACTTAACCAACCAGTCTGTGGCTTTGGGGCCGCGATCCCTTCTGTCGTGCTCCTAAATGAGAAAATTAAAGCGACACAAGGCGATAAGTATCTTTAAAGGTCCTATATTACACAAAACTGACTCTTTAGACCCTTTAAACCATGTTATAATGTTGTTTCCTCCTCAAAAACAGACCTGGAGTTGTGTTTTGTTTCATTCACACATGTTCGAGTAACACTTTATTATTAGTCTGTTACATCTCCAAAGCTCAAAATGCTCCGTTCCACCTTGTGATGTCATGAAGTGGTAGTTTTTGGGTTTTTTTAAGTTAGCATGTACCTTTTACCTTTAGTTCAGTCAAGATTGGCAATTCCAGGACTGAAATGATCCAAATGATTCTAGTGAAGCTGTGTGGGGTTTAAAAACACAGTGGAGCACTTCCTGTATTACCACATGATGACATCACAAGGTGGAAAAAAGCGTTTTCGGTTTGAGATCCTCACATCAGCATATTTAGGTTGTTCTCTCAAACTGAAACACAAACTCTGCATGTTTGGGCTGAGTCAAACAGAAAACACCCTGTTCCACCTTGTGATGTCACCATGTGGTAATACAGGAAGTGCTCCACTGTGTTTTTAAACTCCACACTCCTTCACTAGAATCATTTGGATTATTTCAGCCCTAGAATTTCCAATATCTACTGAGCTAAAGATAAAAGGTAGATGCTAACTTGAAAACTACCACTTCATGACATCACAAGGTGGAACGGAGCATTTTGAGCTTTGATGATGTAACAGACTAATAATAAAGTGTTACTCAAACATGTGCGAATGAAACAAAACACAACTCCAGGTCTGTTTTTGAGGAGGACACAACATTATAACATGACTTAAAGCTCACAAGAGTTTTGCAGAATAGGTCCGCTTTAATATCAGAGCCTTCCAGTGACTTACCATGAGAATATCTCCACAGACCATGAGGCTGACATGTTTCGTAAATGCACCGACAAAGTCCACGAGAGCAGGCCTCTGGTTTGGAGGTCCAGTTAACACCATGCACTGAGGCCTGAGGAGCAAATACATGTTAAACAACGAAACACATTTGATCAACATAACTATGAATACTGCTGTTGTAAAAGTCTGGTTTCTTACCTAAAGTTCTTGACGTGGTCTTCAACTCCAGATAAGGAGACGGAGTACGAGAGAGCCATGTTGTATGTACCGGCCTGAACTGACGATCCCCAGTTCACCTCTGCAGATATAATAAAAAGTACTGTATAAAGAAGTGGACGTCACCCACAGTGTTCAGTCAAATGACGCTCATCGAGGCTAGCACTTATAGCAGCTAATTTGGAGCCACGAGTATCATAGCAACCAAAGAGCCAATCCGGAGAGAGGCTGTTGAAGGTAACGCCCCTTCCCGCCCGCACCACTGGTTTAGCAGGGAGCGGGCACTTAGCAATCAAACCTGTTGCTAACGCTAGTGGGAGCGACCTCAGGGAAAGAAGACGCCAGATTTGTCTGCTATTAATGTTAATTTCTTGATTTGCAGACACAATAGTGAAATAAAACCACCCGGATCATGTAGAGGGTTAATCCGAACATTTAAGACCAAAATAAAAGAGAGGAGGGACGCAGTTTTTCAATAGAATGTGAATTGGAGCCAGAGTCGATGGAGTCGAAAGCGCGCCCATGCTCACTTCCTGTTTGGAACGCGACGGCTAGCAGGTTAGCTATGTCAGTTTATGGGGAAAAAGTCACATCCAACCATCAAAATTACAAATATACCATCTTTTCCAGTGAAATATTTATCTCAAAATTATAAAATGTTGTTTTGAATCAGGATAAGATCATTAAGTGAAAAAGGATGAGTGTTTGTCCACTGATCCGAAGGTTATGGGTTCGAATCCCACTCTCGACGCCATCATTGGCTGACCATTCAGATCGATTGACCCACAGGTTGGCGGTGCGATTCCAGTTCCAACATATGATACTGTTGTTGTGTCCTTGGGCAAGACACTTAACCCACCTCACCCCCAGTGTCTGTGTGAATGGGCCGTGAAGGTGGAGAAGCGCTATATAAAAATGTGACTCTTTACCATTATGTAACTGAAAGGTATGTCTCCTTGTTGTTTCCATGGAGATGTTATAGCTTTGACCAGAATATTCCAGACTATGACTTTAAAAATATCTATCTTGCACTTATTCAGTTGCAAGTTGTTGTTTTTTTTGCTTTCTTTTAAATTGCTACGAAATACCTCTCTCCACGGATCTGACCTGTAACTTAGCCTGATGACCTCACCTGTCTCTCTAGTATTAGATTAGTTTAATGTCATACTGTGGAACATCTCAGGCAAAGAAATAACATCTCCATGGAAACAAGAAAGTCGCAGATCCTCCACGAGAAAATTACGACTTTAAATTCAACTTTTTTTATTTTTCCCGTGCAAAATAGTGCAACACAACCATGCAAATAGATACCAGCGGATAATTTAAATGGAATCGTTTTAAATAAATGTGTAAAGTAAAACTAAAACTTGGACTCACTGGGCTTGTTGTAGTTGACGTATCCAAAGAGGAAAAAATGATGCCGAATGTGACGAGCGCCGCCCACCAGGTGAACAAGAACATGAGCACGATGGAGACCACGGCTCCGAACAACGCCGTCCACTTACTGTAGTAGTGAAACGCCGGACGCCAACCTGCAGGGGGCAGCACACAGCAGAGGATTATTATCAACATGTGTTATCCTCGTGTTATGTTTCAGTACTTTTTAATCTTATTTTTTATCCTCATTAATCTCATACTTATACTCCTACTTGAGTAATGTTTTTCCTGAAGTAACAATACTCTCTTACTCTTACTTAAGTGTGGGTTACTTTTCAAAAGCTTTATGTAACAATATGAAATGATATGAACTTTAGTGTTTCTTGCAGCTCTTTCAGATATAATTTAGTTTGGCTCATTTTTTTGGTCCATCTTTTGAAAATACTGGATTTTGTGCATTTTTTTCAAGTTTAGTCCTTCATATTACATTCACTTTAAATTATAAATCAGATGTTACGTCCCAACAGTGACTCTTTAACTTATTTGCATAGTAGTTTTTCCAAATATTTTTTTTTTTCTTACCTGAGTAACTTCTTAGACCACTACTTTAAACTTCTACTTGAGTAAACTTAATTTTTGAAGTAAGGTTAGTCTTACTTTTTTGTTGTTTGGCTACTGTATCCACCTTTATAAATAAACATAATAAGAAATAAATCAATAAAAAACTCTAACTCTCCTAAATATGGCGACTGACCTGTAGAGTTTGTAGGGTTTTACACCTTTATGAATAAACATAATAAAAACTCTAGCCCAGTTAAAGATGGAGGCTGATCTGAGGAATTTGTACAGTTTTACACTTTTATAAATAAACATAATTAAAAAAAAAAAAAAAAACCCTCTAACCCTCCTAAATATGGAGTAAGTATAGAGTTTGTACTGTTTTACACCTTTATAAATAAACATAATAAAAACTCTAGCCCTGTTAAAGATGGCGGCTGACCTGGGGAGTTTGTAGAGTTTTATAAATAAATATAATAAAAACCTTAGCCCTGTTAAAGATGGCGGCTGACCTGGGGAGTTTGTAGAGTTTTATAAATAAATATAATGAAAAACCTTAGCCCTGTTAAAGATGGCGGCTGACCTGGGGAGTTTGTATAGTTTTATAAATAAATGTAATAAAAACCTTAGCCCTGTTAAAGATGGCGGCTGACCTGGGGAGTTTGTATAGTTTTATAAATAAATGTAATAAAAACCTTAGCCCTGTTAAAGATGGCGGCTGACCTGGGGAGTTTGTATAGTTTTATAATAAATGTAATAAAAAAAACTTAGCCCTGTTGTAAAGATGGCGGCTGACCTGGGGAGTTTGTATAGTTTTATAAATAAATGTAATAAAAACCTTAGCCCTGTTAAAGATGGCGGCTGACCTGGGGAGTTTGTAGAGTTTTATATAAATAAACATATAAAAACTCTAGCCCTGTTAAAGATGGCGGCTGACCTGGGGAGTTGGTGATGGACGCGTGGAAGCAGCTGAAGTTGATGAGGCCGTAGGAGCAGAGGAAGAAGTTTGAGATGAGAGCGGCGATCGTGTGAGCTCAGCTACAGAACAAGAGAGCGGATCATGTTTATTCACTCAAACCTCAAATGCAGGACGATACAGGATTCCTCAAACATATAAACCCAGTAGTAGTTTCATAATACGTCCTCGGAAGATGATGTACTTACCAATTAAAATGAACGCAATAGCGATGATGAAACACAGTAAATAGGCTCGGAGGGGCTCATTGTTTTGCCGTATCCTTTAGCGAAGAAGCCAATGTAGGGGTAGAGGTTGTCCTTGCAAAGACACTGATAAAACAACACGTACGTCGGTTATTTTTACATGTCTAGAGTGAAATCTGTGAAAAACTAGTTATAAATATGTGTCACTACCTGAAATACTTTGGGAGCAGAGACGAGGAAGCCGAGAGCAGACGATAAACTGGCTGCGAAGACTCCAGCCGTGATGAGGTAATAGTATCCAGAAAGCTGCCCCAGTAACTGTAAGAAAACGCACATCATGTTGTAATTTCAAGCATATCTTACGACCTCGTCTAGTGACAGGGGCGACAGCAGCTCAGTTGGTCATCTCCAAAGCTCAAAATGCTCTGTTGCACCTTGTGATGTCATGAAGCAGTCGTTTTCAAGTTAACAGCTACTATTTTTTACTTTTTGTTCAGTAGAGATTGGCAATTCCAGGGCTGAAATGATCCAAATGATTCGATCTGTGTAATCCTTCAGTTGTAGTGAGTTCTACTTAGTCATTCAAGCCCCTAATGAGTGATTTCACACCTATTAGCATCCTGGCTGGTCATATTGTTCTCTTTGTTTCCTTAGTTTGCTTTGGGTCTGTAGATGGAGTTATAGATGGAGGAAAGATGATGCCTGAGGCTCTCTTTCCTGTTCAAAGAAGGATTGTCTTTCTTAACAAAAAATGCTTCTTTGACTTCTCACAATATTTGTTTTCTTTAGCTAGATCTTAGCCGAAGAAAACGTTTTGTCCAGTTGACAGATTTTATTTTCCAAATGATTCGGGTGAAGGTGTGTGGAGTTTAAAAACACAGTGGAGCACTTCCTGTATCACCACATGATGACATCACAAGGTGGAACAGAGTGTTTTCAGTTTGAGAGAAGAACTCAGCGTAAATCTGCAGGGTTTGTGTGTTAAACTTGTATGAATGAAATAAAACACAACTCCAGGTCTGTTTGTGACGAGGAAACGACACATTGTTCGACCTCTGATCTGAAAGTTGCTGGTTTGAATCCCGCTCTTGACTTAAACATCATAGGTTGAGCGTTAAGATCCACTGATCCACAGGTTGGTGGTGCAATTCCAGCTTCCACAGATTAATACTGTCATTGTGTCCTTGGGCAAGACACTTAACCCACCTGACCCCCAGTGTCTGTGTGCACTGGTGTGTCAATGTGTGAGTGAATGTGACCATTTACCATTATGTAACTTTTCTTGTGAAGGGTTCGCCTCCTTGTTGTTTCCATGAAGATGTTTTATCTTTCACCAGAATGTTCCAGACTAAAAAAAATATCTATCTTGCACTTTATCAGTTGCAAGTTGTTTTTGTTTGGGGTTTTTTTGTCTCCACGGATCTGACCTGTAACGAAGAGTTCGCCTTCTCGTTGTTTCCATGGAGATGTTATACCTTTGACCACAATGTTCCAGAGTATGACTTTAAAAATATCTATCTTGAACTTATTTATTTGCAAGTATTTTTTTTTGTTTTTTCTTTGATTGCCCCGAATGTGGAAAAGCACTGTATTAAAAAAAAAATGTTTTTTCTTCAACAATATTGACCTCATTCAGCCACTTTTTTCTGTAAATGCAACTAAACTGCGCTTTCTTTGTAGTAGTGCTTCCAATAGAGAATTTAGAAAAAGTTTTGGTGCTAAAATATTTAATAAAGTAGGTTGGTTTGTGTCAAATGTTCAAAGTTTTTGTGCAACAACACTGCACCGATTTTACTGGAAGCTTTAAAACAGCTCTGTAGTCCACATAGAACTTATTTACTGTCAAGATCAGCAGCTCTGTACAAAATAATACAACCCAAATGACGATGGCGGCGCCCAGGGCAACTTCTGGAATAAAGTGAATGTAATAACTCATAAAGGGATATCGGGACAGGCCTATATTTATACCGGTGTGTTTACTGTACCTTCACACTGTTGGCCAGTCCGTATTCACAGGACTGGGACTGGATGCACTCGGTGAAGTTCCACCCGTATTTACAGGCCAGACCCACACACCCCTCTGTGCTGTTTCCTGTCATGAAGTCTGTCATGTTCCCAGAGGCATCACGCACGGTACAAGCAGCTGCAACACACACAAAAATATATGTATAATGTCTAGTTTAAAGGGTCTATTTTACACAAAAGTGACTCGTGTGAGCTTTAAGTCATGTTACCTCCTCAAAAACAGACCTGGAGTTGAGTTTTGTTTCATTCACACATGTTTCAGTAACACTTTATTATTAATCTGTAACATCTCCAAATCTCAAAATGCTGTGTTCCACCTTGTGATGTCATGAAGTGGTAGTTTTCAAGTTAACAACTACTTCTTAACTTTTGTTCAGTAGTAGATTGGCAATTCCAGGGCTTAAATGATCCAAATGATTCTAGTGAAGGTGTATGGAGTTTAAAAACGCAGTGGAGCACTTCCTGTGTCACCACATGATGACATCACAAGGTGGAACAGAGTGTTTTCAGTTTGAGAGAAGCAGAACTCAGCCTAAATCTGCAGGGTTTGTGTGTTAAACATGTGTGAATGAAACAAAAAAACTGAAAGATAAATGTAACTAAATGTAATGTAAAATAAATGTGACTACTTTTTAATCGTGTTAATTAACCGTTTCTATATTTATGACTTATTCAAGTTACAAATATTGCATATAGACTTGCATAGATATGAAAAAATGTCTGTGTAACTGTGTATCTCTATAAACTGAAATTTTAAGACAGTCAAACCTTTTTAATTTACTTTGTCGCGGGCCACATAAAATGACGTGGCGGGCCGCATTTGGCCCACGGGCCTTGAGTTTGACACATGTGGTCTAAGGTCTAAAAATAAAGAGTAAATGGGAATTGTACTAAAGTATTAAGTAATATTTTAGTGAAAGTGTTGAGCCTGTCACGACTGCAGCAGCGTGGCTCCTCCTTCAGTTCAGTTTTATTCAGTGAGGCTCTTATAACACAGACGTTTGACTTTTATTGAACCGTCTGTGATTATCCCACTCACCCAGCGACAAAAGCCTTACCTTATATTTATATCTTTACAGATGATATAACACGCAGCGGTGGAGGAAGTACTTAAGTAAAAGCACAGATACCAGAGCAAAAAATTAATAAATAAAAAAAAAAAAACTCAAGTAAAAGTATCACATGGAAAAGTCGACTTAAGTAAAAGTACCAAAGCACCTGTTTGAAAATGTACTTAAAGAGTAAAAAGTAAAAGTACTTCAGTATTCCAGAGCGACTTATACTCCAGTATGACTTATACTCTAGTACGACTTATACTCCAGAGTGACTAATACTCAGATGTGATTTATATGTCAAATATATGTTTTTTTCTTCATTATTATGCATTGTTTGGCTGGTGTGACTTATACTCTAGTGCGACTTATACTCCGGCGGAATTTTTACTCCGGAAAATACTGCAATAACACTGAGAGAAATCACGGTGGCTCACCAGCGGTCACAGCGATGCCCAGATAGCTTAGCGTGGTCCAGAAGATGGCCATCAGCGTGCCTTTGGGGATGGCAGACATAGGATCCTACAGAAGAACACAAAACATATTCAGTATTTGTTTGCAGGCGGCTACGAGGGGCAATTCAAACAACCCATTACTTCTATGGGGTATTAAAGAGGAGGTATTTACTTCTGTGGAGTATTAAAAAGGAAGTATTTACTTCTATGGAGTATTAAAAAGGAAGTATTTACTTCTATGGGGTATTAAAGAGGAAGTATTTACTTCTATGGAGTATTAAAAAGGAAGTATTTACTTCTATGGAGTATTAAAAAGGAAGTATTTACTTCTATGGAGTATTAAAAATGAAGTATTTACTTCTATGGATTATTAAAAAGGAAGTATTTACTTCTATGGAGTATTAAAAAGGAAGTATTTACTTCTATGGGGTATTAAAGAGGAGGTATTTACTTCTATGTGTATTAAAGATGAGGTATTTACTTCTATGTGGTATTAAAGAAGAGTATTTTACTTCTATGGAGTATTAAAGAGGAGGTATTTACTTCTATGTGTATTAAAGAGGAGGTATTTACTTCTATGTGTATTAAAGAGGAGGTATTTACTTCTATGTGTATTAAAGAGGAGGTATTTTACTTCTATGGGGTATTAAAGAGGAGGTATTTACTTCTATGGGGTATTAAAGAGGAGGTATTTACTTTTTTGGGTATGTATTAAAGAGGAGGTATTTTACTTCTATGGGGTATTAAAGAGGAGGTATTTACTTCTATGGGGTATTAAAGAGGAGGTATTTACTTTTTTGGGGTATTAAAGAGGAGGTATTTACTATTTACAGAGCGTTATCACAACACAAAAGATCTCTAAATGACTCAGACATGCATGGATGATCTAAACCTCTTCAGACATGTTTTTGCTGAGGGAACAACGTCATAACTTCATTTTTCATAGTACCCCCTCTTTAAATAACACTGATGTCTGGCCCTGAGTGAGTTTTACCTTTAGATCTCCACAGATGTTCACTCCAGACAGGATCCCAGTGGCTGATGGGAAAAAAATGGCAAACATTTGAAAGAAGTTGCCCTCTGGTCCTCTCCAATCTGGCATCAGGTTTGTCACAAAGATGTCCGCTGGAAAAAAAAAAAAAAAAAAACCCAAATGACTCTACATGTTGACAGCGTTTTAATCGAGTATTTGTTCATGTTACAAACTTTGATAGCTGAAGATTCCCACAGCTTGTTTTTCTTTGGGCGCAGGGAGGAACGTGCCCACGAAGTAGTTTGAAAAATGACACCAACAAAACAACGAAGAACAAAATCTGGGTCTGAGATAAAGAGAAAGAGAGAAGAAGACGTCAGTGTACACGGTGAGTACTGCATGGTGAGTATTTTCCTAACTATAAGTCGCACTTTTTTCATAGTTTGTCCAGGGATGTGACTTATATGTGAAATAATTAAAATATATAATTCCACATCTTCCTTATCGTCACAGTGACACCTGCAGGAGGCGCTCTAGACTTGTACCAGTATGACAGAGCAGCGATATTTGATATTTGAAGACAGTCAGACCTTTTAATTTACTTTGTCACGGGCCACATAAAATGATGTGGTGGGCAACATTTGGCCCACGGGCCTTGAGTTTGACACATGTGGTCTAGAAAATAAGGTACTCAACTACATTTACTTGAGTCACTTTTGAAAGAAATTGTACTTTTCCAGCGGCATACTTTTAATCCTCCAAACAAAAATGTCTGGTGCTGCCCCTGCTCACTTCTGTCAGTCTGTCCCAGGGCAGCTGTGGCCACAATTGTACCACACTTTAAATCGTAAAGCAACTTTGAGCATCTGGAAAACTGCAAAATAAAACGCAGATATCTCTAGTTTGTAAAGTGAATGCAGTCTGAGCAGTTAATGATGAGCTGAAGCACTTCCTGGAGCCACCTCATGACATCAGCAGGTGGAACTGAGAGATTTGAGCTTTTAGAGAGGAGTTTGAGTGAATACACATCAGGTAAGTACTTTAAAGTTACAGTAAGAGCCTTGCCTTCGACTCCCACTCCATTCCAGCCAGAGAGATGAGCAGAAGAGCTGTGACCGTGATGATTCCGATGATACGAACGTCATTAACATCGTCCACCATTTGTGCATCGAAGTCCTGCAAAAACGTGACAGAAAAGACGTTTTAAAGTAGATGTTATTAAGAATTAAAGGTCATATTAGTCTATTTTCTGATCTCTGTTTTAGTGTTTCCTCATCACAAACAGACCTGGACTTGTGTTTTGTTTCATTCACACGTTTAACACACAAATCCTGCATATTTAGGCTGAGTTCTTCTTCTCTCAAACTGAAAACACTCTGTTCCACCTTGTGATGTCATCATGTGGTAATACAGGAAGTGCTCTCCACACATCTTCATTTCTTGAATCATTTGGATCATTTCAGCTTCTGGAATTGCCACTTATCTCGACTGAACTAAAGGCAAAAGGAGCTGTCAACTTGAAAACTACCACTTCATGACATCACAAGGTGGAACGGAGGGTTTTGAGCTTTGGAGATGTAACAGAGTAATAATGAAGTGTTACTCAAACATGTGTGAATGAAACAAAACACAACTCCAGGTCTGTTTTTGAGGAGGTAGCAGCATTAAACTTACAGCTCACAAGAGGCAGTGTGTTTGTGTAATATAGGACCTTTAAAGGGTTAATTAGTTTCACTTTCGTTTTTGACACTGTCAGGAAGGGAAGAGGTTCAAATAGTGCCCATGAGAGACAGAAAAATACTCAAACATACAGGAATGATTCAGAAAACCTCTTCAGGCCTGTTTGATGAGGGGACCACGTTGTAACATGGTAGAAAGCTCCAAAAAGGTGATTTAACATAATACCCCATCTTTAATTTGTGTAAAATGTCACACCAACAAGTCAACATGTTGTGGAAAATAGCAAAACATAAAGTCAGAAACCTACTAAAATTCAAATTAATTAGAATAAAGAATACAAAATGTGTTTTATATGTAGAATACTTCAGTTTGTGGTGTTGTTTTAATGTTTATTACGCCTCAAAATTAGCATTAGCGTTAGCATTGACGCACAAACACGTCTAACACAGAACAGTCCTCTGGTGAAGTGTTTTGTTTTATTTCTGTCGTTTTTAACATGTGACAGTGACATCCACCTGCAGCTCCCTGTCCACCGCCTCATCTTTAAATAGATACAACTGTACAGGAAGCAGTAACGCTCACAGTGAGGTTGGGGGCGCTGTTGTGCACAGAGCCAGCATAACTAGATAACCTAGAATTACTCAGGACTCAACCAATAATTGGCAACTAGTCCGTTATTATAGCACTACTGCATTTTATCCATTGTGGAATAGATCAAAACTGATTATATTTATTGATTTCTGTCACCAACATTCTAACTGTGATGCTAACTGTAGGCACTGCTCTGTCTGAAGCTGTTACTCAAGTTAGACTTTAATCTGAGCTTTAATTTAAAACAGTCTGACCACAAAGAACTGACTTAGCTGGAACTACAACAGGTGAAATAAGGCTGTAATGTCACATTAACATTACTATCAAGCTAGCTAGCATTAGCCATCACAGGCATGTGTGCAGTGCGTCGCTATGGTAACTGCTGAACATTTCACCACAGACACAGATGCAGTACCAGCACTAGTACCTTGAGCAGATCGCGGACCACCTCCGCAAACCCCACGGTGTTGAGGGCGCAGGCCAAAGCGTTCGCGAAGGAGAAGACCATCCCGATGGGCCCTCCGATCTCAGGGCCGAGGGAACGAGAGATCATGAAGTACGCCCCGCCTAAAACAAACGACAAAAACAGAAATGATCATCATAATCAAGTCAAGGTCAATGTCATTTCAGTTCGTTTTCAGTAAAAGAAGGACCAGTATTGTGCTGTTGGAGGTTTGAGGTAAAAAAAAAATTAATTAAAGTAAAATGTACAAAAAATAAAAAGTAAAGTTAGGTTTGTTGGCTCAAATCTGTATAAAATGCTCACTGACCGGAGATGACCCTCCCGTTGGTGGCGATGGCGGAGACAGACAGAGCCGTTACCGTGGTTACGGCAGAAGACATGAGGATGATGACCCACATGAGGACTGGAAACACGAGAACATGTGTTTTTAGTCACAACTGAGAGGTCGAGGTTACAGGTCCTTTATAAAACACACGATAAAAAGTCACACATCTCTGTGAAAGTTCTACAGTTCTACAAAACACCAGCAGAGGGCGCACTGTGGAGTGAGGCAACAGGAACAAATAACAAAAAAACTATGGCTGGAAAGAAAGAAAGAAGAAGGAACGAGGAAAGAAGGAAAGAAACAAAGAAAAAAAAAGAGAGAGAGAGGGAGGAAGGAGGAAAAAAGGGAAGAAAAAAAGAAGGAAAAAAGAAAGGAAGAGAGTGAGGGAGGAGGGAAGGGAGAGGAAGAACAGAAAGAAGGAAAGAAGGTAAGGAGGGAGGGAGAGAGGAAGGAAGGAAGGAAGGAAGGGAGGGAGGGAAGGAAGGAAGGAACAAAGAGAAGGAGAGAGTGAGAGAGTGAGAGAGTGGAGAGAGTGAGGGAGGGAGGAGGAGGGAGGGAGGGGAGGGAGGGAGGAGAGGGAGGGAGGGAGGGAAAGAAAGAAAAGAAAGAAAGAAGGAAGGAAAGAAAGAAATTGCAATTGCAATTTTTTAGCCCTAGACTTTAAAAACACAGAGGAGCTTCATTTCAGTTCAGTTTGTTTTTGTGAAGAAATAAAATCCTTAAACGTGTGTCGTGGTCATTCGTTCTCACTGATTCCAGCCTGAGACGTGATCCAGGACAGACGCAGGAACAGGATCACCCCCCAGATGTTCAGCATGCACCGGACCTACGCCACAGACACAGATACACCATTAAAACAGGTCACCATGGCAACAGATACACCATTTAAACAGATCACCATGGCAACAGATACACCATTAAAACAGATCACCATGGCAACAGATACACCATTTAAAACAGATCACCATGGCAACAGATACACCATTAAAACAGATCACCATGGCAACAGATACACCATTTAAACAGGTCACCATGGTAACCGACACACCGGTGCTGCACTGAGACATATATCTACTCACCATGACTCCAATGATCCACCCGAATCGCACCGGGGCCTTCTCTTTGGGGCCGTCTGCTGCCTCTTCATCTGGAGGAGGAGGTAAACTGTCCACCTCCACCTGACCTCCAGCAGCCTCCATCCCCAGCTCTCCGTCCTAAAACAACAGAAGTAGACGTTTTGTTAGCTGCAAACCGATAAAACGGCTTAAACGTCCTGTCTCAAGTGACTCTCTTCACAGTTTTATTTACACCAACTGTCCCAAATGTGCTCACCCTGGTTCCTCGTTAAAAAAAAGAGTACAGACTGACCTCGTAGGCCTTCCGCAGGGCCTCCAGACTGGGCCGGCTGCGTGTCTGCTGTCGGGGCAGGGAGCTGGCGTAGTGCTCCAGCTGAGGGGCCAGGTCCATGGTGCTGTAGAAGGACGCTCTCCTCAGCTCCATCCTCGAGCCTCTGCGTTCAGACAGACTACTGCAAAACAAAACAACAGTCGCTCATTTAAAGGTCTTATATTACACAAACTGACTCCTGTGAGGTTTACGTCATGTTCTAATGTTGTTTCCTCCTCAAAAATAGACCTGGAGTTGTGTTTTGTTTCATTCACACATGTTTGAATAACTCTTTATTATTATTCTGTCCAAATCAGAAATGTCAAACTCAGGCCCGGGGGCCAAATCTCGCCCGCAGTGTAATTATATTTGGCCCGTGAGATCATACCAAATGTGCATTAGAGCTGGCCCACAGCTATGTAGCTCATGCACCACTAATCCTACAAATCCCAGAATGCTTTGCTAGTACGCTGGCATGTAGTCGAGACCGGCGAGCGTCCCTCCTTTTCTGCTGACTGATTAGTAACCAAAGCTACAAGCCAAATTCGGCCAAATTAATTACTACAGAGAAAGACATAATTTATTTTATTTATTTAAATAAGACATGAACACTGCTGATGTTCCTTTCATTTCAAATTTAATTTCTCTCTGTTTGTAATATCAGGCTTGAGTTGTTCCAGATTTTGTGTTTAAACAAAACTAAAGTTTGTTTCCATGTGATAATAATAATAATAATAATAATAATAATAATAATAATAATATAATAATAATAATAATAATAATAATAATAATTTTCCTACCTTTTTTTTTTCATTTAAAACCAAAAAATAAATATGGGTTTCAATACTGATTTCATTAAATATAAATATACTTTTACTTATACTTTATACATATAATTATACATTAAAAAAAATGTTATGTTGTACTTTTGTAACTAGTAACAGCAAAACAATTATTTGTGTCAGAAATCAAGTCACTTTTCCATTTTGTTAATATAAAGAAAATATTTGATTGTAGTAGTAGTAGCTCTATTTTAAACATACTAATACTACTCGCTGGTGTGATGTGCAGAGGTCCATAGGGGGCGCCGACAGTGACACAGCTCTTTGTTGTGATCAGCCCTACTCGATATTGTTTACAACAGAAACTCAGATCCAAGATGGCGCGCGTGTTGCGTTGGCGTGACTTACTTTGCGTCGATCTCAGACACGGTGATGGTGGGCGGGTCTCCGTGTCTCGGGCTCCTCCCATCGAAGTGGTGGGAGGAGTAACGTGGGGGCCCCTCGTCTGTGGAGAAGTGGACCCGCGGGATACCGGCGGCAGAACGCACTCTGGAGGTCACCTGACCCATCGTGAATCCTGCTCCGAGACAGGAAGCGGACATATATGGGCGTTGGTCATTAGCATCAGCAGGAAGTCAACAGTCACAGTTATAATTTATATTCCTGGTTAAATAAAGGTTAAATAAAAAATAAAGAAGTGTTAGAAAAAAAAATAAAAAATAAAGAAGTGTTTTTTATTCAAGGTTGGAAATGTTGGATGGCTGATATGGCAAAAAAAAAAAAAAATAAATAAATAAATAAAATTAAATAAAATAAAAAAAAATAATTTTCCTTATACTGATCAGTCTCAAAATTCAACACTTTTTTTTTTTCATTTAAAACAAAAAAATAAATATGGCTTTCAATACTGATTTCATGAATATAAATATAGTATTATTTTTTGAAACTGTAAACAAGGCAAAAAAAATCTCAAAATGTTGTACTTTAGTAACTGTAAAACAATTATTTGTATAAAAAAAATCAAGTCAGTACTTTCCTATTTTGTTATATAAAGAAAATATTTTGGTTGTAGTAGTAGTAAATCTATTTAAAACATACTCATTCAGCCAACGTGAAACTTGTATCTGCTTATTTCTATGGAGACGTTTTTTTTTTGCTTTGCCTGTAAAGTTCCCACTGATAAAACCCACTTATAAAAACACCAGTAAGTGAATAAATATGAGATCGCTGAGCTTAATGCCATACTGTGGAACATTCAGAACAAAAATATCTCCATGAAAAAGTTCCGTAGTGCTCCTTTAAAGTGATATAGTGTGAGTCTCAGTCTTACCTTTGCTGTGCGTCGGGTTCAGGTGAACACTGCTCCCACATGAATCCCACATGAACGCTGTTGTGGAAATTTATACCTCCATGAACCTCCTCCTCCTGATCGTCCTCACACCCACGACGTGAACTTACAGGACCTGCTTTGAAAGTCACTGAAAATCACACATGTAGATATTTCATTCTGTTTTAATTAAAATTTTTATGTTACACCATATTGTTTTTTCCTTTTAAAGCCCCTGATATTTATTTATTCTTTTATTTTTTTTATTTTTTTCATTATTGTCCTGTAAGTTCACCTGTCCATGGCATTGAAAATCACTGAAAATCATTGAAAATCATTGAAAATCACACATTTTGATATTTAATTTGTTGGGTTTTTTTTATGTTACCCAACATTTTTTATATATATATTTTTTTTACTTTTTAAAGCCCCTATTAGGGTTGTTTTTTTGTTGTTGTTTTTTATTGTTGTACCTGTCCATGGCATTGAAAATCATTGAAAATCATTGAAAATAATAGAAAATCACACATTTTGATATTTAATTCGGGGTTTTTTTATGTTACACAATATATATATTTTTTTTTACTTTTTAAAGCCCCTATTAGGGTTGTTTTTTGTTGTTTTTTGTTGTTGTTTTTTATTGTTGTACCTATCCATGGCATTGAAAATCATTGAAAAATCATTGAAAGTCACTGAAAATCACATCTATAGATATTTAATTCAGTTTTACTTTGTAGGATGTCAAGTCAAAAATCTCCTGGGTTTTTTATATATTTTTTATTTTATCTTATTTTTGTGACTGTTGTAGTTGTTCACACATAGAAACACACTCGTCCTTACAGTGAGCGGGCTCGCATCTCCACAAACCTGACTCATATTTGACCTGGAGTAGAGTCTTCTCCAGCTTGTCTCTATGGAAACATTGTTCTTTTGGCTATAATCTTCCACAGTATGGCTTTAAACACATTTATGTTCCAACATGTGGCTTTAACTTTCTGTTTCCATGGAATCGCCCACGTGACACAGCATCTCGAGAAAGTTCCACACTGCACCTAACACGAAATATTAAAATGTTTCCAATTTAAGCAGCTCAATTTGTTTTTTTATTTAAGACACAATATTATTTCTTACTTTTCTTGCAATTTCTTTTCATTTTGTCTTAAATTTATCAAAACATGCACTGAAAACTGTCCTGATTTGTTACGTCATTGACAAATTTACACATACACACAGCTGTTCTCAGATTGATTGTAAAAGTTATTGTGAACAAGCTTTTTCTCTGTAGTGTTTGTCATCACAACGTTGTTCTATTTCCGCTGTTTGCAGATCCAGAGGCGGCGTCATGAGGGGCCAGTATCGAACAGTGTTTGTGGTGTTTTTACTATCGACAGAAATAGAATGGGAGGAGCAAAGTTCATTCATATTTCTCAGTATTTGGGTGTGTTTAAATGTTCTTTGTGTTTCCGGTTTATGCATCAGCGAATATTGATTTAAAGTTATGAGAAAAATGCAAAATCTTTATGTTTTTATGTTTTACTTTAGCTGAATTGTCGATCTCTGCTCAAACAAAAGGTAAAAGGTAATTGTTAACTTGAAAACTACCACTTTATGACATCACAAGGTGGAACAAAGCATTTTGATTGAGACTAGTAATAAGGAGTTACTCAAACATGTGTGAATGAAACAAAATAAAACTCCAGGTCTGTTTTTGATGAGCTAATCACATTATAACAAGAATTAAAGCTCACAAGAGTCATTTTTGTGTAACATAGGGCTTTTAAATAACACTCGTTTGCTAATTAATTTATTGAACTACTTAAATATCGTTGAGTTCCATCACAAATCTATAAATTTGCTGTAGAATAATTTGAGGAATTTAAATTTTCCAGAAAAACATGGCACCTGACGTGTTTTTTTGGGGCAGCATCATGTTACAGGTGAAACTGCCCTCACCTGACCTGCAGTTAGCATCATGTGTTTAAAGTTAGCATCGGGTTTGAAGTTTGCATCAAGTTTAGAGTTAGCATTATGTTTAGAGTTACCACCGTGTTTAGGGTTAGCATTGTGTTTAGATTTAGCATCGAGTTTAGACTTGACTCCATCTTTAGAGTTAGCATCGCGTTTAGAGTTAGCGTTATATTTAGAGTTAGCGTTGTGTTTAGAGTTAGCATCATATTTAGAGTTAGCATTGTGTTTAGATTTAGCATCGTGTTTAGAGTTAGCATCATATTTAGAGTTAGCAGCCTGTTTGGAGTTAGCACCGTGTTTAGAGGTAGTATTGGGTTTAGAATTAGTAGCATGTTTAGAATTTGCATCGTGTTTAGAATTAGCATCAGGTTTAGAGTTAGCACTGTGTTTAGAGTTAGCCCAGTGTTTGGAGTTAGCACAGTGTTTAGAGTTAGCATTGGATTTAGAGTTAGCACCGTGTTTATAGTTAGCGCCTTGTTTAGAGTTGGCATCGGCTTGTAGCGTTAGCACCATGCTTAAAGTTAGCACCATGTTTAGAGTTAGCACCATGTTTAGAGTTAGCGGCGTGTTTAGAGTTAGCATCATGTTTAGAATTAGCATCACGTTTAGAGTTAGCATTGTGTTTAGAGTTAGCATTGTGTTTGGAGTTAGCATCATGTTTAGAGTTAGCGGCGTGTTTAGAGTTAGAATCATGTTTAGAATTAGCACCATGTTTAGAGTTGGCATCGGCTTTTAGCGTTAGCACCATGCTTAAAGTTAACGCCATGTTTAGAGTTAGCATCATGTTTAGAATTAGCAGCATGTTTAGAGTTAGCACCATGTTTAGAGTTAGCATCATGTTTAGAATTAGCAGCATGTTTACAGTTAGCATCGTGTTTAGAGTTAGCATCGTGTTTAGAGTTAGCATTGTGTTTAGAGTTAGCATCGTGTTTAGAGTTAGCACCGTGTTTAGAGTTAGCATCGTGTTTAGAGTTAGCACCGTGTTTAGAGTTAGCATCGTGTTTAGAGTTAGCGCCATGTTTAGAGTTAGCATCGTGTTTAGAGTTAGCACGTTGTTTAAGTCAGTACTACTCTCAAATGTACTGAAGTTAAAGTAAAACATATCCACTTTAACATGTACTCCAGTGAAATACAAGTACCTGAAACACACAGTACTTCACTACTTTTACCTCGTTATTTTCTGATCGTTTCTTCTTATGAGACTCTTCTCTGTGTTTGACTTAATCGCTGCTATAATTAACGCTCCCCTCCTCCCCGTGTGGGTCTTTTATTCCTCCCACACTCAACGGGACGTGACGAGTTTAAGCTTTAACCAAAACGAACAATAGCAGAGAAGATAAAGCCACATTAAACGCTACTGAAGTATTACTAAAGACGCACTGTGGAACTTTTCTGGTGGTGGATCTGTCACCTGCTTGTTTTGTGAAAATGTCGGTGCTTTGCCTAAAATGTTCCACAATATGACATTATTACTACTTTTATTTATTCTCTGTCGTTATTTTCGATCCATGGAGGCTATTGAAGGAAAAAATGCAGGTCAGATCTGTGGAGAGGCGATCCCGCTCAAGGTTAGAAAGCATGTTTTTCAAGGTACTTTTGAGCTCTAAAACAACTAATATGTGAACTAATGCAAGACAGTGGAACATTCCAGGCAAAACAACAAGAACAATATCTCCTAGACGACAAACAGGTGGCTAACTCTAAACACGATGCTAACTCTAAACACGGTGCTAACTCTAAACACGGTGCTAACTCTAAACATGATGCTAATTCTAAACATGGCGCTAACTCTAAACACGCCGGTAACTCTAAACATGATGCTAACTCTAAACACGGAGCTAACTATAAACATGGTGCTAACTCTAAATCCAATGCTAACTCTAAACATTATGCTAACTCTAAACACAGTGCTAACTCTAAACCCGATGCTAATTCTAAACACGGTGCTAACTCTAAACAGGCTGCTAACACCATGCTAACTCTAAACACGGTGCTAACTCTGAACACGATGCTAACTCTAAACACGAAGCTAACTGTAAAAACAATGACGACAAACAGGTGGCAGACCCCCCACCAAAAAGTTACACAGTGGACCTTTAAGTTATGTTGTGCAGATTTTAAAGGGCCCATATTACGCTGGTTTCTGATCTATGTTATAATGTTTTCTAATCAAAAATGTACCTGGAGTTGTGTTTTGTTTCATTCACACATGTTTTTGAGTTCTTCTCTCAAACAGAAAACACTCTGTTCCACCTTGTGATGTCATCATGTGGTGATACAGGAAGTGCTCCAAATTCACAACTCCATGAACCTTCGCTAGAATCATTTGGATCATTTCAGCTCTGGAACTGCTAATCTCTATTGAACTAAAGGTAAAAAGTAGCTGTTAACTTGAAAACTACCACTTCATGACATCACAAGGTGGAACAGAGCATTTTGAGCTTTGGAGATGTAACAGACTAATAATAAAGTGTATCTCAAACATGTGTGAATGAAACAAAACACAACTCCAGGTCTGTTTTTGAGGAGGAAACGTTATAACAAATCAAAAATAGCGTAATATGGGCCCTTTAAAAAAAGTGGGTGGAGACATGGGGCAGGTGAAAACTGACATTTTCTGAGCGCTCCAGCCTCAAATACAGGATTATACAGAGTTACTCAAACATGTATAAATCAACCAAAACGCAATTGAGCTAATGATGAGGTCACACCTTTATAACACGGTGAAAACTCTCCCGTGCGCCCCTTTAAGATGAGATTCTGAAGCTCCGCCCTCGTGTTGCAGCCAGCAGCCCGACGCTCTGTTGACACTTTCTACTGTTCTGAGTTTATTTCACTTGGAGCATAAAAACACAGCCTCCTCCGCATTGAAATTCCTGGAATAAATCAGCCCTGCTAGCTTATCTGCTGGTAGCTGCTAACATGGCATTTAGCGACACATGGACAATGTTTATGGTTCATTTATTAAAGCACCTGGATCAGATTTTTCCTTGTATTTGGGCAAGGTTTGTATCAGGAAGCGTGTGATTAGCATGTTAGTTGTTCTTCTGGGCTCTGAAAGTTATGTAAAGCAGCTCTTGAGGTCAAAATAAGTCCTCTGTGTACTAGCTGCATCTAATAATAAACCGTTTTAGTATCTGAGGATCAGGAACTGTGTGATTAGCATGCTAGTTGTTGTTGCTCTGGCCTCAAAAAATTGTGATAAGCAGTTCTTGACGTCAAAATAAGTCCACTGTGTATTGTCTGCATCTTATTATAAAGCCTTTTAGTATCTGAGAATCAGAAAGTGTGTGGTTAGCATGCTAGTCGTTGTTGTTCTGGTCTCTTAAGGTTGTGAAAAGCAGCTGTTGAGGTCAAAATAAGTCCGTCATGTACTGTCTGCATCTAATTTTAAAGCCTTTTATTGTCTGAGTCTCAGGATACTAGCATGGTTAGCATGCTAGTTGCTAGTATGCTAACCACGCTAGCAACATGGTTATAAAAAGGCTTTATACTAAGATGCAGACAGTACACAGCAGATTTATTTTCACCGTATAATAAAACCTTTTTATTGTGTGAGAATCAGAAACTGTGTGATTAGCATGCTAGTTGTTGTTCTGGCCTCTGAAAGTTGTGAAAAGCAGCTCTTAAGGCCAAAATAAGTCCGCTGTGTACTGTCTGCATCTTATTATAAAGCGTTTTAGTATCTGAGAATCAGGAAGTGTGTGATTACCATGTTAGTTGCTGTTGTTAGTCTGGGTCAGGACTTAGCAGGAGCTGGGTTTGACCTGTTGTGCCTGTGTTGGGTTGATGGAGGAATGACGGAGCTGACTCAGCCGATGGAGCCGATGGAGCTGACGGAGCTGACGGAGCTGACGGAGCTGATGGAGCTGACGGAGCTGATGGAGCTGACGGAGCTGTCGCAGGTGGAGAGGTTCAAAAGAAAGTCACAGCCGACGACACAAAGCCACATTAAAGTGACCCTCGTGTTCTTGTTCTTGTCCTCGTTTTAGTTTGTCAAAGCCTGACTCAGCTTCCTGTCTTCTTACATCAATACATTCTCTTTGATTGTTATTTTATACAGCATGATCAGCAAGACTAAAGCTGCACTGTGTAACTTTTCTAATGGAGTTTCCGCCTTGTCTTAATGGAGATGTCATTGCTTTTTTTTTTTTTTTTTTTTTGCATTTTACTGTTCAAAAAAACCTAAAATCCTGCATTTTTGTTAGGGGTGAGCTTGCCTCATCACAGATCTGACCCATAACTCAGCCTGGTAGCATCATCTGCTTGTCTCCATAGAGATGTCATTGCTTTGCCTGGAATGTTCCACAGTAAAGCATTATCTTATATAACTTTACTTGTCTAGCATTTTTTCAGTGTTTTACTATTTGAAAATACATTATTCTTACTGTGAGTGGGCTCGCCTCACCACAGATCTGACCTGTAATTCAGCCCGGTAGCATCATCTGCTTGTCTCCATGGAGATGTCATTGCTTTGCCTGGAAGGTTCCACAGTATAGCATTAACCCTATATTACTTATCTTGTCTAGCATTTTTTGTGTGTGTTTTATTGTTCAAAAATACATTTCAAAAATCATGCTTATTTACTGTAGTTGGGCTCGCCTCACCACAGATCTGACCTGTAACTCAGCTTGATATCATCACCTGATTGTCTCCATGGACATGTCATTACTTTGCCTGGAAGTTTCCACAATATAGCATTAAACTTGTGTTACTTATCTAGCATTTTGCCAGTTTTACTGTTCAAAAATACATAAAAAAAAATAATGCATTTTTACTGTAGTTGGGCTCGCCTCACCACAGATCTGACCTTTAACTCAGCCTGGTTGCATCACCTGCTTGTTTCCATGGAGATAGACACATTAACGTTATAAGGGACTCAATGAAAGGCCATATAATTTTGACAAGAACTGAAATACTTGTTACTTTACACTATTTTTGTAAGTTATGATGAGATTATCTTCACAAAACAGTATCTCTATGAAACATTACCGGATATATATGAGTAATCACCACGGCAACGGCCCAAATTCTTAATCAGTCCAGATTCCATGTAAATATGTTTGTGATTTGATCTGAAACCCGCCCAGTGTGACTTTGTGACCTTGTTTTGAAATGAATCTTTATGTCCGACCTCAAAAATACTGTTACTTTTGCACAAACTGGAGCGAGAGGAAGGAAGTTTGACAACGAGCCTGATGTAACGACGAAGGACAGATTTCTCAGTTTATGAGGCGTAGAAACTGATCTGAGGACACACGTCTGTTGAACAAGTTTATTACCGTAACAGCAATGGGTTTACAAAAATATCTCTCTGTATATATGGTGAAATTATGCCACAAATAATTTACACATAAGAACAAATGTAGCTTCAGTAAATACGAAATATACAACTTACTACAACTTACTTTTTTAAGTCTGAAGTGATTCTGTTAAAGCGCTCATACTTTCTGATCTGTTATAATGTTTTTTCTCCTCACAAACAGACCTGGAGTTGTGTTTTCTGCTTCATTCACACATGTTTTTGAATGCTGTATATTTCCGAAGCTCAAAACACTCCGTTCCACCTTGTGATGTCATCAAGTAATACAGGAAGTGATCCAATGTGTTTTAAAACTCCACACACCTTCACTAGAATCATTTGAATAATAATTTCAGTCCTGGAATTGCCCATTTCTACTGAACTAAGGGTAAAAAGGAGATGTTAACTTGAAAACTACCACTTCATGACATCACAAGGTGGAACAGAGCGTTTTGAGCTTCGGAAATATACAGCAGTACGACTCAAACTTGTGCAAATGGAACGAAACACGACTCCAGGTCTGTTTTTGAGGAGGTAACAATGTTCTAACATGGTTTAAATCTCACAAGAGTCACTTTTGCGTAATATTGGACCTTTAAATACAGACTATTTAATCTGTACTTTATAGTAATACTCATGAAACACCAGCAGGGGGCGGTCCAGGGGCTGATTCACACTTGAAAGTCCTCATGAAGGTCCAGACTTAGTTCCCCAGACTTTTGGTTTCATGAAATTTCCCTGAAGATGTCTTTACAGTCGTCATGACAACGGGAGCGCCGCCTCATGAACAAATGGAGCACAGACGAACTGCGGGTTTTTTCACAGTTTTGGGAGTAAACATGAAGAAGACGAGGCTTTTGTGACGGCGATTGGCTAAAATACAGACAGGAAAAAAAAAAAACAGATGCGAGTGTGAAGAGTTTCTCAATGTTTCACTGGTTTAGCTCCTGGGGTCAGCTCCATGTTCCCATGTTTGTTGGGTTGAAGGATTATGGTTAAGGATAAGGCCTGGTTTTGAGATTATTGTTAAGGTTAGGGCCTGATTTAAATTATTGTTAAAGTTAGGGCCTGATTTTGAGATTATTGTTAAGGTTAGGGCCTTTTTTTACCTTATTGTTAAGGTTAGCGCCTGGTTGTAAAGTTATTGTTAAAATTAAGGCCTGATTGTTAGATTACTGTTAACGTAAGGGCCTGGATTTCAGATTATGGTTAAAATTAAGGCCTGATTTTGAGATTATTGTTAAGGTTAGAACCTGGTTGTGAGATTATTATTAAGGTTAAGGCCTGTTTTTTAGATTACGGTTAAGGTTAGGGCCTTTTTTTTAGATTATCGTTAAGGTTAGGGCCTGATTTTCAGATTATTGTTAAAGTTAGGGCCTGATTTTCAGATTATTGTTAAGGTTAGGGCCTTTTCTTTAGATTATTGTCAAGGTTAGGGCCTGATTTACAGATTATGGTTAAGGCCTTTTTTGACATTATGGCTAAGGTTAGGGCCTGGTTGTGGGGTTAAAGTTAAAATTAGGGCCTGGTTTTGAGATTATGTTTAAAATTAAGGCCTGGTTGTGAGATTATGGTTAAGGTTAGGACCAGGATGAGGGAACTACAGTGATTTACTACTGTGCTTCCTCTTTTATAAGTGAACAAGCGCAGTGTCTTTCATATATTCTCATCTACAAGTCTGAGGTGATTTTAGACCAAATAGGGATTAAATTTCACCCACAGTGTTTAGTTCCAGTCAAATGAAGCTCATCGAGGCTAGAGCAGTTATAGCGGCTAATCTGGAGCCGAGTTCCACGTTTAGAACTCCGACCACGAGTATCATAGCAACCAAGGAGCCAATCCAGAGCGAGGCTGTTGAAAGCGGCGCCTCTTCCCACCTACATTGTTGGTTTAGCAGGGAATGAGCTCTTAGCAACACTGTCGATCAAACCTGTCGCTAACGTTAGCGGGAGCGACCTCGAGGAAAGAAGGCGCCTCATTTGTCTCTTATTAATGTTCATATCTTGCATCACGGATAAAATAGCGAAATAAAAACCCCAGAATCATGTAGAGGGTTAATACGAACATTTTAGGACCAAAATGACGAGTCTGACAGCAGCAGTTACAGAGAGAGGGGACACGTTTTTTTCAATAGAAAGTGAATTGGAGCCAGAGTTGATGGAGCCGGAAGCGCGCACATGCTCACTTCCTGTTTGGAACACAGCGGCTAGCAGGTTAGCTATGTCCATTTATATATACAGTCTATGGAAAGCCTTGTTAGCCAGACTAGCACACGTATATATTGTTTTTTGCTCAGTACAAACATATTTATTTTTCATTGTAACATTAAGTACATCGCCCCCTGCTGGCGTTATTTTACACACTCCAATGAGAAGTATCTTTGAAGTACTACTGTTTTAACATATGGCCCTAAGATATGCTACAAGAAATAAGGTCAAGACATCTAAAGGAGTAAAAAAAACACACCAAAAAAAAAAAAAAAATGAAAATATGAACCTTAACACATTTAGTCCAGCTGCTGCGTTTGCTCCAGCTCCTCCTTCACACTCTCGCTCCTCCCTTTGCTCCTGTTGTTGAAAGGCCGCCCCAGTTTCATCGACAGCGTGTGGAGGACGGAGGTCTCGTCGGGGGTGGAGCTTCGAGTCCGCGAGAAGGTGGAGGTGCTTCGGCTCTCGGAGTATGTGGCTTCGAACAGTTTCCCCATGAAGCTGAGCCCGGCCTTGCGGATGTGCGAGCTCCCGGCGAACACGTACAGGATGGGGTTGACGGCGCTGCTGAAGTAGGCGAAGGCCGTGACGTTTGGGCGAGCGGTCAGAGCGGCGTTGATGACCGACTTACTGCCCTGTAACACGCCGGCCACCTGCAGGGGGAGCCACAACATCATGAGAAATCCAGCACTAAAAACATCCCATAACTTTAAAGAGCCGATGTTACGCTATAATGTTGTTTCCTCATCACAATTGTTTCATTCACACTGGCGGATTTAGGTTTTCAGGTTCTTCTCTCAAACTGAAAACACTCTGTTCCACCTTGTGATGTCATCTGGTAAAACAGGAAGTGCTCCACTGTGTTTTCAAACTCTATACACCTTCACTAGAATCATTTGGATAATTTCAGCCCTGGAATTGCCGATCTCTACTGAACTAAATATAAAAAGTACAGTACAGTTGTCCCTCACGATATCGTAGTTCACCTTTTGGAGTCTCGCTGTTCTGCGGATTTATGAACCTGTGTATGAACGTGCATTGTGTTCTGCGTCCTGATTGGCTGAGGGACTGTAGACCATTGTGTTCTGCGTCCTGATTGCCTGAGGGACTGTAGACCATTGTGTTCTACGTCCTGATTGGCTGAGGGACTGTAGACCATTGTGTTCTGCGTCCTGATTGGCTGAGGGACTGTAGACCATTGTCCATCAGTCTCCTCCGTGTCTCCTGTACAGTACAGAATGTGTCAGACAAATTTACATAAATGTTGGATCGCAGTGTGACTCTGAAGTGCTGTATATTTGCAAGTTTTCTTCCCGACAAAATCCACAATGTCGATGAAACGTTCTGCACCGACGAAGGCACCGACGAAGGTTTGAACTTTGAGAGAGTTTAAACAAGAGAGAAATGTGAGAAAATGTTAATGCCTGTGTGAGAAAAGTGTATAAAGTGTGTGGTGAGAGATTAGGAGTTTGAATAATTGTCTACTAATTGTCCACTTCATGACATCACAAGGTGGAACAGAGCATTTTGAGCTTTGGAGATGTTACAGTCTAATAATAAAGTGTTACTCAAACATGTGTGAATGAAACAAAACACACCTCCAGGTTTGTTTCTCAGGAGGTTACAGCATTTTCACATGACTTAAAGCTCATAAGAGTCTTTTTTTTGCGTAATATAGGAACTTTAAAAAAGGAGTTTCGTCTCTGACACATATTTTCAACACATTTCACACATTAATAAACAGCGTAAGTTTATGTTTGTGTTGAAATTGGCATGTGGTGAAACCAGGAAGTCATTGCAACAGCTCGTCACCTCACACTGAGGCCTGGCACGATATTCAGCTTATCTTTCAGTATGTGGAAGTTGGAATTATACTTTTTGGGGTCAGTATTTATCGAGCGTACTTTGTCTTTGCATTACTGGAACATTTTTGGTTAGTTTTAGGCTATATGATAAGATTTAAACTGTAAAGGTTTGAATTAATAACTTCTAAGACTCTTTACAGATGCAAACTAAGTACTAAGGTTAAGGTGTTTAGTGTTTCATTCTGCAGTTTATTTATCACAGCTCAGATTTAGAGAAGTTTTTGAGGTTTAAATCCGCTCTTGGGTTTTTGTGTCAACGATTATATTTGTTTTATATCTATAGTAGATAAATATCTGCTGCTGCTACATTAGTTTTTGAGTCGTGCAGAGGTGAGGGCAGCTCTGAGTTTACACCGGAGCAAAGACCTTTAGAATGTAAATGTAAGACCACTGTTGCCAACTAGAAGATATTAAAAATCCACCAGAAAGGAAGAAAAAATGTCTAGAATTTTAAAAACCTTGACCTTCTCTTTATATGTTTGTGTTCTGTTCTTGTGACTGTGGAATTTGTGACATTCTGGATGTTTTCAGTCCGATGTTGGTCAGATAAAATTGGTAAAAGTGATGAGAGCAGAGTCAGAATGTGTCAAATGTGAATCACCAATAGCTGAGCCACTATCGGGGACAAATTCAGCTTAGGGCCCCCTGAACGCTAGGACCGGCCCTGCCTCCAGAGGAAGTCCAACATAAACACTGCCGCTGAAACAGTTTGACTCATTTGTGCTCCTCATGATGCAATGGATTTGTACTGACCTCTTTGAACACTTTATGTTGCGTTATTTCATGTAACGCTCTTACGTTCCCTCGCCCAAGGACACGGTGATGCAATGATCTGACTTCAGAACAAAAACTGAACATCATCAGACCAGTGCACCACAGTAACTCACACAATGAACATATGAAAATGCACAAAATGTCCTCACCTCTATGATGTTGACGATGTGGTAGGGCACCCAGAACGCGGTGAAGGCGAGGATGATGAAGAGGATGAGTCTGCTGCCCTGGCCTTTGCGTTGGAACGTAGCCGACTTTAAGCGACAGATGATCGAAGAGTAACAGGAAAGGATGAGGGAAAACGGGACGATCCAGCCCATCACGGTCTCAAACGTGTACTGGAACACTTTATGACCCATGTTGTCCCCGTGATAAGGTCTACACAGGTACACCGAGAAGTTCCCGATGTAAATCTTTATGTTACTGAATAAAAAAGAGAGACAGAGTGAGCAAGGGTTAGGTGAAGGGTCGGGAATAGAGTAGGGCTGGGATTGGGTTAGGGCAAAGTTAAGGTTGGGTTAGGGGTAGGGTAGGGTTAAGGTTGGTTCTGGGGTAGAGTAAGGTTGAGGTTCGGTTAGGGGTAGGGTGGGGTTCAGTTAGGGTTGGGGTTAGGGTAGGTTAAGGTTCGGGTTGGGTTAAGGTAGGGGTTAGATTAGGGTAGGGTTGGAGTTGAGTTAGGGTAGGGTTACAGTTGGGGGTTGGGATTAGGGTACGGCTAGGAGCAGGGTTGGGGTTGGATTAGGGGTATGGTTAGGAGTAGGGTTGGGGTTGGGTTATGATTGGGGTTGGGTTAGGGGTTGGGGTTAGGGTAGGATTAGGAGTAGGTTTCGGGTTGGTTTAGGGATAGAGCAGGGTTAGGTGTTGGGGTTAGATTTGACGTTGAGGTTGGAGTAGGAGTACAGTTGTGCGGTTAGGTTAAGGGTTAGGGTTATGGTATGGTTAGAGTTGGGGTTGAGTTAGGGGTTGGGATTAAGGTAGGGTTAGGAGTAGGGTTGGGTTTGGTTGAGTTGGTTTGGTGGGTTAGGAATAGGGTTGGGATTGGGACAGGGGTATCGTTGGGTTGGGTGGGTTGAGGTTTGGTTAGGGGTAGGGTTGGGGTTGGTTTAGGGTTGTAGGGTAGGGTTGGGGACTAAAGTCTTACAGCACAAGATTATTCAAACCAAACCAATTCATAATACGATAATGAGTTAGCTAATAATGAAATAAAACCATAGTTAAAAACGTGTTACCTGCGATAGAACGGCATGGGCAGAGACAGTAAGAACGCCAGGACCCACACTCCCATGAGCAACAAGAGCAGAGTCTTCTTCGTCCTCACCCTCTGCGACAAAAAAGGCCTCGAAACAGCCAACCACCGATCCATACTCATCAGACCGATCAGGTATATGGACACGTACATGTTCACACTCGATAAATAATGAACAAGCTTACACGCTGCAGACCCAAACTCCCATCCTCTACCTCCGGCAAGATAACGCAAAAAAAATGGAGCGCTTAGCAAAACGAAGGCGTCGGCCAAAGCGAGGTTCAGGACCAAAATGCAGGTGACTGATCGTTTTTTCACTCGGCAGAACACGGACCAGACCACGAAGAGGTTTCCGGGGAAGCCCAAGATGAAGGCCAGGGTGAGGATGACGATGCCCGCCCTCATCGAGCCCGTGATGGGGAGAGAGGTGAGGGCAGGTGGGGTGGAGCTGGTGTTGGAAGACATGGCAGAAATCGATGAAGGGGGTTTGGATACAGGAGTCCGAACCTGGAAGAAGTAAAGGAAGTGATTATGAACAGTGGTGGAAGTACACGATTCTGTTACTTCTGTTACTTTCTGTTACAAGTACAGTTACTGGACCAAAAAACTACTCGAGTAAAAGTATCACATGAAAAAATCGACTTAAGTAAAATTATTAAAGTACACATTTAAAAAGGTACTTAAGGAGAAAAAAGTAAAAGTATTTCACACAAGTGTTGTTAATTGTGTTAAGAGTGTTAAATGATATTGGTATAAAATTATACATAGTCAGCAGTAACAATATGAATCAGTTTGTTGATTTTTCTTATGAATTTTGTGTATTTTTATTTTTGCTCAAAGCTGAAGCTTTAGTCAGGATGTTTCCACAAACATGGTAAAAATAACCCCTCAAAACATATGAAAAGTACTTTTTACTTTTCATATTTCACTGCACCCCCAAAGCTCCCCCAAAGATTTTTACCGCACTTGACTAAAAATGTTGTTTAAAATGAGACTATAGCCATGTTCCACTTCAACAACTGCTCGAAGGACTCGGCTGACGAAGGCTGCTCCTCTGTGGACCGAAAAGGACCGGCCCAAATGGGACAGGTCCAGCCCACTGGTCCAGTCACCCAGCAACAGGTCGTGTGTTGGATTAGGGTAAGGTTGGGGTTGAGGTAGAGTTGGGTTAGGGTCAGGTGTTGGATTAAGATAAGGTTGGGGTTGGTTATGGTTAGAGTTGGGTTGGGGTCAGGTGTTGGATTAGGGTAAGGTTGGGTTAGGGGTATGGTGGGGTTGGGTTAGGGTTGGGGTTAAGGTAGGTTAGGGTAAATTAAGGTTGGGTTAGGGTTGGATTAGGGTAGGGACTGAATTAGGGTAGAGTTGGGGTTGAGTTAGGCTAGGGGTAGAGTTGGGGTTTGTGTTAGTGGTTGGGATTAGGGTACAGTTAGGAGTAGGGTTGGGTTAGGGGTAGGGGTCACGAGTAGGTTTCGGGTTGGTTTAGGGATTAGAGTTGGGGTTAGGATTGAGGTTGGTGTTAGGCTTGGGTTACGGGTAGGGTTGGGGTCGGTTTAGGGTTGTAGGGTTGAGGACTAAAATCTTACAGCACAAAATCACTCATTCTAATTGATTCTTATAACTGAGACACGCTACTAATGCTAATGCTAACCACACACACCATGCACATTACTCACATGGATCGACTAAAGAGATCACACTCAATGATCAAATGGTCAGATCATGAACCCAAGATATTATAATAAATCTGATCCAAATGTTATGACTAAAAACACAAAAATGAAAACTAGTGTAATTGACAATGTTCTTGTAATAAAATATCCTAAATGACCTTAAAGTTTCAACTAAATAACTTTTAGGATTTTGATCATTGAGAAAGGGGATACAGAAATGGTAAAGGTGCAAAAGAGTCAAAGACAAAAAGATCTTTCTGTGAGTTTGTGTGTGTATATTTGTGTGTATATTTGTGTCATGTGTGTATATATGTGTGTGTGTGTATGTGTGTGTGTGCGTGTGTGTGTGTGTGTGTGTGTGTTCGTGTGTGTATATTTGTGTCATGTGTGTATATATATGTGTGTGTGTGTGTGTGTGCTCGTGTGTTCGTGTGTGCGTGTGTGTGTGTTCGTGTGTGTATATTTGTGTCATGTGTGTATATATATGTGTGTGTATGTGTGTATGTGTTCGTGTGTGTTTGTGTGTGTGTGTGTGTGTGTGTGTATATCTGTGTCATGTGTGTGTATATATGTGTGTTTGTGTGTATATATGTATGTATATGTGTGTGTGTATTTGTGTCATGTGTGTATATATGTGTGTATATGTGTGTGTATGTATGTGTGTGTGTGTGTGTGTGTGTGTGTGTGTGTATATATGTGTGTGTGTGTGTGTGTATATGTGTGTGTATATGTGTGTGTGTGTCTATATTTGTGTCATGTGTGTATATGTGTGTGTATATGTGTGTGTATTTGTGTCATGTGTGTATACATGTGAGTATATGTGTGTATATATGTGTGTCATGTGTGTGTGTGTGTGTGTGTATATATATATGTGTGTGTGTGTGTGTGTGTGTGTGTGTGTGTGTGTGTGTGTGTGTGTGTGTGTGTGTGTCGTGTGTGTGTACTTGAATCATATCATATCACAGTTGAAGCTGAAGATAAAGAGGGTGAGAGGGTGAAGCTCAAGTGAAAAAACGACCACAAATGAGATATGACGATATTTAAATAAACACTGATAAAAAGTGTCGTGTTTTCCAGTTTCTGGACTCACAGATCCTCTCATCATTACAGTTTAGTTTAGTTTTTTTTCTACATCTTTCTTCTTCTTCTTGGCCATAGACTTGACCTGAGCTGCCGTCTCACCCGGAGGAGGCAGCGACCCGCTCAGGGGAGGCTCTGCTCGAGGGTCAGTTTTATGTTTATTTCTCAGTTTGTCTTGTGTTATTGAAGTATTTCTTTGTTATATTCACATTTGAACACACAGGATCTGTTGGTGTTGTATTGCTTTTTTTCCTGTGTATTGTATAATCTGTATATTTGTGTTTTGTTGCCATTTTTATGAAGCATTTTGGTTTTAAATGAGCCATAGACATAAATGAACAGAACCTCTTCATAATATTAAAATAATAATTAATCATAGATATAACATGTTTAAAGCGTTATTATCGTTAATCACAGAAAATCGTAACACCAAATTTCAATATCGTCCCTTGTCATTATGTCCTTGGGCAAGACACTTAACATGAACATTTTAATATCACTATGGCACATTCTCAGCAAAACCATAACACCTCCTCACCTGAAAAGCTCCACAGTTCAGCTTTAATAACTGCTGTAGATGCTGTATTAAAAACAAGAGAAAAAGAAAACAGCCGTACCTTACTGTGTCCCTCGCAGGCTCCCGTACTCTTCTTCCAGTGTAAATACCCGGGTGCAGTGTTGCTATGCTCCGGCTCACGGCTCCGCTCGCTCTAACCCCACGACTTCCCCCGCGCTGCAAAAAATCCCTGAAACTCAAAAAGTCAAATTGAGTAATACGTGTCATGTGATAGGAAATACACTGACCACACACGCTGCAATTGTTCTTCCTTTTTATGACATGAACAGCGCAGAGATCCTGCTATGTGCCGAGAAATACAGCGACGCTAATGGACTCGTGTTTGCCAGGCTGTCAAGCAGAAGAAAAAAATGAAAAACAACCTGAGCAGACTTGGAAATCCGCCACGTTTTAATGCTGTTACCTCATCCGAAACAGACCTGGAGTTGTGTTTTGTTTCATTCTCACCTGTTTTGCGTAATCCTGTGACATCTCCAAACCTCGAAACGCTCTGTTCCACCTTGTGATGTCACGCAGTGGTAGTTTTCAACAGGTTTTAACAGCTCCTTATAGCTTCGGTTCAGTGGAGATTGGCAATAAATCCAGGGCTGAAATGAGCCAAATGATTCTAGAAATGAAGGTGTGTGGAGTTTAAAAACACAGCGGAGCACTTCCTGTATTACCACATGATGACATCACGAGGTGGAACAGAGTGTTTTCGGAAGTTTGAGAGAGGAACTCAGCCTAAATCTGCAGTTTTTGTGTGTTAAACATGTGAGAATGAAACAAAAAACACAACTCCAGGTCTGTTTGTGAAACATTAAAACAGAGATCAGAAAATAGTGTAACTCACAATGATGAGTTTATAAGAGCTTAACACATTTTTCAGAGTCAGAAAGTTCAGCTTCAGCCAAATGAAGCTCATCGAGGCTAGAACAGTTATAGCGGCTAATTTGGAGCTGAGTTGCATATTAGAATTCTGACCGCGAGTATCATAGCAACTAAAGAGCCAATCAGGAGAGAGGCTGTTGAAGGTAACGCCCCTTCCCGCCCACACCACTGGTTTAGCAGGAACGCTGTTAATCAAACCTATTGCTAACGCTAGCGGGAGCGACCTCGGGTAAAGAAGGCGCCTGATTTGTTTGTTATTAATGTTCAGATCTTGATTTACAGACACAAAAGTGAAATAAAAACACCAGGATCATGTAGAGGGTTAATACGAACATTTAAGACCAAAATGACGAGTCTGACAGCAGCAGGTACAGAGAGAGGGGACGCGTTTTTTTAATAGAAAGTGAATTGCAGCCAGAAGTGCGCTGATGATCACTTCTTTTATGAAACGTGACGGCTAGCAGGTTAGCTATGTCCATTTATATATATGGTCTATGCTAGCAGGTTAGCTATGTCTATTTATATATACGGTCTATGCTAGCAGGTTAGCTATGTCCATTTATATATATGGTCTATGCTAGCAGGTTAGCTATGTCCATTTATATATATGGTCTATGCTAGCAGGTTAGCTATGTCTATTTATATATATGGTCTATGCTAGCAGGTTAGCTATGTCCATTTATATATATGGTCTATGCTAGCAGGTTAGCGATGTCCATTTATATGAACAGTCTATGATCCCAACCCAGGTCTGTCTCAGTTTTGAACTTTGAAAATCAGGTCGCCCTCGTTTTGTCATTTACTTCTCACCTGTGAAATAAAACACACTCATTTCCAGTCATCGGCCGCGCTCAGTGTCACCGTCAGTGTCTGTGTGTGGGCGGTTCGTTCGTGTCCAGACATGAAGATATTTTCAACTCTCAACTTAAAAAAGAAAAGGTCATTGAGTTTCATGTTCAGTTTTAACGTGTTGCTTCATTTTGTAGTTTTTTTCCAGCGTTATGATGGTGATGGCGTCTTACTCAAGTTGGGTGGCGGCCAAACCGTGGGTCGTGCCTCGAGAGGTTCAGGGTGATCTTTTAATTCGCTGGAATAGGCGGATTTCAAATGTTATGATTCACTAATATTGAAACTTTGCTCCACAAACCTGTAATCTTATCTTATCACATCTTTGGAGCTGATCAGGGCAGAACTTCTTAAAGCTTTTGTCAGAAGAAAACGCTTTGATAGAGAAGACATTCTTGTGCTAGGTTTTGTTTTATGTCACGTGTCAAACTCAAGGCCCATGGGCCAAATGAAGCCCGCCGTGTCATTTTATGTGGCCCACAACAAGGTAAATTAAAAGGTATGACTGTCTTAAAATGTCAGTTTATCAGGAGAAGTTATACAGCCATATTTTTTTTTCACATCTATGGAAATATATGTGCAATATTTGTAAATTAAATAAGTAATAAATACAGAAAGTTTATGAACAAGTTAAAAAAGCAGTTACGTTTATTTTACATTACATCTGGCCCTTTGAAAGCGACTATTTTCCTGATGTAGCCCTCGGTGAAAATGTGTCTGACGCCCGTTTTATGTGGATAAAGTGCAGAGATACAGAAGTGCAACATAACAAAGTAAAAATACTGTACTTAAGTATATATTTTAGGTATCTGTACTTTACTTAGGTAGATTTTAAAGTAGTATACTTTATACCGTTTTTGGACAATAAGTCGCACTTTTTTTTCAGTTTGGCCGGGGGTGCGACTTATACTCAGATGCGATTTATATGTGAACTATATTTTTTTTTAAATTTATTATTATGCATTTTTTGGCTGGAGCGACTTATACTCCAGAAAATACGGTACTTCACTACATCTCAGAGCAGTATCTGTACTTTCTACTCCACTACATTTTTGAACAGGGATGTATTTGAGTATTTTTATTATTGCTGAGACCTGCTGAAAAGTCAGGTTGAAAAACTACTAGAAATAATGATTAAATTGTTTCTGTTGAACAAAATTCTGCACAAATCTTAAAAAAAAAACGCTTTATCAGACTCAAATACTTTTACTTTTTACATACATTTTTAAACACATACTTTAATACTTTTACTTAAGTAGATTTTTTTCATGTCATACTTTTACTTGAGTATTTTTGTCTGCTATCTGCACCTGTATCTGTTTTATTTAAGTAACAATAATGAGTACTCTATTTTCCGGACTATAAATACTAAAAAAACTATGAACGACATCCTTTTGTCTGAAAAAAATCTGTACAACAAAACAAAAAATACAAAATAAATACATTTATTACAACTTATTTCATAAAACGAAAAATGTGTATTGTTTGGCCAAGTGTTCAAGTTAAAAAACAGCAAAAAAAAAAACGATTCAAACTGAACAACAGGGGGCAGTACGACTCATACAACACAATAAAACAACCCCGTTCACAGTTAGAGAAAAAGGTCCAGTGTGTGCGTTTTTCAAGGGTTTCCGTAGCAACCTAACCACGTGCTGATGTAACATTTCATTTTTACGCTGGATGCCCTAACGCCAGAGGAGGAAGCGTCTCGTATCTATTTTACAATCCCATATATAATACTGTTTGTGTAATAAAACTAAATTACAAGCCTCATTTGACACGTTAGCACCGAAACACAAACACACCGGTTTATAATTTATTGTTTTTATAATTTACCAGGTATTTTTGACATTTTTATACCAAAATAAATTAAATATAGACAGATGTACCAGTTTTATTCCTGATCAAGGCTAAAACTGCGCAATTTGAGTTGGTACAATAGGCTCTGTGCAGAACACGCCCAGAAACCTCATTGTTCACGTCACTACTTCCTCTTTAATTTTATCTCTTTGAGGTTTTTGTAGAGTCATGCTAAGATGAATAAATATTTAAAGATAAGACGGTGAACAGAGAGCATTAAAAACTACACAAATAAAATGAATCCTTCACCGGAGGACTGTTCTGCGTTTAGAAAGACAGATGATTGTGTCTCAATGCTAACGCTAATGCTAATTTTGAGGCATAATACTGAAAAATACTGAAACAACGCCACAAATTGAAGTATTCTACATATAAAAATAATTGGGTCATGTTTATCTTAAATTATTAGATTTTTTATTGTTTGCTTATTTTATGTTTTCTGATTTTAATAAAAGTGACTGTTAGCTTTGAGACATTTTAGAGATTCTTTTTCATTTTCACAACACAAACATTTACAGTTTTTAAATCCTCAAAGCTCCTAAGAGTTAGCTTCGTAAGATTTAGCCTAGCCTCGCTCTGAGTCCACGCTAGCTCCGCTTTAGCAGCTATCGCTCTGATTCTGACGTCACCTGGTGGGAGGAGCTAGCTAGTAACGTGGAAGAGAACATTATTTTTGAGCCCATGCGCCAATGAGCTCAGGCCATTAAACGCAAAACGACGCCATCTTGGATTCACCTTCCAGATTTCATTATACGTCCATGTTTGAGACGCGGTGAGCTAGCTAGCATGCTACTGCGCACAGAGCCGAGTATCAAATGACAAAGACTGAAATTATGTAGAATGTCTGCTGCAAGAAACAAAATATTCTGCCTTTTTATAGAAACTTCTAGTTAGTGTAGTAGTTCGGTAGTGCGGCCCTAACCCAGGCCAAAAACAAATGTCGACTTTTGCATCATGGAGGGTATCCGGGAGGGCATCCGGAGTACTGCAGCGTGCTTACAGTGGTTTAATAGTTATGTCTGAGCGTGTCCGTAGGTGCCGTCCGGGGGTCTGTAGTGTTTGGGAAAGGCCAGGAGCTGAACGCTGGTGAACGCGAACCTCCTGCAGCCGATGTTCTTCTGAACGTTCTCCAGACGACAGCCGTCTCTGGGAATGAGAAGAGATAAAAAATAAAAAATTATCTGTTTGTCTCCATGGAAACGCTCTTGCTTTGCTTAGAAGGTCCTTGTATGTGGCATTAAACTGATCTATCTTGCATTTCTTCAGTTACAGGTGTTTTGCGCATTGTCTGTGTAAAGAAGTGGACTAAGCGAGTGTGACGTCGCCCGCAGTGTTCGGCTCCAGTCAAATGAAGCTAATCGAGGCTAGAGCGGTTATAGCGGCGAATTTGGAGCCGAGTTTCATGTTTGGAATTCCGACCACGAGTATCATAGCAACCAAAGAACAAACCCAGAATCAGGATGATGAAGGTAACGCCCCTTCTCACCCGCACCACAGGTTTAACAGAGAGGGGCACTTAGCAATGCTGTCAATCAAACCTGTTGCTAACGCTAGTGTGAGCAACCTTGGGGAAAGAAGGCGCCTGATTTGTCTGTTATTAATGTTCATATTTTGGTTTACAGACATAATAGTGAAATAAAAACACCAGGATCATGTAGAGGGTTAATACGAACATTTAAGACCAAGATGACGAGTCTGACAGCAGCAGTTACAGGGAGAGAGACAGAGTTTTTCAATAGAAAGTGAATTGGAGCCAGAGTCACTGGAGCCAGAAGTGCGCCGATTATCACTTCTTTTATGAAACGTGGCGGCTAGCAGGTTAGCTATGTCCATATATATATATACGGTCTATGCTAGGAGGTTAGCTATGTCCATTTATATATACGATCTATGCTAGGAGGTTAGCTATGTCCATTTATATATCAAGTCTATGCTAGGAGGTTAGCTATGTCCATTTATATATACAGTCTATGCTAGCAAGTTAGCTATGTCCATTTATATATACAGCCTATTCTAGCTGGTTAGCTATGTCCATTTATATATACAGTCTATGCTAGCAGGTTAGCTATGTCCATTTATATATAAAGCCTATGCTAGCAGGTTAACTATGTCCATTTAAATATACAGCCTATGCTAGCAGGTTAGCTATGCCCATTTATATATACAGCCTATGCTAGCAGGTTAGCTATGCCCATTTATATATACAGCCTATGCTAGCAGGTTAGCTAAGTCCATTTATATATACGGTTTATGCTAGGAGGTTAGCTATGTCCACTTATATATACGGTCTATGCTAGCAGGTTAGCTATGTCCATTTATATATACGGTCTATGCTAGCAGGTTAGCTATGTCCATTTATATATACGGTCTATGCTAGCAGGTTAGCTATGTCCATTTATATATGCAGCCTATGCTAGCAGGTTAGCTATGTCCATTTATATATACGGTCTATGCTAGCAGGTTAGCTATGTCCATTTATATATACGGTCCTATGCTAGCAGGTTAGCTATGTCCATTTATATATACGGTCTATGCTAGCAGGTTAGCTATGTCCATTTATATATGCAGCCTATGCTAGCAGGTTAGCTATGTCCATTTATATATACAGCCTATGCTAGCAGGTTAGCTAAGTCCATTTATATATACGGTTTATGCTAGGAGGTTAGCTATGTCCACTTATATATACGGTCTATGCTAGCAGGTTAGCTATGTCCATTTATATATACGGTCTATGCTAGCAGGTTAGCTATGTCCATTTATATATAGGGTCTATGCTAGCAGGTTAGCTATGTCCATTTATATATACAGCCTATGCTAGCAGGTTAGCTATGTCCATTTATATATACAGCCTATGCTAGCAGGTTAGCCAAGTCCATTTATATATACGGTCTATGCTAGCAGGTTAGCTATGTCCATTTATATATACAGTCTATGCTAGCAGGTTGGCTATGTCCATTTATATATACATACGGTCTATGCTTTTGCTTAATAAATACTACACATTTAGTCAGCTCCATGGAAACAGTTTATCAACCTTCCACCTGAAAAGTTACATAGTCTACCTTTAATTTGCAAATAAAAAGTCAGAATAAACATACAAAGATTGAAGAGAAACTGGACAAAGCTGAGAAAGTGTTTTTCATTGGTATTTGGTGAGCAGCAGCACCACACTGAAGATGAGCCAGAGCACCAGGACGTGAGAGGACACCAGGAGGAGGGCCACCGGGTACAGGTGCATTCTGGGAGCTTTAGGGGCCAGACACCGCGGTAACACCCAGACGGCGTGGAGCTCAGCGGTGAGAGGACCGGCCGAGTCTGACCCAGAGACAGTGAGTCCCGAGCGGGTGTAACAGCCCAACAACTGCCCCCAAGAACGACGAGACCTGGAGGAGCAACGACCGGGAACCAGGGCAAGAGCAGAGGCACCGGAGAAGAGGTAAAACAGGAGGAGGAGAGGAGAAAGGATTGTGTTTGGAGGGAGGAGGAGGAGAGGAAGGGAAGAAGTGAGGGAGGAAGGGAGGACATACGTAAAGAAGATAAGAAAGAAGGAAGGAAGGAAAGATAGAAAGTAAACAGTAAAAAAGTTTGTGTTTGGAAGAAGGAGGAAGGAAGGAAGGAAGGAAGGAAGGACGTATGTAAGTAAGGAAGGAAGTGAGGAAGGAAGTGAGGAAGGAAGGAAGGAAGGAAGGATGAGGGATGGAGGAAGGAAGGAAGGACATATGTAAGGAAGGAAGGAAAGAAAGTAAACAGTAAAAAGGGTTGTGTTTGGAAGAAGGAGGAAGGAAGGAAAGAAGACGTATATAAGGGAGGAAGGAAGTCAGGAAGGAAGGAAGGACGTATGTAAGGAAGGAAGGAAGGAACAAAAGTAAACAGTAAAAAGGTTTGTGTTTGGAAGAAGGAGGAAGGAAGGAAGGAAGGAAGGAAGGAAAGAAGGAACGAACGAATGAACAAAGGAAGGAGGGAACGAAGGAAGGAATGAAAGAAAGAAGGTAAACAGTAAAAAGGTTTGTGTTTGGAAGAAGGAGAAAGGAAGGTAGGAAGGAAGGAAGGAAGGAAGTGAGAAAGTAAGGAAGTAATAAGTAAGGAAGTGAGGAAGTAAGGAAGGAAGGAAGAGAAACAAAAAATAGTGAATGAAAGTAAAGATGTTCTGCACATTAAACCTTTCCGTCTCCATGGAGAATAACTAAATAATAAAATATCCAGCCTTTAGGTCACATGTTTTTCTTGGTAAAGTTGCACTATGTATTTTTTCTGAGGGGGATATGCTATCTGCTCGTCACCATGGAGATTATTCCTCAGTATGGCATCACAGTTACCATGGCAACGAGCAGGTGACGCCGCCAGGACAAGATATATGTGAGCGGTAAAAGCACAGCAACTGACTTTATGAAGATATATAAGTTTAATCATTTACTGCGGAACATTCATTTGGCAGAAGAGTTTCCATGGAGACAAGCAGGTCCAGCAGAATAGTCACATAGCAGTGAAGTGTCTTGCCCGAAGACACGAGCGCAGTACGAGCCGCTGTCGCCTCCACCGTGTGTGATGTTCTGGTGTGTGCAGGGTGCAGTACCTCCTCATGGCGTCCAGGGCGGCGCTGAAGTGCTGCGGGTGCAGGCCGTGTCGCTCTCTCAGTAGAACGCACTGCTCCAGGGTCACGGACATGGACGTTCGATCTTTGGCGCTTTTACAGCTGGTCAGACGAAGGCCGTTTACTTTTCTACAAACCTAAAACACAACAAGACAAATAAGATCTGTTCATTTACAGAATAAATGGAAACTATTTTACACAAACTTTGGAAATCATTACATTTAATTTTTATTAGGTTTTTTACTTTTTAGGCCAGTGGTTCTCGGGTAAAGAAGAGAGTGAGAGAGGAGGAGGGGCGGGGTCTGGAGGACTAAAGAAGAGAGTGAGAGAGGAGGAGAGGCGGGGTCTGTAGGACTAAAGAAGCGAGTGAGAGAGGAGGAGGGGCGGGGTCTGGAGGTAAAAAGAAGAGAGTGAGAGAGGAGGAGGGGCGGGGTCTGGAGGTATAAAGAACAGTGTGATTGGTCTAACAGGTGTCCACACTTCAGTCTCCGCCCCTGCAGCCAGGTGAGTCTGATCACTAACACCTGGCTGTAATCAGGGCAGTCATGTGTGAGGTCACATAGTACTTGAAACTGCAGAGGTCACTGGAGATTAGGCTTAGGTCACGTTACTCTGTAGAAGTGTTAAAATATATGAATGAAGAGTATGTTACCGTAGCAGCCAGCCACAAAACCTCCACGTTCTTCCTCTTTTTGGCTTCTACACAAGAGTCCAGCGCCGACAGCAACTCTGGAAGTGTGTCGACGTCAGCTGTGAGAGGAGAAAAGAAGAGGAGAAGAGGAGAGGAGGAGAGGAGAAGAGAAGAGGAGAAGAGAGAAGAGAAGAAGAAGAGAGAAGAGAAGAGAAGAGAGAAGAGAAGAAGAGAGAGGAGAAGGAGAAGAGAGGAGAGAGAAGAGAGAGGAGAGAGAGAAGGAGAAGGGAGAAAAGAAGAGGAGAAGAGAAGGAGAGGAGAAGAAGAGAGAAGAAGAAGGAGAGAGGAAGAGAAGAGAAGGAGAAGAGAAAGAAGAGAAGAAGACGAGAGAGAGAGGAGAGAGAGAGAAGAGAGAAGAGAGGAGGAGAGAAGAGAGGAGAAGAGAAGGAGAAGAGAGAAGAGAAGAGAAGAGAAGAGAAGGAGAAGAGAAGGAGAGAGGAGAAGAGGAGGAGAGAAGAAGAGAAGGAGAGAAGAGGAGAAGAGAAGGAGAGAAGAAGAGGAAGAAGAGAAGGAGAGAAGGAGAGAAGAGGAGGAGAGAAGCAGAGGAGGACATGTTCACACAGATAAGTGTCTGTCCAGTACATTCTGGTGTGTTTCCTGTGTTCAGTCTGACCGGTCTGAGGCAGCTTGTCTCTCAGCTGGTTGCAGAACACTCTGAGTCGCTCACAGCTCTCCTGGTTCAGAATCTCCTGAAGTGAACTGTCTCCAAACCTAGAAAATATAGAAGAAAAAAAATTATATTCAATAAAAAAAAATTTGAGTATTATTTATTTTACCAGGGCTGCATCAAAAATGACTTTCTGAAAAGCTGGAGGTAACTAACAAAGAGCTAAATGTCCATTGGACATTGATAGAGACATGGACAGAGACATGGACAGAGACATGGACAGAGACATGGACAGAGACATGGACAGAGACATGCACAGAGACATGGACAGAGACATGCACAGAGACATGGACAGAGACATGGACAGAGACATGGACAGAGACAGAGACAGAGACATGGACAGAGACATGGACAGAGACATGCACAGAGACATGGACAGAGACATGGACAGAGACATGGACAGAGACATACACAGAGACATGGACAGGACTGTACACAGTTAAATACAATCATTCAGTACAATCGTTTTAGTTTTGACCTTTTTCTATAGTTTTCAGAACATTTTTGGTGAAGGGGAGATTAGTTTGTTGTTTTTTTTTAATCAAATCAAAAATAGATTTTTTGGGGGGAAAATTTACAATTTCATATCCAAGTATAAAAAAAATCCAGCCTTGATTCATAGCATACTAGTAATTCACTGCTTTTCAGGACTTTCAGAGACCAGAGTGGAGTTTCACCGCACTGTAAAGCTAACAACAACTAGCATGCTATTGAGCGCATCCTAAATAAACGTTTTATTTCGGGTTTTTTTTACTCAGGAGCTGCTTATCCAGTATAATTGTACTGGGGCAAGACACGTTTTGCTCAAATACATGGGGAAAAAATGGCTCTGGAGACAAAGGAAAGTCACAACATCTGAAAAAAGTTGTTGCATGTGTCTGAAAATGCATGCATGTGAATACCAGGAATGCGCCAAAGGGTCCCGATAGATTGAAACACCTACTTCCTGCTTTTACAGTTTGAAAATGTAATAATGCAGCTTTAACTATAAACATCTGCTGTGTGTCGACTCTTTCTAATGTGGAATATTTTGTGGGCTCGTTCGGGTTTCACCTCTCAGCCAGACTCTGCTGCTGGTTGATGCCAATGTTGAAGAAAACTGGGTGCAGATGTATCAGATGCCCTTCCCTCAGCTCCTGCGGAAGTGACGAGAAGTTCTCTGGAGGCACCGGGACCTTTACCACCAAACTGTCCCTAAAATCAAACAGCAGAGACACATATTATGGGACTAGATGTTGTATTTTAGCGCATTTGTACAACCTGTGCTTTGGTATCGCATGTAGAGTAACTTAAAGACATACTGTGTAACTTTTTAGGTAAAGCGTCTACCACCTGCCTGTCTCTAGGGAAATGTACTGCCTCAAAAGTTCCACGGTATGGCATTTGGATCTTGTGTAGGTTGGAGAAAAATTATGATGCTTTTTGCAGGGTTTCTATACCTGTGACGCAACAATCCTGGGAAAATTCAAACCAAATGTTCAGGGAAGCAAGGGACGTATATATCTCCATGGACACAAGCATGCCACTAGACCAAATTACAGGTTAGATCTGCGGAGAGGCGTCCCCAGTCAGAAAGAATGCATGATTTTAACAGTATTTACCTGTAAAAACTCAAGTAATACCGGTACGTTTAATGCCATACTACGGAACATTTCAGTTTTCTCACCATGTCCCGGTCAGTGTCGGCAGGAGGTCGTGTGATTCTTCGCTTTTTCCTTCAGTCAAAACAAATTTGACTCTGCTGAGTTCGGCCACGCCCGTTTCCATGTCCTCGAGCATGCCCAGCTCGTCTCCTGAGAAACATCAAATATGTTTCACCAGCAGTATTTGGAACTGTAGTTTGCAGTAGTGGTAGTAGTAATAGTAGTGACAGTAGTAGTAGAAGTAACAGTACTAGTGGCAGTAGTTGTAGCAGCTGTGGAAGTGGTAGTAGTAGAAATGGTAGTAGTAGTGGCTTTAGTAGCAATAGTAATAGTAGTACCAGTAGCAACAGTAGTAATATTAGAAGAAGTAGTAGTAGTAGGTGTAGCAGCAGTAGTAATAGTAAAAATGGCAGTAATAGTAGTAGTAGTATTAGTATTAGTAGTAGTAGTAGTGGTAGTAGTAGTAGTAGTAGTAGTATTAGTATTAGTAGTAGCAGTAGTAGTAGAAATGGCAGTAGTAGTAGAAGTAGTAAGTAGTAGTAGTAGTGGTAGTAGCAGCAGTAGTAATAGTAGTAAAAGTGGCAGTAATAGTAAGTAGTAGTAGTATATTAGTAGTAGTAGTAGTAGTATAGTAGTAGTATAGTATAGTAGTAGTTAGTAGTAGCAGTAGTAGTAGAAATGGCAGTAGTAGTAGAAGTAGTAGTAGTAGCAGTAGGTGTAGCAGCAGTAGTAATAGTAAAAATGGCAGTAGTAATAGTAGTAGTAGTAGTATTAGTAGTAGCAGTAGTAGCAGAAATGGCAGTAGTAGTAGTAGTGACAGTAGTATTTGTACCGTAAGTGCTGAGTAAACCCTCAAACTGAGCCAGGATCCCGATCGTGTGGAGCTGCTGCAGGAAGTTGGCGTCTTCTAAACCGTTGTGGAGTTTCACAATAAAAGCACAGGTGACTGCAGTGAGCTGAAAGATAAAACACACGGAGCTCAAGAGAACTTTGAAATAAACACGGATTTGATCAATATTTTAGATGCCGATGTATGGACTTTGAAGAGTTTCTTTACCTGTGACGCAACAATCTTGGGAAAATTCAATCAAAATGTTCAGTGAAGCAAGGAACGTTTTTATTGAGGATTAGTGAAAGTGAATGACGCTAAATAAAACTCCAGGTGTGTTTTTGGTGACATAACACGGTTCAACAAAGTATATCTGTGAATTTATTTTAATTTTTTTTAAAATGTGCTATATAAATGAACTTGAATTGAATTGAATTGAGAGAAGGACAAGGACAAAGCAGATGGAAGGTACTTTGAAGATTTAGTATAAAAGAGTATAAAAATATGAAAAAAATATACAAAATCATGAAAAATATATATAAATATGAAAAATTAAATAATGAAAAAAAATATAAAAATCATAAAAATATAATCTGAAAAATATATTTAAAAATCATAAAAATATAATATGAAAAATATATAATTAAAAAATATTACGTTTGTTTTATGAATTTTTTATATATTTTTCATATTTTTATGATTTTTTCCTTTGCTACATAATTCCATATATCTTGCTTCATATATTTCATGTCTTCTGTGTGTATATAAAATGTAAAGTAGTAAGCATATAGAAAAAAAATAAAACATGGAATGAAATGGTGTGTCCAAACTCATTTTCTTTTCTACGCCTAGGACTGGTAAAACTGTAAAAGGAAAGTGCTCTAAATCTGTCTCACCGCTTGGCTGAACACTGCATGTTGTCTCTGCACCAGCTGCTCTGACCCCTGTCCCACTGTGTCCGCCGCTGCCCCCTGGAGGAGCACAAACGTCATGGCAGCCCGGGCTTTGGACACTGCCTCACGAACGCAGTCCCTCAACGTCACCACCAGGGGGAGCAACTGTTCCTGCCACGACAATGAAGAGGAGGGAGAGGAGGGTGCGCCTGTGGAAACCAGATTATTTATCCACATGAGCAGATCAGTTCATTCAGGAAATACATCGTTTGAAGAGAAACCAGTATAAAGTAAAGTGTCACCGGTGTTGTGAGGGTTTGTGTCCCGTGGATCAGATGGTTTTGGACTCCTCTGTTTCTCTTTGAGTCGATCCACCATAGCGATGATGCAGTCTAGGCTTTTCCCTACATTTGCCCATACAGTGTCCTGGACAAAAAAAGTAATAAAGTATGTTTAGGCCAAAGAGACTTAAAGGGGCTGCGCGTGAAGCTGGGAGAAATATTCTTTTCCCCAGTACAGACATGTTGTAAAAGCAGCTCCTGTATCAAAATAAGACCACTGTGCACTGTCTGCGTCTGATTAGAAAGGTTTTATTCTCCAGAAACTAATGTTAGCATGCTAATGTTTAATGCTAACAAACATTAGCATTCTCTCTCTCACTCTCCCTCTCTCTCCCCCCCCTCTCTCTCTTTCTATCCCCCCTTTTCTCTGTCTGTCTCTCCTCTCTCTTTCTCTCTCTCTCTCTCTCCTCTCTCTCTCTTTCTATCTCCCTCTCTCTCCTCTCTCTCTCTCCCGCTCTCCCTTCTCTCTCTATCCCTCTGTCTCTCTCCTCTCTCTCTCTCCCGCTCCTCCCTCTCTCTCTCTATCTCCCTCTCTCTCTCTCTCTCTCTCTCCCTCTCTCTCTCTCTCCTCTCTTTCTCTCTCTCTCTCCCCCCCTCTCTCTTTCTATCTCCCTCCCTCTCTTTCTATCTACCTCTCTCTCCTCTCTCTCCCTTCTCTCTCTATCCCTCTGTCTCTCTCCCTCCGCCCTCTTTCTCTTCCTCTCCTCTCTCTCTCTTTCCCCTCCCTCTTTCTCTCTCCCTCCTCTCCCTCCCTCCTGTGGCGTCTCAGAGTTGTGAAAAACACTTTTAAACTCATCATGGTGAATCATTAGGATGCTCAGAACACATAAGCTAAGCGAGGAACAATTTCAACACTGTATAAACTTAAATAACTCTCTCTCTCTCACCCACTCCTCTTCGTCGTAGTCCAGCTCGGCCCGGGTCACCTCCCCCTCTGACGCTCGCCTCTCCTGATTGGCTGAGGTGTTGCAGGGCAGATTTCCGTTGCAGGTGTAGAGGCAGCGGGCGGCGGTTTGTCTGTGTTCAGCTAAAAGAGCGCCTTTCACCAGCTCATCTTTGAGGGCGTGGACAAACTCCTGCGTCTGGTGAAATAAAAAGTATCTTGGTAGTAGTAGTAGTGGTAGTAGTAGTAGTAGTTGTAGTAGTAGTAGTAGTTTGACAAGCCCTATCTATGTAAAAAAATAAAATAAATAATAATAATGAAATGGATGTTTAGCTTCAGAAAGTGGATGTGAAGTGTCTTGCCCAAGGACACTTCACATGGAGTTAGAATCGAACTGTAAACCTTCTGGTTGGTGGGATAATGGTCTAACCACTAAGCCACCGCTGCTCCTAAGGTCTGACTATTTAAACTAAACTGCGCAGCTTCCACAATGTCATTAACCTTATCTTCAGTGTATTCTTAGCAATAAAAACACCTGAGAGAAAAGTTACGTAATGCACCTTTAAGTGACGTGCATGTGCGATAAGGAAAACATGATGTGATATATAAAACACCAGCAGAGGGCGCAGGGCTTTACCCGTTTGGCCAGATCGTCCAGGACCTTCTGCAGTCGCACAGTGTTGACCTCCAGAGACAGGGCCAGCAGCTCCTCGGCCTGCCCGAAAATGAGAGGCTGTAACCGGGCAACGTCCTCCAGCAGCCCCCTTGCCCTGGATCTCTCCTCCCGGGAGTATGACACTGGGCTGCACAGAATACGCACAAAATACAGATAAAGTTTACCATTTTTAGGGGAATAATACAGGCGGGATTCTTAAAAGTACTTTGGAGAGTTTAAATAATGTGTTTTGGAAATATCACAAAGCTTTAAAGACGTATTAAGGAACTTTTTGGGGATTTAAATATGTTACAGTTAAGAGGAAACAGGAAATAGGATGGGGATTTAAATACTCCATGTAAATACAGTTCTTTACCTCATAGAAGTAAATACCTCCTCTTTAATACCCCATAGAAGTAAATACCTCCTCTTTAATACCCCATAGAAGTAAATACCTCCTCTTTAATACCCCATAGAAGTAAATACCTCCTCTTTTATAACCCATATAAGTAAATACCTCCTCTTTAATACCCCGTAGAAGTAAATACCTCCTCTTTAATACCCCATAGAAGTAAATACCTCCTCTTTAATACCCCATAGAAGTAAATACCTCCTCTTTATAGAAGTAAATACCTCCTCTTTAAAAATACCTCATAGAAGTAAATACCTCCTCTTTTATAACCCCATAGAAGTAAATACCTCCTCTTTAATACCCCATAGAAGTAAATACCTCCTCTTTAATACCCCATAGAAATAAATACCTCCTCTTTAATACCCCATAGAAGTAAACACCCCTCTAAACTGGATTATAAAAACAAAGAGAACATTGGAGGGTAAAGTCGTGATAAACCTCGGGGCAGTTAAACCTGTTAAACTTCCTGCTTCTTGACTGGAAGCGTCTCTGTGATAATCAGACAAACATGTAGTTTATTGTAGTTTGTTATTTTAAGCAGCACTTTGGAAACCAGCCTGATTATGTAATGTGCTATTTAAATAAACTTTTGTTTGGGACGACTACACGAAAGCAAGTTGACTGCATTAAAGGTGCATTGTGTAACTTTTAACAGTATTGTAAATCTATTTATAGTGTTTATTTAAAGGGCCCATATTACGCTATTTTCTGATCTCTGTTCTAATGTTTCCTCGTCACAAACAGACCTGGAGCTGTGTTTTGTTTCATTCACACATGTTTAACACACAAACCTGCAAATTTAGACTGAGAAAACACTCTGTTCCACCTTATGATGTCATCATGTGGTAATTAAAACATGACTAAAAGCTCTCAAGGGTCAGTCTTAAGAACCATGATTTCATTCCTTGAAAATCCAGTGAAAAACATGCATTCTTAGTGTGTGCAGCGTCGCCTCTCCACAGATCTGACCTGTACCTTGGCTTGTTTTCATGGACATAGGTAGGTTTAAGCTGGTGACGTAGCCCCATCGGAAATATTACACAGTGCACCTTTAAGTGAGTCAAACTGTCATCATTTTAACAACAAACTAGTCACAGAGAGAAACGAAAGGAGCTCAGATGTGTTTAAAATGGTTCAGACTGAGAGTGGAGTGAGAATCTAAAGAAAAAGTTGCTCTATAATAATAATAATTTCAAAACTAACTGTTATTATGATGTTAAATATGTTTTTTTGTGCACAGATCTCTCACTTGTGCTGCTTGACCTGCTTCTGTGCTGATTCTTGTGTCGGTTCAGTGTTCAGTTTAATAATGCATACAAATTTAAAAGGAAAACATTCAGTTGTTTTAAAAAATGAGATCCGGTAAGGAATCGTTCATGGTAAGGAATCGTTCAAAAGAGCCGACTCCATGAACGTCACATCGCTATCCCAGAACATCATAAAAGTAGGTTAGCGAAGGGTTGTTACTGTTAGCGTTAGCCCTGCTTTGTTTTCTGCCTCTTTATCACTATCACTGTAACTTCCACTTCACCTGCGGCTGCCTTTACCTCACCTGCGGCTGCCTTTACCTCACCTGCGGCTGCCTTTACCTCACCTGCGGCTGCCTTTACCTCACCTGCCTTTACCTCACCTGCGCTGCCTTTACCTCACCTGCCTTTACCTCACCTGCGGCTGCCTTTACCTCACCTGCCTTTACCTCACCTGCGGCTGCCTTTACCTCACCTGCGGCTGCCTTTACCTCACCTGCGGCTGCGTTTTACCTCACCTGCGGCTGCCTTTACCTCACCTGCGGCTGCCTTTACCTCACCTGCGGCTGCCTTTACCTCACCTGCGGCTGCCTTTACCTCACCTGCGGCTGCCTTTACCTCACCTGCGGCTGCCTTTACCTCACCTGCGGCTGCGTTACCTCACCTGCGGCTGCCTTTACCTCACCTGCCTTTACCTCACCTGCGGCTGCCTTTACCTCACCTTGCCTTTACCTCACCTGCGGCTGCCTTTACCTCACCTGCCTTTACCTCACCTGCGGCTGCCTTTACCTCACCTGCGGCTGCCTTTACCTCACCTGCGGCTGCGTTTACCTCACCTGCGGCTGCCTTTACCTCACCTGCCTTTTACCTCACCTGCGGCTGCTTTACCTCACCTGCGGCTGCCTTTACCTCACCTGCGGCTGCCTTTACCTCACCTGCGGCTGCCTTACCTCACCTGCGGCTGCCTTTACCTCACCTGCGGCTGCCTTTACTTCACCTGCGGCTGCCTTTACCTCACCTTTACGGCGGCTGCCTTTACCTCACCTGCGGCTGCGTTTACTTCACCTGCGGCTGCCTTTACTTCACCTGCAGCTGCCTTTACCTCACCTGCTACTCCTTACTTGTTTTATGCATTCAGAACGTACTAATTATTCACAGTGATGAGTTTATACACGCTTTTCACGACTCTCAGCGAACGACAATTAGCATGCTAACAGCCACAGCATACTTCCTGATTCCCGGGACAATAAAACGCTCTATAACGAGACAGCAGACATCAGATAGCGGGCTCTTACAGATTTTGAAGACCTGTTTTTTTCGATAAACCTGTACTTTACTGACACATTTTTGCTCAGATATTAACACAGAAAATCGAAACATAGACATAGACATTTTTATTCTAATCCTGATTTATGTAACTTTAATGCATTTTCAGTGGATTTGTAAAGTTCAAGTTCCTGTTCCACCTTTTACTTTCACATGCCAGGCCTGATTGATTGGACATAGAGCTTTGTATTTGAGCATTATTAATCTGAGGCCGTCTCATCTAATCCACAAAGAGCAGAGATTACAGGATTAACCCAGGAACAAGAGTCACTGCAGCACAAGACCAGAATAACAGCAAATATATGAAGAGCGCACCTGTTCAAGTGCAGTCACCAGAGTAGTAGTAGTAGTACAGTGGTGGAGGAAGTACTCAATTTTAATACTACTAATACTAAAGTAAAAGTATCACATGAAAAAATCTGCTTAAGTAAAAGTATTGAAGTGTCTGTTTAAAATGTAATTCAACAGTAAAAATTAAAAGTATTTTGTGCAGTTTTTGAGATCTAATAAAGCTTCAAACGTGGTGATTTTGATTTTAAATATTTGTGGTGAATTTAGTTCAACAGAAACGACTGAATCTTTTTTTATTCCAGCTGCTTTTCTTTGTATATTTTTGTTTGCTCAGCTTATGAATGTGTTACAAATAAACCCTCAGCCTTTTTTCGCATGTCTCAATACGACAAAGCGCTGCGTAGCTGTTGGCGCCCCCTATGGACAGCTGCACATCACAGTAGCGAGCAGCGGATTTTTAAAAAATTCGTACCAAAATGACGTGACACTGAATTCCTCCGAGTAACAACGATTAAGGAAATAAAACTGGAAAACGAAGAGCGGACGTCACAGTGGGCGTGTCCAGGTGGAGGTGAAAACGGGGATTGATCAGCAAAATGGCGTCTTAAAAATAATCGATTAGAGATATTCAAACATGTACAAGTCCCTCCAAAAACAACTTTGAGAGGGTGAATGAGACATTATTAAACGCACTGAAAAGTCCATTTTGCAGAATAGGCCATATTTAATAGTTGTAGTAGCAATTGTAGTTTCAACAGTAGTAGTAGTAGCAGTAGTAGTAGTAGCGGTAGTATTTGTACACACCCGTTCACGTCGACTCTGGACATCAGCCTCCTCAGTCCTCCCTGTTTAAAGCCTTGGTGGTGGTCGGCTGGAGCTCCAAACGTGGTCACGTCGTACCAGACTCCTGGAATTATAAATTAAAAAGTCTTCTGATTCTGATTCTGATGCTGATTCTGATCTGATTGAAGTGCTCATTTGACAAAAACACCTAAAACACCTAAAAACACCTGTATTTCTTTATATTTAAGATTTTTATACAAGTTTTACAAATTCATTCCCAGTTCAGCCATTTTTCAGGTTTAAAATTTTACTTCCTGGTTGGAAATCATGACATCACACAAGGGAAGTGTTACCTAGCAACCATGTCACACACTGCCTTTCCTCTGATGTGCACAGAAATTATAATTTGACAAATAAAAATTATAAGAAAACACATTTATTTTGTTGAAATCATGTTTAAAGTATCAGAAAAAATGTGTTTCTCAAGTGTAATTGTGCGTAACTTTTGAAAAAAAAAACAAAAAAACTCCCCAGCGTGATGTCAGATATATGTTTTAGGATGCACTACTTCCTGTAATTTTCAACTTATTTTTTGACTTTTCTTCACAAATTGACCGCACAACAGCGCCCCCAGCCTCACTGTTAGCGTCACTACGTCCTGTCCAGTTTTATCTCTACGAATAAATATGATAAGATAATGCAGATAACGCTTACACTAACTTTGAGGCATAATAAATACTAAAACAACACCACAAACTGAAGTATTCTACGTATAAAAATAACTGAGTAGACTTTATTTTAATTAATTTGAATTTTAGTTGGTTAATATGAACATTTAAGACCAGAATGACGAGTCTGGCAGCAGCAGTTACAGAGAGAGGGGACACAGTTTTTCAATAGAAAGTGAACTGGAGCCAGAGTTGATGGAGCTAGAAGCGCGCCCATGATCACTTCCTGTTTGGAACGCAGAAGCTAGCAGGTTAGCTATGTCCAGATATATCTACAGTCTATGGAACACAGAATACTGCTTCTCGATTGGAGTAAAACTATTTTTTTATATTTACAACAGATGCAGTATTTTCCCACCAGATTAAGTCGTAATTTGAGAATCATTAAACCCGTCAGAGTCACTTTAAAGCTCATGTGGGTTTGAGTATTTCTGTCATGTGTTTTTTACCTGCCGTGTCGTGGCTGGTCACCTCCATCCTCTGACTGTGGAGGTTTGTGGGGACGAACTGTAGGTGGCGCTCCGACTTACTGCTGCTCGCCTTGAAACTAGACGATGCTGCTGTGAGGAGAACACGTTTTGGTTGGTGTCTTTTTGACGGGTGTAGTTGTAGTTGGTGGGTGAAGGGTCTGACCTGACACACTGTCCAGTTGTTGGAGTGTTTCCTGGTAACAGCGGGTCATGTGATCACAGCGGCTGATGATGTCACAGCGGCACTCCTCCAGGTGAGGTGAAAGGTCACGCAGATCCATGACCTCCTGAGCCCTAGAATACAGAGAGAAGGCTGTAAGGATCATTACTACTACTACTACTACTACTACTACTACTACTACTACTACTACTACTACTACTACTACTACTACTACTACTACTACTACTACTACTACTACGACTATTACGACTACTACGACTACTACAACTACTACTACCACTACTACACCTACTACTACTATTATTGCATGTTTTTGAAGGAACATATAGGTCTTCCTCCTTCCTTCCTTCCTTCCTTCCTTCCTTCCTTCCTTCCTTCCTTCCTTCCTTCTTGAAAGGAACGAAGGAAGGAAGGAGGGAAGGAAAAAAGGAAAGAAAGAAGAAAGGAACAAAAGAAGGAAGGTAGGAAGGAAAAAAGGAAAGAAAGAAAAAGAAAGAAAGAAAGAAAGAAGGAAGGAAGGAAGGAAAAAGAAAGAAAAAAGAAAGAAAAAAGAAAGAAAGAAGAAACGAAAGAAGGAAGGAACGAAAGAAAGAAGGAAGGAAGGTAGGGAGGAAAAAAGGAAAGAAAGAAGGAAGGTAGAAAGGAAAAAAGGAAAGAAAGAAGAAAGAAAGAAAGAAAGAAAGAAAGAAGGAAGGAAGGAAAAAGGAAGGAAGGAAGGAAAGAAAGAAAGAAAGAAAGAAAGAAAGGAAGAAAGAAAGAAAGGAAAAAAGGAAGAAAAGGAAGGAAGGAAGGAAGGAAGGAAAAAAAGAAAGAAAGGAAAAAAGAAAAGAAGGAAAGAAAGAAGGAAGAGAAACAAAAATAGTGAATGAAAGTAAAGATGTTGAGAATAACTAAACAATAAAGTATCCAGCCTTTAGGTCTCATTACAGTTTTTTGTGGTAACAAAACAAAAGAAACAAAAGAGAACAATAGTAGGGCCATTAAAGGTTGAACGGGGCCATTAAAGGTTGAACAAGGCCATTAAAGGATGAACGGGGCCATTAAGTGAAACGTCTTCTTTCCTACAACGATTTGTCCAGTTCACAGATTTAACTTCAGCTGTTGCTATAACTTTACTCTTAGTTTCCTGCAGTTTCGTCTGCTCCACCCACCTGTTCCTGAACTCCACACTGAGGATGCTCAGGAGCTGTCTGGGCAGAGAGAAGGACAGAGGCGTTTCGGACATCTTCTCCTGAACCAGCAGCCATCCTTTGTCCTGAGTGGGGAATCTGTAGACTTTACCCACGGAGCAGCAGAGCACTACGAGAACGAGAGAGAAGATCAAATGAAATGGTGATTCTAGTCCAACGATACAACGGTGATTAGACCTGACTTTATTTCAAGGCGCTGTACCAGATTTTGCAGTGGTCCAAATCTATTTCTTACGCATTCAGAGCATCCTAATTATTCACCATGATGAGTTTATAAGCACTTCCCTGTTTGCTAACGATAAAAAACGCTTCATGATTAGATTCAGACACCACAAAGTGATCTCATTTTGCCCTTTTACACTTACAGTATATCTCTGCAGCGGGCGAGACGGTTTTTCCTTTATCAAACGAAAAAATAAAGAGTTATACCGTTTAAAATGAAAAAAAAAATCTAGATTTAGCTTCTACTTTATATTTTAAAGTCATGTCATGTGGCATTAAATGGGACTAAAGAGCTAAACTCCGCCCACAACCACATTTCAAATAGAGCTGCTGAACTGGGCGGGGCCTGGAGGACTAAAGAGGAGAGTGAGGGAGAGTGAGGGAGAGGAGGAGTAGTCGACGAATAATGGTCCCTGAATCAAATTTTGAATTGATTTTATAACACAAGTAAACTTTTGAACAACACTGAAGTTATTTCCTGTAATCTGAGTTAAATTAGATCAAATGGATGAGCAAATGCTAAAAATGTTTTCTTATTTTACTCATGCTTTTTTTATGACTGCAATTTGGCACTCTCTCCACCAGATGGCGCCCTAGGTGACAGCCTGCTTCACCAGTGTCCAAAGTCGGGCCTGTTTGTACTCAGAAACACTTAGGGAAGTCCTGCGTAATGTCACCAACTACTGGAAACTGCATTTTTATATGTTTTTGAGAACAAAGCTGCAAATATGGCAGATTTACTCTAAGTTACCAAAAAGCTCTAGGAAGAGTGAACGATGCTATTCAGACACATAGAACAAATATATACACCATCTAGAAGCAGTAGTAGTAGTAGTAGTAGTAGTAGTAGTAGTAGTAGTAGTAGTACCTGCTCTCATGAGTGCGCTGTGCTCTTTGTCATGAACAGAGCCGTGGAGAAAGTCACACAGAGACTGAAAAAAAACAGAAGTGAAAAAATCTGTATAAAAATGTCATTGTGCTCTGAACCACATGATCCGGAACGTGACCCTTTGTTTCTCTGCGACTCTGAGCTCAGTATTTGTTCACGTCGGTACTTCTGTAAAACCCATTATATCGTCTTGAAAATACCTTAAAGACAGTTGCCGTGACAACAGTGAGTCTGAAATGCCAGTGGAGGGCGCTAACACCGCACCTGCTAGCATGCTAACGACGGGAACAGTTTTGTATCAAGCTAAAAACTAAATTTTCTAATGTACTAGCCTATATGTGACGCTATTTTCTGATACACTCTGTTCCACCTTGTGATGTCATCATGTGGCGATACAGGAAGTGCTCCACTGTGTTTTTAAACTCCACACACCTTCATTAGAATCATCTGGATAATTTCAGCCCTGGAATTATTGACACCTCTACTGAACTAAAGCTAAAATGTAGATGCTAACTTGAAAACTACCACTTCATGACATCACAAGGTGGAACGGAACATTTAGAACTTTGGAGATGTAACAGACTAATAATAAAGAGTTACTCAAACATGTGTAAATGAAACAAAACACAACTCCAGGTCTGTTTTTGAGGAGGAAACAGTATTATAACATGACTTAAAGCTCACAGGAGTCAGTTTTGTGTAATATAGGACCTTTAAATATATAAAAAGTAGCAGTTACCAGCAGAGGGCGCATATACCTTGGTGTCTGAAGTGGTTTTGTCGTCCGTCTCTGCCTCCATCTGCACCTCCGACACTTTCACCTCTCCCACCTCACTGACGCCATCCACAGGCCTGGAACAGAACGACAAGTAATCAGGTAAACAAATTTAAGGGGCATTACGTAACTTTCCTGGTGTGTGGTTCGCCATCTGCTGGTCTCTCGTTTGTCACTGTGTATAATTTATTTTGTGTTAGTTTTTGGTGCTTTAAAGGTCCTATATTACGCAAAAGTGACTCTTGTGAGCTTTAAGTCAGGTTATAATGTTGTTACCGCCTCAAAAATGGAGTTGTGTTTTGTTTCATTTTGTTTCTACATCTCCAAAGCTCAAAATGCTCTGTTCCACCTTGTGATGTCATGAAGTGCTAGGTTTTTTTTTTTAAGTTACCATCTACCTTTTACCTTTAGTTCAGTAGAGATTGGCAATTCCAGAGCTGAAATAATCCAAATGATTCTAGTGAAGGTGTGTGGAGTTTAAAAACACAGTGAAGCACTTCCTGTATAACCACACGATGACATCACAAGGTGGAACAGAGTGTTTTCTGTTTGAGAGATGAGGAACTCAGCCTAAATATGCAGGGTTTGTGAGTTAAACATGTGTGAATGAAGCAAAAAACACAACTCCAGGTCTGTTTGTTATAACATAGATCAGAAAATAGTGTAACATGAGCCCTTTAAAATGCATTGATTCACTGAATGATGTCATCAGGTGTTTTGGATGATCTCATTTCTCTCGCGCAGTAAACCAAAAACACACCAAAAACAGCTCTGGATTATCTCGTTATCTGAGTGCCAAAGGGATAATTCAAACAGGAAACTATTAATTTACCAAACCCAGTCATTATTAAGCTGAGGTAATGCTACTGTCGCTTTAAACTTCAGACACATGCTAACATAACATACATCTAACATGCTAACGCTACATGTAAACTAGTATAAACCAAACTGTTGTGACAATGACATGTTTTTTGTACTTACCTGGAAGAAGGATCCTCCACATCAAAATCCCACAGTGCAAAATATTTCCTCTCTGTCCTGTTATAAGTTTCAGACACTCCTGAACTCATTTTTACTACTGCTACTACTACTACTACTACTACTACTACTACTGCTACTACTACTACTACTACTACTACTGCTACTACTGCTACTACTACTACTGCTACTTCTTCCTCTCCCTGCAGCTCCCTCTCTGCCTTGATCCGGAGTGTTGTGACTTCTTGACATGTTGAAAAGCAGGAAGAAGTAGTTTTGTTTGACTTACTTCCTGGTTCATTTTCACAGGTAACACGGCAACAGCCAATCAGACGACAGCCTCTTTACCTCAGTGGAATAACATCCAGCACATACACATATACAGATACACATACACACACACACACACACACGCAGACACACACACACACACACACACACACACACACACACACACACACACACACACACACACACACACACACACACACACACACACACTAAAAGTATATATAGAGACACTTGTTGCTACATAATAATTATTTTGGATTTCAGGATTTTCCACATTTTTATGCCAGATGCCCATCCACCCAAATATGAGAGTAAAAGTATTGTATTTTTTTTTTGTTTGTTGTTGTTTTTTTTTGAAGTAGTATAACTTTTAGTATTTTTTTTAGTCTACTATATTACTACTACCACTACTACTAAAATTGCCACTGATAACACTACTACTACTACTACTACTACTACCACCGGTGCTAGTACCGTTATTACTAAAACTACTACCACTACTACTACTACTACTACTACTACTACTACTAAAGGTACTACTACTGCTACTTGTGCTTCTTCTCCAGGGCCGTGTTTACCTGAGGTGCAGACAGTTACAGTCCGGGGTCTTGGATTTGAGCAGATCTCTGATGGAGGAAAACCCAAAGAGTCTCGTCTGAAAGAAACAGAAAAGATATAGATTTATTCTAAACCAGGACTAAACCATGACTGAACCTGACTAGACCAGGACTGAACCAGGCCTAAACCAGGACTAAACCAGGACTAGACCAGGACTAGACCAGGACTAGACCAGGACTAGACCAGGACTAAACCAGGACTAAACCAGGACTAGACCAGGACTAGACCAGGACTGAACCAGGACTAAACCAGGACTGAACCAGGACTAAACCAGGACTAAACCAGGACTAAACCAGGACTAGACCAGGACTAAACCAGGACTAAACCAGGACTAAACCAGACTAGACCAGGACTAAACCAGTACCTAGACCAGGACTAAACCAGGACTAAACCAGGACTAAACCAGGACTAAACCAGGACTAACAGGACTAAACCAGGACTAGACCAGGACTAGCTAGACCAGGACTGAACCAGGACTAGACCAGGACTAAACCAGGACTGAACCAGGTCTAAACCAGATTCCTAAACCAGGACTAAACCTGGACTAAACCAGGACTAAACCTCTGGCTCCTCTGGCTCCTCTTGCTCCTCTCCGTAGGGTCAGTATTGGTGGAGCTACTACTACTGTTTATAGGCTACTACTACTCCCACTACTACTGCTATACTGCTACTGCTACTACCACTACTCCTACTAATACTATAGCAAATACTAATACTACTACTACTACTACTACTACTGTGGTTTAGATTTTACTTGAGTACCTGTATAAATTTTACTTCCAAGAGGCCTATTTGTATCACATCATATTTACTGTAATTACAAATCATGCCCCGCCCCTTATCCATTTTATTTACTGCTAATGTGTTTCCATGGTAACGGTGAAAAGATCAGAGGATTATAGACCTAAGACTCACTAAACACGTACAACTGTCATGGGCTTCAGCTTCCTGTTACAGGCGCCATTTTGAGGACTTTTCCCCCAGTCTGAAAACCCCGGATAGGTTTAGGTAGTCACGTCTTTCAGCTTCCAATTATAGGTGACATTTTGAGGACTTTTTCCCCCACTCGAAAGCTATAATATTTTGTTTTAAATTGTTAATCACCATGGCAACTGTCCTGATTTTTCATGATTCTGAAAACCCTGGATAGTTTAAGGTAGTCATAGCAATTGTAGGCGCCATTTTGAGGACTTTTCAACACTCAGAAACCCATATTAGGGCCTTTCACTTTGTAACAGCTCAACTCCTGCAGATGTTGTTGCTTTGCCTAGAAAGTTCCACAGTTTGGCATTAAACTTAAGCTATACAATCAGGCCAAAGAGTCAGATCTGTGGAGCGGCGCACACAAAAGCATACATGTTTTCCTGAGTAACAAGTGTAATAACCACCATAAACCCAAGATAGATAGGTTTAAAGCCATACTGTGGAATATTCCAAGCAAACCAATAACATATGGTAACATTTTTGTATAGCGCCACCTATTTTCCACCTTCAGGACACTCATCGACTTAGTTTTAATCATAGTAGATCTACAATTTGCACTTAAATGTAAATAATAATCATAACTTCCTGTATTACCACATGATGACATCACAAGGTGGAACAGAGTGTTTTCAGTTTGAGAGAAGAACTCAGCGTAAATCTGCAGGTTTGTGAGTTAAACATGTGAATGAAACAAAAAAAAAACACAGCTCGAGGTCTGGTTTTGATGAGGAAACATTAAAATAGATGTGCAGTTCTTTACCTGTCCAGTAGGGGCGCTGTTAGGTCCAGGAGAAGAGGAGAACAGCCCCGTACAGGCTTCCAAAGCACGATGCATTTTTGGATTTCAACTTTAAAAATTCAAAATAAATAAAAAGCTACTAATAATGTGTCAATGAGGTAAAACTAAAAAAAAATAAATAAATAAAAAATAAATTAGTTACCAAAAAAAAATAAAAATAAAAGGTCTTCTTATATTTATTTAAAAATGTAAAATAAATCCCAAAAGAAAAAGTACTGTCATGTGATTTCATACACTACAACTTTTCATTACTAAATAAAAAAACTAACAAAAAGAAAACATATTTTAACACCAAACTACCAATTTAAGTAATCCACAGTTATAAAAATGTACAAAAAATTGTACAAAAAAAATCCAAATTCATCTTAAAACTGGACCCAAACCCTCGCTGTTTGCTCCGTGTTGTTTGTCCAGGTCGTTTCTTCCTCTCGTGAAAACTCTCTCTCCTCTGGGGCTGCCATGGCCGGACGGGATTAAGCCCATTGGCATCATGGGAAATATTGAGATTAGTGACGTCAGGCTTGAAGTTTTTGGCCCAGAGGAGAGAGAGAGAAAGAGGGGGATTAAAGCCGTGATGATGGAGAGATGGATGTGCAGCTGCGAACGAGAATGTGAATTTATTTTTATTTGATTTGTCTCGTTTTTAAATAAAATAAGTAAAAAGCCATAGTTTTGATTATCTGTTAATTCAGTTGGAGTTTTTGAGTTTATGTCTTTGCTTTTGCCACTTGCCCTGGATAGGTTTAGTTTAGTCGCAGATTTCTATTTCCTATTACAGGCGCCATTTTGAGGACTTTTTCCAATTCAAAAGCTATGATATTCAGTTTTCAATTGCTAATCACCATGACAACAGTCCTAATTTGTCATTATTCTGAAAACCCTGGATAGTTTCAGGTATAGTCACAGTTTTTAGAATTCTATTGTAGGCGCCATTTTGAGGACTTTTTCCCATTCATCGCCATGGCAACAATCCTAATTTGTCATTACGGTTTTCAGCTTTCTAGCATAGGCGCCATTTTGAGGACTTTTTCCCATTCAAAAGTTATAATATTCAGTTTTAAATTGGCAATCACCATGGCAACAATCCTAATTTCTCATCATTCTGAAAGCCCTGGATAGTTTTAGGTATAGTCACAGTTTTCAGAGTCCTAATGTAGGCGCCATTTTGAGGACTTTTCCCCATTCATCGCCATGGCAACAGTCCTAATTTATCATTATTCTGAAAGCCCTGGTTTAAGGTAGTCACGGCTTTTACTTTGCTATTATAGGCGCCATTTTGAGGACTTTTTCCCACTCAAAAGTTACAATATTTTGTTTTTAAATTCCTAATTACCATGGCAACAGTTCTACTTTCTCATTATTTTGAAAGCCCTGGATAGTTTTAGTTTAGTCACGGCTCTCATTTTCCTATTATAGGCGTCATTTTAAGGACTTTTTCCAGTTCAAAAGTTACAATATTTTGTTTTTTTAAACTGCTAATCACCATGGCAACAGTTCTAATTTGTCTAATTTAAGGTAGTCACGACTTTTACCTTCCTATTTTAGGCGCCAAGGACACAACGGGAGTATTCATCTGTGGGACACCCTGTGGGTCAATGCACAGAGACTCTACCGACTGAGCCGTCATATACATTATATTTAAAAATACATGAACAAATATGGCTTTAAAGATGCACTGTGTAACTTTTCTGGTGGACAATCAGCTAGCGTCTTGTTGCCATGGAGATGGTTTTGTCTGTTCTAAGTTCCAGAGCAGGGAATTAAACCGTGTGATCTGGCATTCATTCAATTAAAGGTGCATTGTGTAACCTTTCTGGTGGAGTGTATGACACTTGCTAGTCGCCATGGAGACGTGATTGCTTTGCTTGGAATGTTCCACAGTATGAAACATCTTCGTGGAAAAAACTAACAATCCCAGTAACAGGTCAGATCTGGGGAGTGGCGACCCTGCTCACAGTAAAAAAGTTATTATTATCATTATACTACTACTACTACTACTACTACTACTACTACTACTACATAAAAAAGTAAATATATGCCATACTGTAGAACATTATAGGCAAAACAATGACATCTCCATGACAACAAACACTCCCACTAGAAAAGTTACATAGTGCATCTTTAAATGTGATATTACTACTCAAAAATATCTTGTAAAAGTGAATATTCTTAATGTGAACTTTAAGAGTACTGTTACTTTAAATAATATTCCAAAGTAAATATAAAACTGTATTGTGCCTCTGTTTAGTTTGAAATGTCTCCCTCTTGTGGTGGAACGCGGGTATTACATGTGAAATTTTCAAATCAAGACTTGGACATATAAAAATGTGCAAATGATAAAAAAAAAAAAATCACATTTTCATCAGTTAAATTCAATATGACATGTTTTTATTATAAAGTAATGAAGAGTAGACGAATATAAGACTTGAATTCAAAAGTCAAATAAAAAGATTAAATATATACATAATTATATATACATAAATACACATTATTTACACTTTTGACCATAGCTGTGGCGTTTCATGTTAATCCTGGTGTTCTGACAGTTTTCTGATCTCCCCCAAAAGCTGCAAGAAAGTCGGACGCTCCACAGGTTTCTGTCGCATAAAAAACAGAAAAACAAAAACATTAAAATCATGATTCACAATGAAAGAAACTGCACTTTATAAACAAAAAAAAGAGGAAAAGTGGGAAATACTGTAGTTTAAAATCCAAGTTAGTTTTGTAAATAGATTTATGTCCAAAATGCCACCAGGGGGCAGCAGCCAGAATTTAAATCATGAAAAAGTATCATTTTAAAGTGCAGCGATGATGTTTTATTTATTTTTTCATGTTAACTACTTTCTACAGACAGACAGGAGACATCAAGACACAGTATATGGAATTATGTTGTAGAAAAGAAAAAAAAGTTTAATTATTGTACAATTTTTTTTCTGACAAAGCAAAGTTGTTTTTTTTTTGTTTTTTTTTTTATTCCATATATTTTGCTTCATATATTTGATGTCTTCTGTGTGTGTATAAAATGTATTTTGTAGTAAAAAAAAAATATATAAAAAAAAAAAAAAAAATAAATAAATAAATAAATAAATACATATATATAATATAATAATAATAATAATAATAATATATAATATAATAATAATAATATATATAATAATAATAATAAATGTAAAATTTAATGAGAGGGTGTGTCTAAACTTTTGACTGCGGTGTACACAGTATTTCAGAGCAACTTTGTAGAGGTCTAAACTACAGGGTTTGCAGATTAACCACACTAAATAAATACATGTTAAAGTGAAGTGTGTGTGTCTGGAACAATCGATTCATTTCTGTGTAAAACAGCAGCTTTAATGAGTGAACATTAAAGGTGCTGTATGACACAAAACTGACTCCTGGAGCTTTAAGTCATGTTATAATCATGTTTCCTCCTCAAAAACAGACCTGGAGTTGTGTCTTGTTTCATTCACACATGTTTGAGTAATACTTTATTATTAGTCTGTAACATCTCCAAACCTCAAAATGCTCTGTTCCACCTTGTGATGTCATGAAGTGGTAATTTTCATGTTAACAACTCCTTTTACCTTCAGTTCTGTCAGTAGAGATCAACAATTCCAGGAGCTGAAATGATCCAAATGGTTGTAGTGAAGGTGTGTGGTTTTTAAAAACACAGTGGAGCACTTCCTGTATCACCACATAATGACATCACAAGGTGGAATGGCGTGTTTTACATTTGAGAGAAGAACTCAGCCTAAATATGCAGTTTTTGTGTGTTAAACATGTGAATGAAACAAAACACAACTCCAGGTCTGTTTGTGACGAGGAAACATTAGAACAGATCAGAAACAGTGTGATATGAGCCCTTTAAAGCGTACATTGTGCCAGCACTTGTACATGACTTGGTAGAGCGGCGTTGAGGCTCGGTGCGGTCGGTACAGTCGGATTCCTCTAGTGATGTCATCGACCACCTCCGAGTTTGAGCGGTTCTCAAACGGGGTCCGGCCCTCGGAGTAGATCTCCCACATCACCACTCCTGCCCCGACAGAGGAGAGACGAAGGGTTAAACAAGACCTGACCTCGACTAAATGTGATACTCGTTTAAAGAGGAGGTATTTACTTTTATGGGGTATTAAAGAGGAGGTATTTACTTCTATGGGGTATTAAAGAGGAGGTATTTGACTTCTATGGAGTATTAAAGAGGAGGTATTTACTTCTATGGGGTATTAAAGAGGAGGTATTTACTTCTATGAGGTATTAAAGAGGAGGTATTTACTTCTATGAGGTATTAAAGAGGAGGTATTTTACGTCTATGGGGTATTAAAGAGGAGGTATTTACTTCTATGGGGTATTAAAGAGGAAGTATTTACTTCAATGGGTATTAAAAGAGGAGGTATTTACTTCTATGGGGTATTAAAGAGGAGGTATTTACTTCTATGTGGTATTAAAGAGGAGGTATTTACTTATATGGAGTATTAAAGAGGAGGTATTTACTTCTTTGGGGCATTAAAGAGGAGGTATTTACTTCTATGGGGTATTAAAGAGGAGGTATTTACTTCTATGGGGTATTAAAGAGGAAGTATTTACTTCAATGGGGTATTAAAGAGGAGGTATTTACTTCTATGTGGTATTAAAGAGGAGGTATTTACTTCTATGTGGTATTAAAGAGGAGGTATTTACTTATATGGAGTATTAAAGAGGAGGTATTTACTTCTTTGGGGCATTAAAGAGGAGGTATTTACTTCTATGGGGTATTAAAGAGGAGGTATTTACTTATATGGGGTATTAAAGAGGAGGTATTTACTTCTATGGGGTATTAAAGAGGAGGTATTTACTTCTATGGGGCATTAAAGAGGAGGTATTTACTTCTATGGGGCATTAAAGAGGAGGTATTTGACTTCTTCCATGTTTTTGACATTATAACATGTTAGAAAGCTAAAAAGAAAAAAAAAGAAGAAGAAGAAAAAAAAAAAATCTATTTGGCATAAAACCCCCTCTTTAAAATATAAAGATCATATTAAAGGTGCAATATGGAACTTTTCAGGTGAGGGGTCCGCCACCTGCTTGCCTCCATGGAGACGTTACTGATTTGCCTTAAATGTTCCACAGTATGACATTAAACAAATCTATCTTGACCTTCATTAAATTATATGTATTTTAATATCTGAAACACGTCTCCACAGATCTGACCTGTAACAGACGCCTTCACTACACAGCTGCTGTTTTTAGACTCATTTACTCTGTTTTTGTATAAATTTCGTGGCGCTCACCGAACGACCACACGTCCGACTTGCTGCTGTATTTACTGTAGTGAAGAACCTCTGGAGGAGACCACTTCACCGGGAACTTGGACCCACTCGAGCTGGTGTACTGGTTGTCCAAAACATACCTAAAAACAAAAGGAAACCGTGAAAAGCAGATTAAAAAAACTAAATATAAAGTCCCTCTCTCTCCGTGAAGTCCCACTCGGTCTAAAACCTGCTAAACCTGAACTTTAGACCTTTACAAACTGGTTCTGAAGTGTATGAGAGTCTTGTTCTGGTTTAGTAGCTCAGATTTCAGTCAAACTATGGCTCATTACTGCCCCCCTCTGGCTGAAGTGTAGAATTGTCTCTGTACCTTGCCATCCCGAAGTCGCTGACTTTCACCACGTTGTTTTCATTCACCAAACAGTTTCTCGCCGCCTGAAACACAACATAGTTTTACAGAGAGCTCCTGTTATCAGATATCTGTGTTTAATGCCCCACACTCACCACGTATCTGTGTTTAATGCCCCACACTCACCACGTCTCTGTGTTTAATGCCCCACACTCACCACGTCTCTGTGTTTAATGCCCCACACTCACCACGTCTCTGTGTTTAATGCCCCACACTCACCACACTCTCTCTGTGTTTAATGCCCCACACTCACCACATCTCTGTGTTTAATGCCCCACACTCACACAGTCTCTGTGTTTAATGCCCCACACTCACCAGGTCTCTGTGTTTAAATGCCCCACACTCATCACGTCTCTGTGTTTATGCCCCACACTCACCCAGGTCTCTGTGTTTTTAATGCCCCACACTCGCCAGGTCTCTGTGTTTAATGCCCCACACTCACCAGGTCTCTGTGTTTTTAATGCCCCACACTCACCAAATGTCTGTGTTTAATGCCCCACACTCACCACGTCTCTGTGTTTAATGCCCCACACTCACCACATCTCTGTGTTTAATGCCCCACACTCACCAAATGTCTGTGTTTAATGCCCCACACTCACCACATCTCTGTGTTTAATGCCCCACACTCACCACGTCTCTGTGTTTAATGCCCCACACTCACCACGTTTCTCTGTTTAATGCCCCACACTCACCAGGTCTGTGTGTTTAATGCCCCACACTCATCACGTCTCTGTGTTTAATGCCCCACACTCACCACATCTCTGTGTTTAATGCCCCACACTCACCAGGTCTCTGTGTTTAATGCCCCACACACCTCATCACGTCTCTGTGTTTAATGCCCCACACTCACCAGGTCTCTGTGTTTAATGCCCCACACTCACCACAGGTCTCTGTGTTTAATGCCCCACACTCACCACGTCTCTGTGTTTAATGCCCCACACTCACCAGGTCTCTGTGTTTAATGCCCACACTCACCACGTCTCTGTGTTTAATGCCCCACACTCACCAGGTCTCTGTCTTTAATGCCCCACACTCACCACGTCTCTGTGTTTAATGCCCACACTCATCACGTCTCTGTGTTTAATGCCCCACACTCACCACGTCTCTCTGTTTAATGCCCCACACTCACCAGGTCTGTGTGTTTAATGCCCCACACTCATCACGTCTCTGTGTTTAATGCCCCACACTCACCACGTCTCTGTGTTTAATGCCCCACACTCACCAGGTCTCTGTGTTTAATGCCCCACACTCACCACATCTCTGTGTTTAATGCCCACACTCACCAAATGTCTGTGTTTTAATGCCCCACACTCACCACATCTCTGTGTTTAATGCCCCACACTCACCACGTCTCTGTGTTTAATGCCCCACACTCACCACGTTTCTCTGTTTAATGCCCACACTCACCAGGTCTGTGTGTTTAATGCCCCACACTCATCACGTCTCTGTGTTTAATGCCCCACACTCACCACATCTCTGTGTTTAATGCCCCACACTCACCAGGTCTCTGTGTTTAATGCCCCACACTCATCACGTCTCTGTGTTTAATGCCCCACACTCACCAGGTCTCTGTGTTTAATGCCCCACACTCACCACGTCTCTGTGTTTAATGCCCCACACTCACCACGTCTCTGTGTTTAATGCCCCACACTCACCAGGTCTCTGTGTTTAATGCCCCACACTCACCACGTCTCTGTGTTTAATGCCCCACACTCACCAGGTCTCTGTCTTTAATGCCCCACACTCACCACGTCTCTGTGTTTAATGCCCCACACTCATCACGTCTCTGTGTTTAATGCCCCACACTCACCAGGTCTCTGTGGATGAACTGGTGCCTCTCTAAATACTCCATGCCTTCGCACACGTCCTGACACATGGACAGAAGCCACGCCTCCCGCAGAGCTCCGCCCCTCTGACGCAGGAAGTTCAACAGACAGCCATTCTCCATGAACTCGACCACGATCAGCAGGGGGCGCTGTTGCAGACACACGCCGTATAACTGCACCAGACGAGGGTGGCAAAGTCTCCTGGGAAATCATCAAGAAGCTGGTTAAATCAGTGCAATGCATCAGCTCAGCACAGAGGAGGTCCACCACATCAGACTGAGAACTTCAGATGTTCAGATGGTCCATGATCACTTCCTGTTTGCATCGCAGCGGCTAGCACGTCAGCTATGTCCATTTATATATACAGTCTATGAGTAGCAGTAGTAGTAGTAGTACTCACATCATGACCTTGGCCTCCTCGATGAAGTCCTCCTCGTACATGGCTCCTTCTCTGATGGCTTTGATGGCCACTTTCTTCTGAGCTCTCCACTTGCCCAGTCGCACCTGCCCAAACTGCCCACTGCCCAGCTCCTTCATGAAGGTCAGCTCACTCGGGTTTATCTCCCACTTCTCTGCAAAACAACATTTAAACCACATCTGTGAAATAATCTAAGAAATCCAAACTTTTCATGTTGTCAGTGACCAGCTTGGGTCAGTTAAAAGTCTATACCCAGAAAGTTCAGACTGAAGAACTTGAATATTTAAATTATTTGGTATTTAAAAGTCTATGTTGTTAAAGTTCATATGATTGAAAGTCCACAGTGGAGCTTTTCTGCTTGTCTCCATGGAGATGGATGTGGTTTATGCCACACAGTAGAACATCTCCATGGAGACAGGCAGAAAAGTTCGACAAGTAAAATAATAAGAAAACATCGTGTTTAGTATCAGAAAAATGTGTTTCTGGTGTAAATTGTGCAAAACTTGTGCACAGAATTGTTCCAGACAGACAAATAGAAATCATGTATTTATTTATTTATTTTTTTATTTATTCATTTATTTATTTATTTATCTATTTTAAAATCATTTTTAATTATTTTTATTTTTTATTTTTTTTATTTTATTCATGTATCTATTTTTTATTATTTATTTATTTGTTTGTTTATTTATTTATCTATTTTTAAATTTTTTAAATGTATTTATTCATGTATTTATTTATTTTTTAATTATTTTATTTATTTATTTATTCATTCATTCACTCATTTATTCATTCATTCATTTATTTACCAGAGCTGAATCCCGCGGTGGCCGGGACGCACCTCCCCATCGGCCCCAGAGCGTAACGCAGCCGAGTCACCAGACCTACACAAACACAACACACAACATGTACAACGAGTCGCCATGGGATACATACTCTTTAGTTTGTATTTTAAAGCTGCACTACGGAACTTCTGCGGTGAAGGATCTGCTACCTGCTCATCTTCATAGAGATGTTATTTCTGTAGATAAATACATGGATAGATGCGTAGATAAAAGAAAAATCCATGAAGTTTGACAGAATGTGTGTGACATCAAACATATGAAGTTACAGGCCAGATCTGTGGAGAGGCGACTCCGCTCAAAATAAAAAAAAGTGTTGTTCCAGGTATTTTTGAGCAATAGAAACACTCGCAGTTGAATAAATGCAAGACACATTAATGTTTAAGTTTAATGTCGTACTCTGGAACCAGCGAGATCACCATGGAGACTAAAGTTCCACAGTGCACCTTTAGATGAGTTAGTATGGTTTTACGAGGTACCTGCGGCGTTGTGCTCGTGGTAGTGGATCATCTCAGGGATGGAGTCGAACGTGTGTTTTTCAGCCAAATAAAACTGTCCAGTGTCGGTGAGTTTGATCTGGTAATGCTTCACTCCTCCACTCTCCCTGGAGACGCAGAAGAACGGGTCAAATGAAGGGTCAAAATCAAGACGTCACACATCACACCGGCTGAGGTCACGAAATACATCATCTACAAACTACAAATACAGACTCAACACCTGGAGATCTGTACTTTACTTACATTTTACAGTAGATACTTTTTACTTTTACTTTACTACATTTGACAGCAGTATCTGTACTTTCTACTCCACTACATTTTGAACAGGGCTGAAACCTAAAAAGTACTTTTCATACGATTTGAGGGCTTATTTTTACCGTGTTCATGGAAACATCCTGAATAAAGTTTTTGAGTTCAAACTTCAGCTTTGAGTAAACAAAATAAATACAAAAAATTCATAAGAAAAATTCAGGAAATGAGTTGTACTGCTGCTGTTAAAAATACACAAAAAAACACTTCACCAGAGACGCTTCTGAGATGTTTGTCTCAATGCTAACGCTAATGCTAATTTTGAAGCATAATAGATATTAAAACAACATCAAAACTAAGTAAAAGTATTCCACATACAACAATGATTGGGTACTCTTTATTTTTATTCATTTAAATTTTAATAGTTTGTTCATTTTATGTTTTCTGATTGACTGTTAGCTGTTAGCTTTGAGACACAACGAGCTAGCTAGCGAGCCAGCGCTGGGGCCTAAACATGGCCTAGCGACATGCACCACTGAACACGGCCCACTGACTTCACTGGGCCGTGCTCGGTGATGCTTGTCGCTAGTTTAGCCTTTAGCGGCTACGTCCTGCCCATCGACCATGTGCAGTGAGTGAGACGAGCGTCCACGATGAAGGCAAGGGAATAATAAATGAGTAATAATGTTATAAATAATATTCAAATTAAAATAAATAATAATGTTTCTGCTTCCAGGAGTTTCTGAACCATGTTAGCTGCTTGAGCGGACATAGAACGTAGCCAAAGCTAACTAATAAAGTGATTTTTTTTACTACAGCAAACGGATTTTGAGCTGAAAAAAAGTTTATAATCTGAAAATAAGTAAAAATTTACACAAAATTTGACCTTTGTGAAAGTTGTAGGTGCCCTGTCAGCCCTTGTCAGTTGTTGTAGTACCAGTGAGTGGCCACTAGTCCAACTCAAGTCAGCTCAAAGCAGCAACGCACTATCCAGTTATTTGAACAGATCCATGGCACAGAGTCTATTGGATCTGGTGACCTTATTATTGGATGGCAAATTGTTTCTGCTTTTGCCAATATCGCCCCCTTCTGGATTCAGTGTGTCTGTGATTTCTTACCCTAAAGCTTTACTGTAGACAGAGACGGTGTAGTGTCCTCTTTGGCTGGACTCTCGCACCATGAAGCCTCCCTCTTTACCCTGAAATATAAAAGGACAATTTAGATATTTAGTCAATGAAATCTCTACATCCACCGAGAAAAGAGACAAAAACATCCATCACTCTGTTTTATGTCAGGAAACGCGCTTACTAGCAACTTAATCCGCCTTAATAAAGCATGAACAAAGACTTAAATCATAATGAACAAACAGGCTCAGTAACTACTTCATTTATACCAAAACTGATGTAAAATGTTTGAAAAGATGGTTCCAAACAAGAGACTGTTTATATAAATGGTAAAGCTAACATGCTAGCTGCCATTTCATTTACCTCTTGTCTAAGGAGCAGCTCAGCTTCAGTCCTGTGGATGTTTTTACAATACCACCTATAAAAGAAAAAACATTAGTTTAAACTGTGAACTAAAAAAAACAGAAATAATAATAAGCTGCACTTACAAATTGGCCTCGATGTTGTTTTTCTCGGTCACGTAGTTACTCGGAATAAAGCCTTTGTTTCTAAAGACAAGAAAAACTCTGTATTAGCAGGTTCATCAGGGTTTCATGCTTTCATAATCCTTCAAAAGTATCATAAAGACTGGAAAATGTAGTGTCTGTCAGTGATACTTCAAGATAATATAACCTTTAAATGTCCCACTGTGAAGCCGTTTAAAGGACCAGTATTTTGCTATTTTCTGATCTGTTCTAATGTTGTTTCCTCATCACAAACAGACCTGGAGTAGTGTTTTGTTTCATTCACATGTTTAACTCACAAACCCTGCATATTCAGGCTGAGTTCTTCCTTCAATTCCACCTTGTGATGTCATCAAGTGGTAATACAGGAAGTGCCCAAATGTGTTTTTAAACTCCACACACATTCACTAGAATCATTTGGATCATTTCAGTCCTGGAATTGCCACTTATCTCTACTGAACTAAAGGTAAAAGGAGCTGTCAACTTGAAAACTACCACTTTATGACATCACAAGGTGGAATGGAGCATTTTGAGCTTTGGAGATGTAACAGACTAATAATAAAATGTTACTCAAACATGTGTGAATGAAACAAAACACAACTCCAGGCCTGTTTTTGAGGAGATAACAGCGTTAGAACAAGAACAACATTACATACTGTCTATTTTATTGCATATTTTTAAAGACATTTGCTTTATCAGGTATTTAAAAAACAAATTTAGATCACAGTTTTATATTTTGTTCACTGTAAATCGTAACATTGATCTCAAACGGCTTAAAATAAAACCAGCCCAAGCAGCATACTGACATTCACATGTTTTTACGGTTGAAAAATGGCTATATGAGATCCCTGTATGACCCAGAGACTGAATTTTTGGAATAATCAGCAGAAAAAACATAGCAGTGGGCGGAGATAGGGGGTAGGTGAAAACAGCATTTCTGATTCTCAAATACAGGACAGTACGGGATACTGAGATATGTGTGAACCAATTAAAATCAAACTTTGAGTAACTTGTGTGGGAGTTAAGAGGAAATTTATTTTTATTTTATTTTATTTTTTTATTTATATTTATTTATTTATTTTTTTTTAATATTTTTATTTATTTATTTATTTTTTTGGTACAGTTAAATTTTGAATATCGTCTTTATTTTGCATCTTACGAATTATCGTTTATGTTCTTTCTGCTCATTTCATTCGCTGTTTCTTTGGTCATAGGGTTTCATTTACATAAGTAGGTCAAGGTGGGAGGGTGCAGCAGGGCATTGTGGGTAAATGTTTTGTTTTTACCAGCAAAACGGGGAAGCTGAACGAGGAAAAAGTGAAACTGAAAATGTGCTGTTAGCGATGGAAATAAACCACACGTAATGTTTATTTTGCTGAGTAAAGGCAAGACCCCGACCATGGCCCAGTGCCCTTTTGATTTGGTTTGTTTAAGTTTGTTTCCCGGGACAAACCGACTCGACAGTGTGGTTAAACGGCCCGTATTACATTATTTTCCGATCTTTCAGGAAGTACTCCACTGTGTTTTTAAACTCCACACACCTTCACTAGAATCACTTGGATGATTTTAGCCCTGGAATTGCCAATATATACTGTCTCCACTGTCTCTTTGTGCCATTTCAGGGCCAAAAAATATCACTCTGCGGGCCGGATTTTGCCCCAGGGCCGTAGTTTGGACATGTCTAAATAGTTGATTTTATACAATATGTTCACTTTAAGGTGTGACTCTGTTTTAAAACTGTACAAACCCGTGCTTGTCTTGAGCTCTCCACCACAGTTGGTCTTGTTTGTGTAAAATGAAATACTCCTCTCCCTAAAAAAAAAAATGACACAAATTAAACAAAGCAACATCGTCCAGTTTTCCATAAAGAGAAAAATAACTTATTTAAAGGGGGGGTATTGTGCTACCATGTTATAATGTTCTTCCCTCATCAAAAAGAGGTTTTAGATGTCATCCATGCATGTTTGAGTAATCTAGTGATCTCTCCCAGGCCCTATTCGAACCCTCCTTTCGTCATTTTGGCCTTAAACAACATTATAACATGGAGTTTTGCCAAATATAGGACCTGGTTGGAGATCTATTTGTCTTTATAACCACTGTCACCTGTTTTATAGTGAGGTCCGTGTCTTCTTTGGCAGTGAAGTCGTACATGGCCACAACCCTCAGCAGCCCAGGTACCTCACCGTCGCCCCCTTCTGGAGGAGGCATGGGCAGCTTCTTCCTCGACTTGTCCATCTGAACACATTATACAAGTCAGTGCAAAAGCCAATCAGGCACATACTGAGGGCAGATTTTCCAAAACGACTGTTGAATTATTGTTATTTTAATAATCTATAATGCACAATAAGCTCTGTGCAGTGTAGCGCCCTCAGTCTCACTGTTGGCATCACTACTTCCTGCCCATATCTCCACGCTTGTCTCCATGGAAGAACATTAGCCAGAGGTGGACCACTCTCCAGAACAGATCTTTAAAGTTCGGAAAAAGCCCATATTATATAAACAAATTTTTTATCTTATTAATCGTTGGTGTAAATGGTTTTCCTCTGCCTTTTCCTCTCAACCAATCACAGCCCCCTCCTCCTGCCTCTCAGCCAATCACCTCCAAGCCTCCATCTCCTCGTCTTTACCAGCCCCAGTTTATAATTTTATCAATAAACTTTTAAAAATTTAAATATTTCAACATACACCACCACTCAAAAGTTTGGACACATCCTCTCATTCAGTGTTTTCTTTATGATTATAACTTTATACATTTTATATACATACAAAATACATCAGATATATGAGGCACAATATATGGAATTATGTAGTAAAAAAATGAAATAACTTTGCTTTGTCGACAGCACTGCAGAGAAAAGAAATGCCTAAAGTACAAACAGGGTTCAAAGCAAAGGGTAAAGGCTATTTATTTTTTTATTTTTATTAAATTTGGTGTTATTTATTTATTTTATTTATTGATTTATTTGGTTGGAACAGTGCATGTGAATGAACAAACATGATTCAACAAGAACATAAACACGCCAGATTATAGGCAAAGGTTCATTTTCATCTGTTGTCCCAGGGGCTGAGGTCATGAAAGGGTCAACAATAAAACTGCACACTACACACACTACACACACTACACACACTACACACACTACACACACTACACATACTACACACTTCCCATATTTGCACCATACACAATATTGCACATTTCAGTCATTACACAGTCTCCATTATTTCAATCAGTTTGGCCCATTCAAGACAATTACACTCTACACCCACCTCCTTCATATTTGCCCATAGATGCAAATATGTCTCTATAGAAAAGTTAAAATCACATTGTCACTGTAGATGATGCATGTTTGGTTTTTTCATTTGAGCTTTAAAATAACTATGTGGGACATTCTCTCAGGGTTAGAGACTATTCCACAGGTCCCCACCTTGGACAGATACATTCTGACCAAAGGTGGTCCGTCTGTGGGGGGTCACAGGTCACATTTTTAGTTAATCTTTTCTTTACTACATTTCTTTCTCGTTCATTCATAGTTTTGATGCTTCTGTGAGAATCTACCATGTAAATAACCAGGGACATAAACTGTAGAAGAAACATGAGAACTGTCCAAGTTGACTGGTCGTGTGTATTATTTATCATATATTATTACTCTGTGTATGAATTACAGACTGACCCGTCGTGCGTTTCCAGGGTTGTGTCTCCTCTGGAAACAAAGGGAAGTGCTTCCTTCCAGATCCATCCTGGTGTTGAACTCCCTGAAACAACAGCAGAAATATTTAGTTTTAATTTGTTTAATTCTAATGTTTATACAAAAAAAAAAAAAAAAAAAAAAAAAAAAAAAAAAAAAAAATAAAAATAAAATTAAATCTAAAAAAATTAAATCAAAAATCATATAAGACAAAACAAGCATAAAAAATTAAATAAATAAAAATAAACAAAAAAATATGGGATAAATAGTTTGGTTTTTATTCATATAGATTTCATATTAATATTCAAAATGATACTTCTTATCTTGTTTTTTTTTGTGGTTTTTTTTACCCTTAAGGCAGACATATTGTACTTGTGTGTGCCCTATAGATAATTTGCACATTTTAAAATCACAATATTCACCTAAAACTGAATAATAAAACTAAGCCTTAATAAAAGAAACAAATCCGCTGACTTCTATGTTAGAAAACGGTGGGGTCCAATAGAAGCGGGTCAAATGTCATCACAACAGAGCGGCGCCCCCTGTGGACAGCGGCACCGATCACACTCGCGAACTAGCAGGTTTTTTTTCATTTGCACCAAAATAACTATGCAGCGCCGTGGAGTCTTACATATATCACCCATTAAGAAAATAAAATCAGAGAACGCTGTAAGTGGGCATGTACAAGTGGAGGTGAAAACGGGCGTAAATCGCTCCAAACACAAATTGAGGTGAGTAAATGTCGAGGGGAAACAACTATAATATGGTTCAAAGCTCTGAAAAGTCCATTTTGCAGAATCGGTCTGATTTAAAGCAGGAGTCCCTGATTTTTAAACCGTGAAAAGAGGAAGAACTTTTCCCGTCTTTCACAAACTCTTTGGCACATCACCAGAATCATGCACAGTTTTAAAGCAGCTTTTTCAGACGGAGAAGTGAAACTGAGGATTCTGCCAAAGCACAAAACATAATCTAATCCCAACATAGCGACGCACGACTTCTTAGATCAGGGCTTAGAGTCGGGTTCAGAAGGGCGTCAGTTTCCATGTAGCTCTGGTTGCCACGGTAATGTGTTAGCGTCTGTTGCTATGAGCAGAACTAAACATTAGCAAACCTAGACTTTAACCATGAGCTGTTTCATAACTTTAAAACTTTAAACTTTAAACTTTGTTCCTAAACTTCATCATGAACCATTTTTTTTATCTGCCCGGTTTGTGATCAATAAAAGGTTTTACCATCAGAGGCAGACACACACTCGTATTTACAATTCCAACCACGAGTATCATAGCAACCAAAGAGCCAATCCAGAGAGAGGATGTTGAAGGTAACGCCTCTTTCTGCTCGCAATGCTGTTTTAGGAGGGAGCAGGCGCTTAGCAACACTGTCAATCAAACCTGTTGCTAACGCTAGCAAGAGTGACCTCAGAGAAAGAAGACGCCTGATTTGTCTGTTATTAATGTTCACATCTTGATTTACAGACACAATAGCAAAATAAAACCACCAGGATCATGCAGATGGTTAATATGAACATTTAAGACCAAAATGACGAGTCTGACAGCAGCAGTTACAGAGAGAGGAGCCACAGTTTTTCAATAGAAAGTGAATTGGAGCCAGAGTCGATGGAGTTGGAAGCGCCCGTGCTCACTTCCTGTTTGGAACGTGGCGGCTAGCGGGTTAGCTATGTTCATTTATATATACAGTATATACTTAAACTACAAAAAAGATTAACTGTACTCGTTTACAAGGATAAAATACTGTACCTCAGCTGTAACAGAGACAGGAAGTACTTTTGAATATTACCTTGTATGAACGACGCAGCAGCAGCAGAAGACAGACAGGACTGACTGATCTGAAAAAGAAAGATTATTGATTAAAAATACAAATAATATATGTGCAAAACAAGTCAAATTAATTCAATCTTTGTTTCTGACGGTGGAAACAAAGATCTTTGTTTCAGCGTAAATGAGGCTCAAAACAATAGCCGCTTCTACATTTGTGGATTTTCCGTTTGAGTATTTCTTTGGGTTTTTGAGTGGGTTTGAGCGAGCCGTCTCTCCAGGAAGTTTAATTTCCTTTAACACAGAAAAAAAGTCTGATATTTTTAGACATCCCAGAATGCTTTGTGCTTTCTCCGAGTCGATACGAGCTTCCTGTCGACGTACGTTTATGTCTGGGCACAAAGTTTAACTGCATTTATCTGTAGTAATGTGACCTAAAAGACACACTGTGGAACCTGACTGGTAGCGTTATTGCTTTGCCAGGAAAGTTCCGCATCAGGGCATTAAACTTATCTATTTCACAAACAGTTGATAGATATGATCAATTTATGGTTCAATAAAAACTTTAAAGGGTTATAATGCCGTGTCCTCGTGTCAAACAGACCTGGAGTTGTGGCTGAGTTCTTCTCTCAAACTGAAAACACTCTGTTCCACCTTGTGATGTCATCATGTGGCAATACAGGAAGTGCTCCACTGTGTTTTTAAACTCCACACACCTTCACTAGAGTCGTTTACATCATTTCAGCTCTGGAATTGTCAATTTCTACTGAACTACAGGTAAAAAGAGCTGTTAACTTGAAAACTACCACTTCATGACATCACAAGGTGGAACAGAGCATTTTGAGCTTTGGAGACGTAGACAGACTCAAAGTGTTACTCAAACATGTGTGAATGAAACAAAACACAACTCCAGGTCTGTTTTTGAGGAGGAAATGACATTATAACATGACTTAAAGCTACAAGAGTCAGTTTTGCGTAATACAGGACCTTTAAAAACATGCTCTCTTACTGTGAGTGGGGTCGCCTCTCCACAGAGCCGACCTGTAACTTTACCAAGAGGCTTTGCTTGTCTCCATAAACTTAGCCAAGTGTAATGCCAAGTAATAACAGCTCCATGGAGACAAGAAGGTGGCATACCCTCAACTAGAAAACCTATGAAGTGAACCTATAACGAACGAATTAACAATAATACAATATTTTTACTATTTACGTTTTACAAAATTATGTTTAAAAGACTTTAATACATTCACATTTGCTTTTCTTTTTAAGCCAGATGCCCTGCCGTTCACAACCAGCCACAATACTCTTTAAGAATATTAAGTATAGTATCTTTAAGAGGGGTTCAAACTGGCGACTATCTGGTTCATGTGCAAATGCTTAACCCACTGCACCACCCCCTTTACATTACACTGAACAATGACAGAATCATGACGGTTCGAGAGACATTTCCTCTGTCAGTCTGAGTCCGTCTCCCATGATGCTTTGCAGAAGTGCAGGTAGTTTGTGGTGAAGTGACTTCCTCTTCACTTAAACCTGTGACTCAGTCCAGAGACTGAACCTCAGTATTTTAAAATCTGCTCCAAATGTTTGCAAAGGATCTTGGGAAAAATAAGTGTAAGCTTATATAAACACTGTGTATTGTTGTCCGCTGTCCCACTCCCCTCTGGGGAGTGTAACTGTTTCAGATGCCTGGCCGCTGACCGCCTCCTGATCGTCCGGTGATGGCTGGACCCTAGATGCCCTCCTGACCCTAGATGGACCCTAGATCGCCTCCTGATCGTCCGGTGATGGCTGGACCCTAGATGCCCTCCTGACCGTCCGGTGATGGCTGGACCCTAGATCCCCTCCTGATCGTCCGGTGATGGCCGAACTCTAGATCGCCTCCTGATCGTCCGGTGATGGCCGAACTCTAGATCGCCTTGCCCGAATGGACTCTGGCCCTACAGACTTGAACTGGATGCGCCTTAGTCCTGGACACATCTATAGCCTGTCCGTCCATGGGAGTGGATCTCTCCTTCACTGTGGTTCTCCTCGAGGTTTCTCCTTTTCCCAAAGGGTTTTTGGAGTTTTTCCTTGCCGAGAAGGAGGGTCTAAGGACAGGGGATGTTCTGGAACAATTTGCTTGTCTGTTTCTAATTTGCTTGTCTGTTTCTGTTTCACTGCTGATTTTCTAATTCTGTTGGTTAATCAACTCTCATGTTCAGCTCTAAGAGGCGACTGCTGTCGTGATTTTGGGCTTTACAAAAATAAATTGAATTGAATTGAATTGAATATTCAGTTTTGGTTTTTTTTGTTTTTTAAATATTTACTACTCCTACTACCACTTCTACTACTACTTCTACTCCTACTACTTCTACTACTACTACTAGTACCACTACAACTACTACTACTACTCCTACTACTACTACTTCTCCCTCTTCTCCTCCTACTAATACTTCTACTACTAGTACCACTACTACTACTACCACTACCTCTACAATTACTACTCCTCCTCCTCCTACTACTACTACTAGTACTAATACCGCTACTACTACCACTCCTCCTACTTCTACTTCTCCTACTACTACTTCTCCCACTCCTTCTTCTCCTACTACTACTCTCCGACTACTACTACTACTCCTGCTACTAGTATTCGTACCACTACTACGATCACTACCACTACAATTACTCCTCCTCCTACTACTACTACTACTAATGCTACCACTCCTCCTACTTCTACTTCTCCTACTACTACTTCTCCCACTCCTCCTCCTACTACTAGTATTTGTACCACTACTACAATCACTACCACTACAATTACTCCTCCTCCTCCTCTACTACTACTAGTACTAATGCTACCACTCCTCCTCCTTCTTTGCCTACTACTACTCTTCTCAGTTTTGTCCTGGGGCACGACAGCTGTCCTGGGGCAGCCTGACAGAAGCCAGGCTGCCACTCTGCTCCATCACAACGCCTCACTTTACTACACAATCCTTTACCACTACTACACTTCTCCAGGTGACATTACTGCTCCTCCTAAACTCCACACTACTCGGCTAGAACTACTACTAATGCTTGACCACAACCTTTGGGTTGTGGGCCACTGTCCCCCACTTTGTGAGCTCCTTCCACTTTGTTTTTTACTACTTCACTACTTCCTGTCTGCAGTTTTGTAGCCACAGCTGTCCTGGGGCAGAGTGACAGAAGCTAGGCTGCCACTCTGCTCCATCAGCCCCTCACACACACTCACACACACACCACTATCACACTTCTGCACTGCAGGTGAAGTGTCTTGCCAAATTACACAACGGCAGAACTTTATCTGAGTGGGAATTGATTGTCCTTTGGGTTGTGGGCCACTATCGCCCCACTTTGTGATGTCACGCGGTGATACAGGAAGTGCTCCACTGTGTTTTAAACTCCACACAGCTTCACTAGAATCATTTACTACTTCCTGTCCAGATTCATATCTCTATGTGTTTTTTACAACGTGATCAAATTATTAAATATTTAAAGATGAGACAGTGGACAGGGAGCTGCGGGTGGGTCAGAGGTCAGAGGTTGGGGGGTTAGAGTCAGACAGACAACCTCTACAGAGAGTATAAGCTTCAGTTCTGTTCTAAACCTCTACAGTGTGTGACCTTCAGTTCTGTTCTAAACTTCTACAGTGTGTGACCTTCAGTTCTGTTCTAAACTTCTGCTCTAAACCTCTACAGAGTGTGTGACCTTCAGTTCTTCAGTTCTGTTCTAAACCTCCTCTACAGAGTGTGTTCTAAACCTTCATTTCTTCAGCTCTGTTCTAAACCTCTACAGAGTGTGTGACCTTCAGTTCTGTTCTAAACTTCTACAGTGTGTGACCTTCAGTTCTTCAGTTCTGTTCTAAACCTCTACAGAGTGTGTGACCTTCAGTTCTTCAGTTCTGTTCTAAACCTCTACAGAGTGTGTGACCTTCAGTTCTGTTCTAAACCTCTACAGAGTGTGTGACCTTCAGTTCTGTTCTAAACCTCTACAGAGTGCGTGACCTTCAGTTCTGTTCTAAACCTCTACAGTGTGTGACCTGACCTTCAGCTCTGTTCTAAACCTCTACAGAGTGTGTGACCTTCAGTTCTGTTCTAAACCTCTACACAGAGTGTGACCTTCAGTCCTTCAGTTCTGTTCTAAACCTCTACAGAGTGTGACCTGACCTTCAGTTCTGTTCTAAACTCTATATAGAGTGTGTGACCTTCAGTCAGTTCAGCTCTGTTCTAAACCTCTACAGAGTGTGTGACCTTCATTTCTTCAGCTCTGTTCTAAACCTCTACAGCAGGGGTCCCCAACCTTTTTCTCACCGGTCAACGTTTGCCTAGTAACTAGTTACTTCTCCAAAAAGTAATTGAGATGGTTACTCAGTTACTATTTGGGAGAAGTAACTTGTAACTATAACTAATTACATTTTTGAAGTAAGATTCCCAACACTACACATCAGTTCCATCGTCTTTTTCCAGGTATCACTCCAGACTCACACACGTCGCTTTCGCTCAACCACATGCCACACACGCACCACATGCACGTCACCTCACCTCTCACTCACACTCACGCTCCACACTGAACTGAAGCACAGAGGAGCTTTCAAAAGATTCAGATATGCCACAAATACATTTATAAAATGTTATTTTCATGAACATTTCAAACATTTCAGAATATGGAGTCAATGTCAAGAAACCTTAATATTTCGCATAGAGCTGTTTTCCCGTCTGCTGTTTGTGCTAAGACTCACAAGGTCTCCTCCTTTCGTCTCTCCTCTCCCCTCTCCTCCTCCTCTCTCTCTCTCCTCCTCTCTCCTCTCCTCTCTCTCCCTCTCTCTCCCTCTCTCTCTCCTCCTCCTCCTCCTCTCTCCTCTCTCTCTCTCCTCTCTCTCCTCCTCTCCTCTCTCCTCTCTCCTCTCTCCTCTCTCCTCTCTCCTCTGCCCTGACGCTCTGACTGTCGTGCGGCGGACACACATCTAGCACAGATATAATAAACTTGTCGTTAAAACAAATGGATTTATGTTACGATTTCCTATCAGGATTTTCATTACATATCTACGGACGAGCTTAAGAGCGTGTCATGAGGAGCGGGCAAAATTCACTTCGGAGAAAATTGTGGTCGCTGATAAATTATTAACTTTTTTTGTGCGGCCCGGTAGCAAATGCGTCACGGACCAGTACCGGTCCCTGGCCCGGTGGTTGGGGACCACTGGTCTACAGAGTGTGTGACCTTTAGTTCTTCAGTTCAGTTCTAAACCTCCATACAGTGTATAATCTTCAGTTATAAAAACAGGTTGTAAAACTGATTTGGAGAAGTGGACCCTGAATCAAACTTTCACAATATTAGAATTTTACACAATTTAGTTACTTCGAGGTCAGAAAGCAGAAGCAGCAAATGCAAGTCTTCCAAACCAAACTGAAAATACCACTACCGCTACTACTACCACTACTACTACTACTACTACTACTACTACTACTATAATTAGTCAATCAAAGGAAAACCAGGTCTAAACCCAAACTAAGGTAGGACTTAGGACCAAGTTGAAATCTGGACTAAATAAACTAGTCCAAAATTCAGATCAAATGAAGACACTTCTCCCTGGGATTTAATACTAGTTAGACATGAGATCTTGGGGTTTTATTGTTCTTTGTGTATCGTGTCATCTGTGTATGTGCTTTTTTGTAGACATTTATGTGAAGTATTTTGGGCAGCTTGTTTTTAAATGACAAAACCAAGTAAGGTAGCCTACAAGACACATCACTACATCACTGCACCATCACTACACCATCACTACATCATCACTGCATCACTACAGCTGCTACAACATCACTGCATCACTACACTATCACACTACACCACTCACTGCATCATCACTACAACATCACTGCATCATCACTGCATCACTACATCATCACTGCATCATCACTGCATCATCACCATCACTACACCATCACTCACTACCATCACTACACCATCACTGCACCATCATCACTGCACCATCACTACATCATAACCATCACTGCATCACTACATCACTACACTGCATCATCACTACACTACAACATACACCGTACTACCATCACTACAACATCACTGCATCATCACTGCATCATCACTACACCATCACTACACCATCACTGCATCATCACTACACCATCACTACAACATCACTACAACATCACTACACCATCACTGCATCATCACTGCACCATCACTGCATCATCACTACACCATCACTACATCACTACATCATCACTGCATCATCACTACACCATCACTACATCACTACACCATCACTACACCATCACTACACACCGTCACTACACCACACACCACTACCATCACTACATCACTGCATCATCACTACACCATCACTGCACCATCATCACTACATCATCACACTGCATCATCACTACACCATCACTACAACATCGCTACACCATCACTGCATCATCACTACACCATTACTCCACCATCCTGAGACGCTTGTGAGGAAGATACAGGAAGTGGCCCAAACATGTGACGCAGGTAAACAAAATCTCCTGTGTGACAAAATGAATCACTAACTCTAACTTTAAAACTGAAGACAGAACAAACATTTACCAAAAACAAAACAGGACTAAACCACGTCTAAATAAAACGAAACTAAACTTGAACTACACCAGGTATTAAAGTTAAAGTTAAGTCCACTTTATTGTCCTCATAGTGAAACATGTCCTCCACATTTGGCCCATTCTTCAGATCTTGAGCTGGTCTTGGTCAGGACCAACTTCACTGGAGGATTTGACCTTCTGAGCATGTTTTGGGTCGATGAAGGAACGTGTCTTGTTTGGAGACACGAGGAAAACATTGAAACTCCACACAGATTCGGGAGTTGAACCCACAATCTTTTTGTCGTGACATGCAAGTGCTAAACTTTACTAAATGAGGATTAAAGAAGGACTAAACCAGGCCTAAATCAGGTCTTAACTAGGGTTAAGCCGGATCTGGATAAACCAAAACTAAACCAGATCAAAATGGAGATGAAACTTGAACTAAACTGGGTTCTAAACCAGGACTAAAACTGGTCTAAATCTGCACAAAACAAGGTCTAAACCAAGTCTAAACCAGGACTAAACCAGGTCTAAACCAGGACTAAACCAGGACTAATAAACCAGGTCTAAACCAGGTCTAAACCACGTCCAAACCACGTTTAAACCAGGACTAAACCAGGTCTAAACCAGGTCCAAACCAGGACTAAACCAGGACTAAACCAGGTCTAAACCAGGTCTAAACCAGGATTAAACCAGGACTAAACAAGGTCTAAACCAGGTCCAAACGAGGACTAAACCAAGACTAAGCCAGGTCCAAACCAGGTCTAAACCAGGACTAAACCAGGTCAAAACAAGGTCAAAACGAGGTCTAAACCCGGATTACCAAACCAACATTGCACATTTAAAAGCACAATCGATAAAAACTTGTGTTACTCACTTGATTGGATCATCTTCGGTCTCGATTGGGCCCCAAACGTCGTCTTGCTCGATCGTCTTTTCTTCATTCGCTCTGGCCTAAACGTTTGATGAGAAAAACGCAAATGAAACAACTGAGCGACACCTAAGAGTAGAATAAGAAGCCACAGGTGGGAGGAGGAAGTGAGGAGGTGCAAGAAAACCACAGAAGTAGACGAGCTAAGAATCATTTCAGAGATGCATTTAACTCAGAGCAGCTGATAAAGACAGACAGATATTTTTGGAACATGCTAATACTGGGGTCAAAAAGTGATAACGATTTAAATGTAGAAAAACATAAAAAATGAGTGGGTGGGTGTGAGATAAAGAGTTTTTACAGAAATGGGTAAATGACGCGAACAAAACCACAACATCCGTTCAAAAAGAGACAAGTTTCAGAGTTTTCAGAGCTAGAGGTTAAAGGGGCATTGCGTAACTTTGCTGGTAGAGCGTCCACCACCTGCTCGTCTCCATGGCAGCGGTGGAACGTAGTGAAGTAAAAGTAAAGACTTCACAAACAGAACCTGGAGTTGTGTTTTTTTTGTTTCATTCACAAGTTTAACACACAAACAAACCAGCAGATTTAGGCTGAGCTCTTCTCTCAAACTGAAAACACTCTGTTCCACCTTGTGATGTCATCAAGTGGTAATACAGGAAGTGCTCCACTGTGTTTTTAAACTCCACACACCTTCACTAGAATCATTTGGATCATTTCATCCCTGGAATTGCCACTTATCTTGACTGAACTAAAGGTAAAAGGAGCTGTCAACTTGAAAACTACCACTTTATGACATCACAAGGTGGAACAGAGCGTTTTGAGCTTTGGAGACGTTACAGACTAATAAAGAGTTACTCAAATGTGTGAATGAAACAAAACACAACTCCTGGTCTGTATTATAACATGACTTAAAGCTACAAGAGTCATTTTTGTGTAATCTAGGACCTTTAAGTACATTTTACAGTAGATACTTTTTACTTCACTACATTTGAGAGCAGTATCTGTACTTTCTACTTTACTGCATTTGTGAACAAGACTGAATAGTAAAAGTATTTTTTATTATAGTTTGAGACCTGCTGAAAAGGCTGAGGGTTTATTTTTACACGTTCATAATTTGAGCAAAGCAAAAATATACAAATATAAAAATAGTTTGAGTCAATTGTTTCTATTGAACAAAATTCAGCACAAATCTTTATCAAAATCACTACATTTGAAGTTTTATTAGGTCTCAAATGTGTGCAAAACTTTTACTTTTTACTCTTGAAGTACATTTTTAAATTGGTACTTTTACTTCAGTAGATCTTGACAGGGAGAGACACCTACAACTGTCACAAAGGTCGAATTTTGTTGAGATTTTTACCTGTTTTCAGATCGTAAACTTTTTCTCAGCTCAAAATCCATCTGTTGTCTTAAAATCGCTTTTTAATCGTCAGCTTTGGCTACGTTCAATGTACCTAAAAGCAAAACGTTCACTACGATGTAAATACTTCATCGGAGGAACCTTGTTTGTTTCGAAAAGTAGGTGTTTGTGTCTTGAAGCTAATGCTAACTGAAATGAAAACAGATTTGTGATGTTAAAATAACGCTACAATATGAAGGATTTGCACAGAAAAACTATGGACTATGGTCATTAGATGTGTTTTCATAAAGTTGTTTTGTTCTATTTTTGAGATTTAGCTGAGGTTAGCGTTAGCATTAGCATTAGCATTAGCATTAGCTTTGAGATACAAATACCTACTTTCATAAACACACAAGTTTCCTCCGGTTAAATCGTCGTAAAGCTCTTCGCACGCGTCTATGATCATCCATCTGTAACTTTCTGTCCGCCGTCTGATATTTAAATATTCATTTTTTTTTTTATTTTTTACATATATATATTTTATTGTTTTGCTAAAATGTTTTTTCTCTTTAACTTTAACCTCATCAAATTAATCAACAGAACCCCCGAGAAAAAAAAAAAAAAAAATCAGACGTAGACATCCTATCCGTGTGTGCCAGAATGATGAGAAATTAGGACCGTTACCATGGCGATTAACAATTTAAAACAAAATCTTTTATCATTTGAATTGGAAAAAGTCTTCAAAAATATTGCAGCAACAACTCAAGCCCATGAACAGGTTAAATTTGTATGTTGGCTCACTTATGTGCGCTTATTTCTTCTCTTTTCGTCACTTTCTGGCCCGAAATGTTCCGCAGTGAGACTTTAATCTGTGCCATGATCATAAATAAAAACTACTCATTAACTTCTTACGCAAGTTACGCAACCTCCTCTGTAACTGCAGGGAGCTTGGAAAAAACCTCAGCTCTCCAAACACTCTTTTTGAAAAATCACCAAACCAGGAAGTAAACGGCTCCTTTCATTTCCTTAAACTTTACGCATGTGACTTTACGCACAGACGCCGCTCCGTGACACAAACCACCCATGCCCCGAAAAGGTAAGAAAAAGATCCGAAAAATAGTTTAGTTTCACTCTGTTCATTTAGTTTTGTGATGATTCCGCTGGACTTTATGACTTTAAGGCCGTAGTGTTCTATTGGTCCAAGCTTTTACGCACATTACGCACGAGTCTTACATGGATTAAACTGACTCCGCGCAAAGTTAACGCACTAAAACCGAAATATGTCTGTGTAATAGAGCACGAAATTGTTGGAGAGTCTGCATTTTTAAGGGAATAAGACGAGACAGCGGGGTTTTGTTGAGTTTTGAGTGTTTTCGAGAGCGCACATAGCGACAGGTGGAGGGATTATAGAGACAGGACTGGAATTTACCCTTGAACAAGTTTTTTACAATTAAACTTCAACTATACAATTAGGCTGCCAAACCCTATTTCTTCTTGAGTTAAAATAATTCAGAATGTCCTTATTTGAACTCTTGCTGTTGGATAGTACATGGTGCTGTGGTAGTTTACATTACTAACTCACTATACAGCTGTTTTTAAAGTATTTCAAGTTAAAAGAGACAATACAGTACAATTTCCAGGCATATTATGTAACTTTTTTGCTGTGAGAGCCTGTCATCTGCTTGTCTCCATAGATGCTATTGCTGGAATGTTCCGCAGTTTGGCTTTTAAAGGTCCTACATTACACCAGATTGACTCTTATGAGGTTTAAATCATGTTATAATGCTGTTTTCTCCTCAAAAAACAGACCTGGAGTTGTGTTTTGTTTCATTCACATGCATCTCCAAACCTCAAAATGCTCCGTTCCACCTCGTGATGTCATGCAGTGGTACATTTCAAGTCAAGAAAACAGCGTAACATCTTGCATTTCTTCAGTTAAGCCACGCAGATTTGCTTCGCTGAAATATACCGCGTTCTTATGGTGAGCGGGGGTCGCCTTTAGATGGACCTGACCTGTAACTTGTCATGGTGGATGGATGATGTCACCCGCTCGTCTCCATGGAGATAGAGAAGTTGACTGTCATGGTGTTGAACATTACAGTCAAAGCAATAATTATGTCCATGGAAACCAGCATGTGGTCAAAAATATGTCCCTTTAAACTAAACTAATCCGATTAATTTCGCTCTAACTATTCAGGTTTGGAAAGTAAAGAAGTTCAGTAGTAGAAGTAGTAAAGTACTGTATTCAAGTAGAATTCTGAGGTATTTGTACTTTACTTAAGAACATTTTACAGTGGATACTTCTTACTTTTCTTCTCCACTACATTTTTAAACAGAACTGAAAAGTAAAAGTACTTTTCTTATGATTTGAGGGGTTATTTTTACCATGTTCGTGGAAACATCCTGACTAAAGTTTTCAAGTTCAAGCTTCAGCTCTGAGCAAAACAAAAATAAACACAAAATTCAGAAGAAAAATGAAGAAACTGCTTTGTATTGTTCCTGTGACCAGAATATGTCTTATTTTAAATCAATATCTCTACATTTAACACGGAGCCACACCTGGGTGGCACTGTGCTTAATCTCACTATCAAACTTTTTTATAGTGTGACAGGAAATGTGCAGAAATGGATAATTTCTGTGACAAAAATAGCATCTCTGGGGGAAGTGATGATTTGAATGTCACAAACAACAGAGTAGAATGAAGTCAAATGTCACCTCTTTGGTTTAACATCTCCACCACTTCTGCAAAACTGAGGCTGCAGATTCATAAATTATTATGTTAGAGTGCGGTCTAATCTAAGGTAACATTATGAACTACTTAAAACTGTTCTATGCATTTTTTAAAGCAGTAACAGTCAGGGACAAAGTGAGAGACAGGGCTGGTTAACGGCATTCAGCCACAATTTGAATGAACACAAGCAGGAAAATACAAGTCACACAAAAAAAACACACATAGACTATGGCTGTGTCTGAGTGTCCACACTGTTCCCTACAGGGGGCGCTATTTAGGGGTAACGCCGTTTTTAGTGGTGTGCGAATGTCCAGTTGGTGAGAAAATAGTGCACTCAAAAATTCCACCAATGGATCTTAAAAAGTACGGTCAGTATAGACCAGACATGGGCAAACTACGGCCCGGGGGCCACACACGGCCCTTTGGGCTTATTAATCCGGCTGAACCTGACCAAATGAGATTAAAATAGGTAAGAGTAAACCTTGTTCAATTTACCTTTCCCAAAAGATGGCTAACTTCAGCTACATCAACCTGATTCTCTATCAGCCCTTCTGCAAAACTGAGCTTATCAAAGAAAACAAAAGTGGATCGTGAGGCTGAGTGTTTTATACAGAGAACAAAATATTCTTTCACGAAAGTCCGATCAAAGTACCAAAGCAAGTTTTTCACTGGCATTCAAATTAGCAAAAGCTAGCAAGCCTTTCTCCGAAGGTGAGTTTTTAAAAGAATTTATTTGGAAAACAATTTGTAGAATGAGTAGAAAGATTTTAGCAGGGAGCGGGCACTTAGCAACACTGTCAATCAAACCTGTTGCTAACGGTAGCGGGAGGGACTTTGAGGAAAGAAGGTGCTTGATTTGTCTGTTATTAATGTTCAGACCTTGATTTACAGACACAATAGATTTTATTGTTTGTGGAAGAAATTATGCCACTTCAAAATGTAAGGCATCTGTCCAGATTTCTGCTTTGTGTAATCGATAATAAAAAGTAAGTCATAACAACATTTATGGTAGCTGCCCAGATATGATAGAACTCTAAAGGTATGTTTTGGGATATGCCCTCGCAGCGAGCTGGCACGGAGCCGGATTATACAATGGAAAGATAATCTAATCTAAGAGTGGAAGAGTTCATTCTGTAGACTTAGACCAACTTTACTGATCCACAAGACTGAGCTATTACAATGTGTGAAACCAGGGAGATGCTGTAAGCAAACCTGGTTCAGTCCTGGGTTATAAGTGGCTTGGTCCTGGTTTAGTCCTGGTTCAGCCCTGGTTCAGCCCTGGTTTAGTCCTGGTTTAGTCCTGGTTTAGTCCTGGTTTATTCCTGGTTTATTCCTGGTTTAGTCCTGGTTTAGTCCTGGAGGATTAGACCTTGTTTAGTCCTGGTTTAGTCCTGGTTTAGTCCTGGCTTAGTCCAGGTTTAGTCCTGGTTTAGTCTGGGTTTAGGCCTGGGATAAATCCTTTTTGTAGTTTTCAAATTAAATACATCTTTTGATTGTTCTTGTGACTGTTACAATTGTAAATATATTGTTGTTTCCAGTTCGGCAGCTGACTGGGATGTGCTGACGTGGACCAATGGGCTGAGGCGGTGGGCGGGACCAGGATGAGCGCTGAGCCGCTATTGGAGGAGCTGCTGATTAAACGGTCGCAGCAGAAAAAGAAGACGTCTCCACTGAACTACAAGGAGAGGCTGTTTGTGCTCACCAAGAACGCACTAAGCTACTACGATGGACGCATCGAGGTGAGAGTGACAGGATTCTGTCAACTGGACTAAACCAGGACTAAACCAGGACTAAACCAAGTCTAAACCAGGACTAAACTAGGTCCAACCCAGGTCTAAACCGGGTCTAAACCGGGTCTAAACCGGGTCTAAACCGGGTTTAAACCGGGTCTAAACCAGGACTAAACCGGGACTAAACCGGGACTCAACTAGTACTAAACTAGGACTAAACCAGGTCCAAACCAGGTCCAAACCAGGTCTCAACGAGGAGTAAACCAGGACTAAACCAGGTCTAAACCAGGACTAAACCGGGTCTAAACCGGGTCTAAACCGGGTCTAAACCGGGTCTAAACCGGGTCTAAACCGGGTCTAAACCGGGACTAAACCGGGACTAAACCGGGACTAAACCGGGACTAAACCTGGACTCAACTAGGACTCAACTAGGACTAAACCAGGGTCCAAACCAGGTCAAAACAGGGTCTAAACGAGGAGTAAAACAGGACTAAACCAGGTCTAAACCAGGACTAAACCAGGTCTAAACCAGGACTAAACCCCGGGTCTAAACCGGGTCTAAACCGGGACTAAACCGGGACTAAACTAAACCGGGACTAAACCGGGACTAAACCGGGACTAAACCGGGACTAAACCGGGACTAAACCTGGACTAAACCTGGACTAAACCTGGACTCAACTAGGACTCAACTAGGACTAAACCAGGTCCAAACCAGGTCCAAACCAGGTCTCAACAAGGACTAAACCAGGACTAAACCAGGACTAAACCAGGTCTAACCCTATAACCAAAAGAGGCCTAACCCAGGACTAGCCCAGGACTGAACCACGTTTGCTTTTGACAGATTAGAGTTTCTCTTTTGTTGCTTGGTAAACACTTCAGCTCAAACTCTTTGCACGTGCTGCTCGTTGTTGAAGTGTTTAGAAGAGTTTCATTCAAACGCTCAAACCGCTGCAAACTGTTGTCGTGTCCCTGGGCAAGACACTTCCCCCACCTCACAGCTGTGACCAATGTTCACACTCACTCCACAGTGTGAGTAATCACTTCAGGGGAATCGAGTGGTCCAATTTACCATCACGCTTGTTATTTTTGTTTTTCATTTGTAAAATCGAAACTCTTCCTATGTTTCATTTTTAGAAGCGCTTCAGAAAAGGCCTGATCGAATTAAGTCGGATCAAATGTGTGGAGATCGTGAAGAACGCAGGAAACGTCATCCCCTGTCAGAACAAGTACCCGTTTCAGGTACAACACAAAATGGATTCACTCAACGCTAAGATTTGGAGGTTTAACTTCATCACAGAGCTGCTCAAATAGAGTTTTTACATTAAGAAAATATTGTAGTAATATTATGTGAAGTAATAGCATCATAGCCTCTACATACATAAGGACTACTAAACCAGGTCTAAAAAGTCAAATGAAGATAAACCAGGTCTAAAACAGGACTAAACCAGGTCTAAATGAGGATTACACCAGGTTTAAACCAGGACTAAACAAAGATTAAACCAGGTCTATACCAGGACTAAACCAGGACTAAACCAGAACTGAACCAGCCCTAAACGAGTCAAATGAATCTCATCGAGGCTAGAGCAGTTATAGTGGCGGATTTAGAGCCGAGTTGCGTATTAGGAATTTCGACCACTAGTATCATAGCAACCAAAGAGCCAATCCAGAGCGAGGCTGTTGAAGGTAACGCCCCTTTCTGCACCTGTGGTTTAGCAGGGAACGACAGCTTAGCAACGCTGTCAATCAAACCTGTTGCTAACACTAGCGGGAGCGACCTCGGGAAAAGAAGGCGCTTCATTGGTCTGTTTTTAATGTTCATATCTTCATTTGTGAGCAAAATAGCGAAATAAAAACCCCAGGATCATGTAGAGGGTTAATACGAACATTTAAGACCAAAATGACGAGTCTGACAGCAGCAGGAACAGAGAGAGGACACAGTTTTTCAATAGAAAGTGAACTGGAGCCAGAGTGGATGGAGCCGGAAGTGCGTACATGTTCACTTCCTGTTTGAAACGCGGCGGCTAGCAGGCTAGCTACGTCCATTTATATATACAGTTTATGGTATATTAGGTGTATATAAAGTGGTGTCAAATATTCTGCATTTAGAGGCTTTCTGTTGGCATCTGTTTACCTTTATCTGGCTAAAAATGTATTTAAAAATCTCTTTGTGCTATAGAAATACTCTGGACCAGCATTAGCTCTGTCTTCTCCCTGGCATTTAATACTAGCTAGACAGGATATCTTTGATTTTTTTTTGTACTTTTTCTATATTTATTTATTTGTATTCATTTATTTATTGAAGTGCTTTTTCTCAGCTGACGACTAGTAAAACCATTGTTAGCAGCCGCCCTGTAGTTATCGACTGGCGCAGTTACAGGAAGTTTGAACGTTTCGTATAATTGCCACTGTGGTGCGTTCAGGTGGTGTACGACAACTCGACGCTGTACGTGTTTGCCCCGAGTCACGACAGCAGGAGCCAATGGGTGCAGAGCCTCAAAGACGGTACGTTCACACCTTTTAACCACGATTTCACACTTTTGTGAACTTTTGAACCTGCCTCTACAAAAGGAGAGGTGTTACTCTACGGACTCTGCTGCTGCATTGCCTGGAATTTTCCCCTGTGTGGCATTAATCTCATCTATTCTCATCTATTCAGGTGGTTTTACATTGGGTGGTTTTAGCTCTTTAATGTGGTAGATTCCAGGTAAAGCATTAACGTTTCCATGACGACAAGCAGGTGGCATAGCCTAACACGGACTAATCTCTATTGTTTTGTTATCTTTAAAGATGCGAAATCGAAATTAATTCATTATTTTTAGCTTTCCACCATGTTATATCGTTGTTCCCTCGTCAAAAACTTGTCCGAAGAGGTTTCAGATGTCATCCATGCGTGTTTGAGTGATTTAGCGATCTCTCCCGGGCCCTGTTTGAACCCTTCTTACTGTTAGCTTTAAGATTTGGTACGAGGCTCCGCCCACAAGTCTACATCACCCACGCTCCCACACGACAATCCTCCATAAATATACAAAAACATGATACAAAACTGTACACTACGACTTCACAAACCCGACGTGATGTGCAGTAGTTTCATTTACAGCTGATTGTGTTGTGATAACGCTCTGAAAGGGGAGGGACTTAGCACGGAGAGCGAAGGAAGCGTCAAAACGGAAGTGAAACATGTTAATACAATGGCTTTGGCAAGTATAGTATTTTCAAAACAATAAAAGGAAGCACGGTGATGTAAATATGTAAATACGTTATGTGTTAGCCGCTAATACCCCACAGAAGTAAAATAATATGACTACATTCTGTATTTGACTGAACACGCTCGACTAACACATGCTCACTCTCGGTCACTCGGATGTAATGAAATAAACATAAAGTTACTGGAGACAGGTCACAATTCTGTGGTAGAACCTGCTGTTTAAAGGCGCTATATTACACAAACTTGACTCTTGTAGCTTTAAATCATGTTTTTTTCCTTCCTCCTCAAAAACCGACCTCGAGTTGTGTTTAGTTTCATTCACACATGTTTGAGTCACACTTTACAATTGTCCCTCACTACATCTCGGTTCACCTTTCATGGTCTCGCTGTTTCGTGAATTCTTTTTAGTACAGTTTAGCTTTTTTTTTTTTTTACTGAGTATGAACCTGCATTAAGTTCTGCGTCCTGATTGGCTGAGGGACCGTAGACCATCGTGTTCTGCGTCCTGATTGGCTGAGGGACTGTAGACCATTGTGTTCTGCGTCCTGATTGGCTGAGGGACTGTAGACCATTGTGTTCTACGTCCTGATTGGCTGAGGGACCGTAGACCATTGTGTTCTGCGTCCTGATTGGCTGAGGGACTGTAGACCATTGTGTTCTGCGTCCTGATTGGCTGAGGGACTGTAGACCATTGTGTGCTGCGTCCTGATTGGCTGAGGGACCGTAGACCATTGTGTTCTGCGTCCTGATTGGCTGAGGGACTGTAGACCATTGTGTTCTGCGTCCTGATTGGCTGAGGGACTGTAGACCATTGTGTGCTGCGTCCTGATTGGCTGAGGGACCGTAGACCATGTGTTTCTGCGTCCTGATTGGCTGAGGGACTGTAGACCATTGTGTTCTGCGTCCTGATTGGCTGAGGGACTGTAGACCATTGTCCATCAGTCTCCTCCGTTTCTCCTGTACAGTACAGAATGTGTCAGACAAATTTACATAAATGTTGGAAAGTGTGACTCTTAGTGCTGTGTGTTTGCAAGTTTTCCTCCCCGACAATTTACACAATGTCGAGTGTGATCTTAAGTGCTGTGTGTTTGCAAGTTTTCTCCCCGACAAAACCCACAATGTTCGTTCTGCACCGACAAAGGCACCGGCGAAGGTTTGAACTTTGTGTTTAAACAAGAGAGAAATGTGAGAAAATGTTAATGCCTGTGTGAGAAAAGTGTATAAAGTGTGTGGTGAGGAGTTTTACAGCAAAACATATAGAATAATTGTAAAAAATAAAGCCTATTTCGGGTTATTTTTAGAACGTACCCCCCACGATAAACGAGGACCATTTTATTATTAGTCTGTCTACATCGCCAAACCTCAAAATGCTCTGTTCCACCTTGTGATGTCATGGAGTGGTAGTTTTCAAGTTTGAGGTTGCAGTATTATAACATAAAATCATAAAACCCTTTAACTGCCAGATTGCAGAGTTGTTATCGCTGTAATTACTGGATCTATTCCCAGGATAAAACTGGCACAAAGTTCAGCGTCTTCTGTTAGAACGATGGAAATCCAGAGAATGTTTTTACACTCTGTTTGAAATGTTTAATATGGCTTCAAAGAGTTTTCAAAATCCCATATATATATATAGCGCCTTTTAAGACCTCAAAAGCTCTTTACTGTGCGTTATTCATTTTCCTGTGTTTCCTCAGAGATAAAGGAGAACTCGTGTGGTCTTGGCGAAGTTCCACCCTCAGTTCTGGCAGGAGGGGGCGTGGCTCTGCTGCCGACAGGCTGACAAGATGGCGCCCGGATGTGAGGAGTACAACCTGTTTGGAGACAGTAAGAATCTGCACCAAAACTCACACTTACACAAGGTCAGGTTAGACTTTACTGCCCCTGTTGGGAGTTTGGTTCTCTGCATTTGACCCGTCCCTCAGTGTCTCTGGGGTGAACTTCTCAGGAGCAGTGAGGATCATCTCCAGATCTTGAGCTGCTCTGGATCAGGGACGTCTCAACTGAGTTTTATTTAAGTCCTAGTTCAGTCCTGGTTTATTTCTAGTCTCCTGTTTAACCCTCGCTCAAAAACTAAACTTTTTACTTAAAATTTATTAATTGATTTAATAGATTTTTTTGCCCAGCCCTAAGTTCAGTCCCGGTTCAGTCCCGGTTTAGTTCTAATTTAGTCATGGTTTACTCCTGGTTTAGTCCTGGTTGAGTCCTGGTTGAGTCCTGGTTGAGTCCTGGTTTAGTCCTGGTTGAGTCCTGGTTGAGTCCTGGTTGAGTCCTGGTTTAGTCCTGGTTTAGTCCTGGTTTAGTCCTGGTTTAGTCCTGGTTTAATCCTGGTTTAGTCTGGTTTAGTCCTGGTTTAGTCCTGGTTTAGTTTGGTTTAGTCGTACAGGCTCAGGCTCAGGCTCAGGCTCTGACTCTGACTCTGACTCTGACTCTGATCATGAGGGAAAAGCTGCTGTGAAACTTTATGAACCACATTTACCAAAAGTCCTTGTACAGAGTACCTCAAACTCAAACAGGAAGCAGCTGCATAAATGTCGCGTGTTGAATTGCGTGAGTGACAGCACCTGCAGCAGTGACATGTTCAGCTTGGATTGATTCTGGTTTCTCTTCCTCTTTTTTTTCTTTTTTCTTTTCTCTTGTAGTTTCCAGAAAGCCACTGCCTCCTATTCCAGGAGAGGAGCGGGTGAGACACACACGCAATTGAGAATGATAGAAAACATCTCAACTCAACCCACCTTCTCCCTCGCTTCCCTCTCACTCTCTCTTCTCCTCTCTATCCTCCCTTTTCTCTCCACCCTCCCCATCTCTTTCTCTCTCTTTCTCCACTCATCTCTCCCCGTCCTTCACACTTCCTCTCTCTTTCTCTGTCCGTCTCTGTCTTCTTTTTCCACCTTCTTTTCTCTCTCTCCATTGTCTCTCCACCCCAACGCTCCCATCCCCTTCTCCCCACCCTCCACATCTCTCTCTCTTCTTTCTCCTCACTGTTTCTCCACCTAACTCCTCCTCTCCACCACTCCTGTTCCTCTCTTCCTTCCTTCTCTTTTCTCCCTCTCTATCTCTCTCCCTTCCTAACTATGTCTATCTCTCCCCCTCCCTCTCTATCTCTCTGTCTCCCCCTCTTTCTCTCTTCCTCCCCCTATATCTCTCCCTCCTTCTCTATCTATCTATCTCTCTCCCTCCCTTCTCTCTCTCTCCCCTCTCTATCTCCCTCCTTCTCTATCTCTCCCTCCCTTTCTCTCTCTCTCTCCTCTCTCTCTCTCTCTCCTCCTTCTCTATCTCCCTCCCTCTCCCCTCCTCTATCTCTCTTCTTCCCTCCCTCCCTCTCTCTCTCCCCCCCCCCCTCTCCCCCCCTATTTATCTCTCTCCTTCCCTCCCTCTCTATCTCCCGCCTTCTCTCTTTCTCACACTCCCCTTCTACCCCCCCCCTTTATCTCTCTCCTTCCCTTACTCTCTCCCTCCCTCCCTCTCCATCTCCCTCTTTATCTCTCTCCTTCTCTCCCTCCCTCTCTCCTTCTCTCCCTCCCTCTCTCTCTCTCTCCCTCTCTCTCTCTATCTCTCTCCTTCTCTCCCTCCCTCTGTCTATCTATCTCTCCCTCCCTCTCTCTCTTTCTCTCTCCCTCTCTCTCCCTCCTTCTCTCCCTCCCTCTCTCCCTCTCTCTCTCTCTCTCTCGCCCTCCCTCCTCCTCTCTCCCTCCCTCCCTCTCTCTCTCTCTCTCTCTCCCTCCCTCCCTCTCTCTCTCCCTCCAGCGTCGCCCGGCCCCTCCCGCCCCGGCGTGTCTCTCCTCAGACGCTCTTCCTCCTCCTCACCAGCAGGAGGTGATAGTCGTGGCTCTGTACGATTTCCCCGGAGCCGAGGCTCAAGACCTGAGCCTGAAGAAGGGGCAGGAGTACGTCATCGTGGAGAAGTGCGACGTCAACTGGTACAAGGCGCGCAACAAGTACGGGTGAGTGAGACGTCTGTCGCACAATACATCCATTTTTTTTGTATTAAAAACACAAAAAAACATAACTGCTGTATTTTCTGGACTATACGTCGCTCTGGAGTATAAGTCGCACCTTTTATCTTTCTTTTAAATTACGGTAATGTTGAAATTTTACATTTTCAGTGGTACAGGAGTAGAGTAGTAGTAGTAGATTCTGGTGCACAAGCCTAGAGCGCCCTCGTGTGGTTCAGTGTGACAATAACAAAGATGAAAAATTATATATTTTAAAGATTTCACATATAAGTCACATCTGAGTTTAAGTCGCCCCCCGGACAAAAAATGTGCAACTTATCGTCCAGAAAATACAATAGTTCAGTTTAAACAGTTTGCAGTCGTCCAAACTTATCCCTCCCTCACCTTATACATTCAGAACATCCTATTTATTCACCATGATGAGTTTATAAGCACTTTTCACAACTTTCAGACCAGAGTTTTGCTGTCACAGTGATGCTAACAAGAACTAGCATGCTAACACGCCCTTACTGATTCTCGGATAATAAAAATGCTTAATAATTAGATTCGGACAGCAGGGTGTGACCAGGGAGAAGCAAAGAACAAAAGGAGGAGAGGGAAAGAAGGAGAAAAGGAAGTATATATAAAAAAAGAAGGAAAGGAAAGGAAAAAATTGGGAGCATCACCAGTTATTCTTCATTATTATCACATTCATTCGGATTCAAAATTGTTGCGTTCTGGTGTAAAAACATGACAAATTTCTCTGGCTGTTTATTTTTTTGAACACGAGTGCTGCTAGCTCCATCCACTCTGGCTCCAATTCACTTCCTATTGAAAAACTCTGTCTCTCTCTCTGTATCTGCTGCTGTCAGACTCGTCATTTTAGTCTTAAATGTTCATATTAACCCTCTACATGATCCTGGGTTCATTTTTTTTTGTTATTTTGAGGTTTTTTTTTTTTTTTTTTAGTTGAGTTGTTTATTTGAAGGGTTTTTTTTTTTTGTTGTTGCTGTTTTTTTGTTGTTGTTTTTTTTTTTTTTGGGGGTGGGGGGTGAGTTTTTGTTGTTTTTTAATGTATTTAATTATTTATTTCTTTGTAGATTTATTTTATGTTTGTTATATTGAGTTTGTTTTTTTGTTTTTGTTTTTTTATTATTTTGAGGTTGATTTTTTTTTTTTTTTTTTTTTTTTTTTTTTTTTTTTTAAGTGATTTCAAGTCAACTCAAACATGTCTTTTTTTTGTTTTCACAGGGAGGAGGGCTACATACCAAGTAATTATGTGACAGAGAAGAATTGTAGCAACCTGGTGCAGTTTGTGTAAGTGTGTTTGAATAATCCAGCTCTGATTACAGTCAGAATAAAATCACGCTTCATTATGTCAAATACTTAAAGCCTCATATTACGCTATTTTCTGATGTTATAATGTTGTTTCCTCGTCACAAACAGACCTACAGTTGTGTTTTGTTTCATTCACACATGTTTAAATTAAACTTTATTATTAGTCTGTCACATCTCCAAAGCTTAAAATGCTCTGTTCCACCTTGTGATGTCATCAAGTGGTAGTTTTCAAGTTGACAGCTACTTTTACCTTTAAGTCCCACTTTCGTCCAGGTTTTGCCCCAGTTTAGTCCTGGTTTAGTCCTGGTTTAGTTCTGGTTTAGTCCTGGTTTAGACCTGGTTTTGTCCTTTGTTTAGTCGTGGTTTAGTCCTTTGTTTAGTCCTGGTTTAGTCCTGGTTTAGTCCTTTGTTTAGTCCTGGTTTAGTCCTGGTTTAGTCCTTGGTTTAGTCCTGGTTTAGTCCTGGTTTAGTCCTGGGTTAGTCCTGGGTTAGTCCTGGTTTAGTCCTGGTTTAGTCCTGGGTTAGTCCTGGTTTAGTCCATATTTAGTCCTTTGTTTAGTCCTGGTTTAGTTCTGGTTTAGTCCTAGTTTAGTCCTTTGTTTAGACCTGGTTTAGTCCTAGTTTAGTCTTTTGTTTAGTCCTGGGTTTAGTCCTAGTTTAGTCCTTGTGTTAGTCCTGGTTTAGTCCTGGTTTAGTCCTGGTTTAGTCCTGGTTTAGTCCTGGTTTAGTCTTTTGTTTAGTCCTGGTTTAGTCCTGTTTTAGTTCTGGTTTAGTCCTAGTTTAGTCCTAGTTTAGTCCTTTGTTTAGACCTGGTTTAGTCCTAGTTTAGTCTTTTGTTTAGTCCTGGTTTAGTCCTAGTTTAGTCCTTTGTTTAGACCTGGTTTAGTCCTTTGTTTAGTCCTGGTTTAGTCCTTTGTTTAGTCCTGGTTTAGTCCTGGTTTAGTCCTGGTTTAGTCCTGGTTTAGTCCTGGTTTAGTCCTGGTTTAGTCCTGGTTTAGTCCTTTTACCTTTAGTTCAGTCGTAGATTGGCAGCTCCAGGGCTGAAATGATCCAGATGATTCTAGTGAAGGTTTGAGGAGTTTAAAAACACAGTGGAGCACTTCCTGTATTACCACATGATGACATCACGAGGTGGAACAGAGTGTTTTCAGTCTGAGAGAAGAAGAAGTCAGTCTAAATCTGCAGGTTTATGTGTTAAACATGTGTGAATGAAACAAAACACAACTCCAGGTCTTTTTGTGATGAGGAAACATTAGAACATATTGAAATTACATAATCATTATTTTTGTTACGTCATATGTAAATTTAAATCGTGTGTTTTGTGTTTCAGGTGGTACAGTACAGAAGTGAACCGAAATAAAGCCGAGGCGCTCTTGAGGAAAGAGGTCTGTTCTGTAAATTAAAGTTGTACTATGTAACTTTCTGGTGGAGGGTCAAGCAGCTGCCGAGTTACAGGTCAGATCTGTGGAGAGGCGAGTCCAGTCACAGAACGAAAGCCTGTTCTTCAAAGTGTAAAGGTTGTTTAGAAATAAAAGCACCTATGATTGAAAACATTTAAAATAGTTCATGTTCAAGTTAATGCCAAACTGTGGAACATACCTGGCAAAGACAGTAGGAGGCAGACATCCCACCAGAAAAGTTACACAGTGCACCTTTAAAATACAAGCACTCGATATTAAGAAGTGATTTTGAATGTCCTGGTTTAGTCCTGGTTTAGTCCTGGTTTAGACCTGGTTTAGTCCTGGTTTAGTTCTGGTTTAGTCCTGGTTCAGTCCTGGTTCAGTCCTGGTTTATTTAGTCCTGGTTTAGTCCATGTTTAGTCCATGTTTAGTCCATGTTTAGTCCTGGTTTAGTCCTGGTTTAGTCCTGGTTTAGACCTGGTTTAGTCCTGGTTTAGTTCTGGTTTAGTCCTGGTTCAGTCCTGGTTCAGTCCTGGTTCAGTCCTGGTTTATTTAGTCCTGGTTTAGTCCATGTTTAGTCCATGTTTAGTCCATGTTTAGTCCTGGTTTAGTCCTGGTTTAGTCCATGTTTTGTCCATGTTTTGTCCTGGTTTAGACCTGGTTTAGACCTGGTTTAGACCTGGTTTAGTCCTGGTTTAGACCTGGTTTAGTCCTGGTTTAGTCCTGGTTTAGTTTTGGTTTAGTCCTGGTTTAGTCCTGGTTTAGACCTGGTTTAGTCCTGGTTTAGTCCTGGTTTAGTTCTAGTTTAGTCCTGGTTTAGTCCTGGTTTAGTGCTGGTTTAGTGCTGGTTTAGTCCTGGTTTAGTCCTGGTTTAGTCCTGGTTTAGTTCTAGTTTAGTCCTGGTTTAGTCCTGGTTTAGTCCTGGTTTAGTCCTGGTTTAGTTCTAGTTTAGTCCTGGTTTAGTCCTGGTTTAGTGCTGGTTTAGTGCTGGTTTAGTCCTGGTTTAGTGCTGGTTTAGTGCTGGTTTAGTCCTGGTTTAGTCCTGGTTTAGTCCTGGTTTCGTCCTGGTTTCGTCCTGGTTTCGTCCTGGTTTCGTCCTGCTTTACTTCTAGTTTAGTCCTGGTTTAATCATCTTACCAGAAAAGTTACACAGTGCACCTTTAAAGCACAACCACTGAATACCAAGAAGTGATTTTGAATGTCCAAGCATAAAATCCACAAATGTTTGGAGTGGTTTTTCTAATATTTCCTGCGTTGTGTCGCCCCCTACAGAACAAAGAGGGAGCGTTCATCGTGCGAGACTCGAGCACAGCTGGGGCCTACACCGTGTCTGTATATGTCAAGTCCCTCGGGTAAGAAATACAATATGTGCTTATGTTTAGCCTGCGATAATTGGGCTTCAAATTTATGAACATTTTGGGATTGTTACTATGGTAATAAACAATACACTACAGAGCTTATCTTTTCAATGGTGTCAAGTGGCGAGGAAAGTGTATTTGTACAGCACAAATGGTACTCAGAGTAATTCAAAGTGCTTTACTGAATAAGAAATACATACAAATCAAAACATAAGTAATTACAAAATTAACATTAAAAGAGAAAAGTGCAGAATAAAACCTTTTCAGTCACATGCAGATAAACAGAACTGAGCCTGGATTTAAACATTGTCAAAGTCGAGGCCTGTCTCACATCTTCAGGAAGAATGTTCCAGGTTTTAGCTGCAGAAAACTGAAATATCCCAGTTTAGTCCCAGTTTAGTCTCAGTTTATTGACGGTTTATTCCCGGTTTAGTCCTGGTTTATTCCCGGTTTAGTCCCGGTTTAGTCCCGGTTTAGTCCCGGTTTAGTCCCGGTTTAGTCCCGGTTTTGTCCCGGTTCTGTCCCGGTTCTGTCCCGGTTCTGTCCCGGTTCTGTCCCGGTTCTGTCCCGGTTCTGTCCCGGTTCAGTCCCGGTTCAGTCCCAGTTTAGTCCTGGTTTACTCCCGGTTTAGTGACGGTTCAGTCCCGGTTCAGTCCCGGTTCTGTCCCGGTTTAGTCCTGGTTTAGTCCTGGTTTAGTCCTCAGAGTGTGAGATGGTTCATGTGGCTCTAACATGTGGGAGATGTTCTTTGGTTCTTTTGGTTCAGACTTTGGAGAGACTTGTTCACACTGAGCTGCTTTAAAATCTCTGAGCCACAGGAGCCAGAGACACAGGACACATGTGTGAAGTACTTCCTGGTTCTAGTCAGACTCGAGCAGCAGTGTTCTGGATGTACTGTTCTGTCTTAAGGCTCGTTTGGAGAGGCCAGTGAGCAGGACGTTACAGTAGTTCAGGGGTTGGGAACCTTTTTAGTTAAGAGAGCCAAAAAACACATATGTTAAAATGTATTTCCGTAAGAGTCCTACAGTAAACTCTGAATTAACTCTGAATACAACCAAATGCATGAAGACCAACAATTTTAGAGTATGAGAAGTCTCTGGATGTTTTCTTTTTTTAATCAAGTTGTTATACTGAAGCTGTCCAATACATAAAATACTTCTTTCTATTAAGACGACTCCTGGTGCTGGTGGTTTTGCTCAGGGCTTTGTCTGGTTGATACGTGGTGAGGTTAAGGTTCATGGAGGCGTTGAGGCTGTTACCTGTTAAACGTGATCGTAGGTTGCTCTTGATGTTTTTTAGACGTGAGAACGACTTTTCACATGCATGAAGAGTCAAACATGGTCAATACGGCAGCACTCCCACGCTGCAGTGTGTAGTATGTGACAGTCCAGGTTTTGACAATCAGCTGGAGTTTTTTCATGTCTGTCCTCTTGTGTTTGTTGCCAGCACGTCTTTATTTCGTTTGATTATTTTGTCTTTATTCGTAAAGTCATCAAACAATTCATTAGCCACATCAAGCATGAATGTTTTGACAAACTTGTCATCTGTGATTGGCTAAAGAACCACCAAAACTCGCCAAATTCCCATCACCTTGTTGAGTCCATACACAAAGTTGCAGCTGACTGGCTTGCACTGTTTCGTAGTTCTTGGCAGGGCTTCTTCCTGCTGTTCCCCGCTGGACATTTTGATGCAAATGTGGCAAAAATGTCGCTTTATATTTCACCATTTCAGTGATGAAATTTTATCACTGCACATTAGACGCACCGTGGTCCCTGCTCTCTCCACAAAGGCGACTTCCTCTGTCCATTCATGCTGAAATGTACAGTACTCCTCATCTTTTTTTTTTTCTTTTGTCATCTTCTTCCTCAAAATGGTTTGCTCTGCATAAATGAACCAGCCGACTTACCGATTAAACGGCAGGAGGTTTACTTCTTTACCTCACAATGACTCATGTAGGCCGCCGCATATAATCCAGTAAAAACAGAGGTGTCAGACGCTCCCTGAAGGACAGATGTGATTGACCCCAGTGCAGCTCTGAACAGCTGCGGTAAAAAATGAATGTATGGATTAATTTTTTTTTTTTTTTTTTTTCACCATTTTCTTGTTTGTTTTTGCATGATTTTTTTTTTTTGCCCAATTTTTTTTTTTTTTTTTTTTTTGCACAATATTTTTTTGTTTTTTTTTTTTTTTTGCATGATTTTTTATGGCACCATTTTTTTTGTACTTTTTTTTTTTTTTTTTCATGATTTTTTTTTTTTTTTTTTTTTTTTTTTGCATGATTTTTTTTGTGGCACGATTTTTTAATGTACTTTTTTTGTTTACATGATTTTTTTTTTTTTTTTTTTGCACGATTTTTTTTTTTTTTTTTTTTTTTTTTTGTTTTTAGATGGTAAAAAAAGCTGCAGATGCTACTGACTTGATGTGGCTGTTAAAGGTCAAGTCTGAGTCCATTATTACCTCTAAATTTCTAGCCTGATTTGCAGGTTTAAAGAGAGACTGGAGGTGACTGCTGACATTTCTCTGTTTTTCTGTGAGCCTGTGAGACATAGATCTGTCATCTGAGTGTGGGAAAAATGTTATGTTATATGCTATATGTTTTGGAGTATGTACATCCCCCACACACTTCAGGATTTTTCAGTCTTAAACACAAGCTCAGACCACAAACACAGAGACTTGTGTGAGATTTGAAGTCTCTGAGAGCAAAGATGCAGCAGAGTACGGCGGCGAAGAGACCGCACACCACAAGCTGAAGGTCGAGACTGAACCTCAGCTGTTTCCTGTCGACAGTAAAACGACTCTGAAACTTTCAGCTTTTCAACACAGAGCATTGTACTTACAGATTAGATACAAGTCAAAACTGTGGTAGTATTATTGTGAAATGCGGTGCAGTATTTCAGATTTTAATGTACAGGAGGCTGGAATAAACGAGTAAAAGTAAAATCACCAGAGCAAAAGTGCAGCAGCTTCAGCCTGAGCCTCAGGGTGTGGATCTAAACACACGTGAACATACATGTATTTAAATAAGAATACAAGTAGTAGTCGTGGCAGTAGTAGTAGTTGAAGTAGTAGCAGTAGTTGTAGTAGTAGTGGTGGTAGTAGTAGTAGTAGTAGTAGTAGCAGCGGTAGTAGTAGTAGTAGTAGTAGTAGTAGTAGTAGTAGTAGTAGTAGTAGTAGTAGTAGTAGTAGTAGTAGTAGTAGTAGTAGTAGTAGTAGTAGTAGTAGTAGTAGTAGTAGTAGTAGTAGTACTACATCAGAACTAAACTGAGCTCAGGACAATTGTTAAAGTCATATGTTCTTTTTAAGTTGTTGTCTGTTAGAATCACGTTTTCAGTGTTTTTTTTTAATATATATATTATCATAGTCCAGGAGTCACCAGAATCCTCGTGTCTGTGTTTTTTATATATTATCATAGTCCCGGAGTCACCAGAATCCTCCTGTCTGTGTTTTTTATATATTATCATAGTCCAGGAGTCACCAGAATCCTCGTGTCTGTGTTTTTCAGGGAGGGGGGCTCTGCAGTCAAACATTACCACATTAAGGAGACTCCGGGCTCCCCAAAGCAGTATTACCTCGCCGAAAAACACCTGTTCAGCAACATCCCCGACCTCATTGAGTACCACAAGCACAACGCTGCAGGTAACATGTTTAAGACACACTATGTAACTTTTCTGAGTCTGCCACCTTCTTGTCTCCATGAAGTTATTGCTTTGCCTTGAATTTTTGACAGTATGGCATTAGACGTATCTTTACATGTGTTTTTATTGCTCATGGGACATTCCAGCCAAAGCAATAACATCTATGTGGAGATAAGGAAGTTGCAGATCCCCACCTGAAAAGTTACACAGTGCTTCTTTAAATACAAAGACTAAATGTTCTCCCTTTCGTCGCCTGCTCTTCCAGGTCTCGTTGCCAGACTGAGGTATCCTGTCGGGAAACCAGACACGTCGGCTCCTTCTACAGCCGGATTCAGCTACGGTGAGACACAAACTGAGCCACAAACACTGACCTGAATCTTCTCGTCTGGGCTGGTCTTCAGTTCAGTTTGATCAGTGATACATGATTCTTTTTTTTACACATGTTAGAGCTGTGGACCGACCCCAGTGGCATTAGTCTGTTCTGTTTAGTTCTGTTTACCCCAAACAGCCACGTGAGAGTCCATCAGCTGATCACCGAACTTATTTCTATGACGACAACACACACACACACACACACACACACACACACACACACACTCACCTCTGGTCTTTTCTGTCATTGTGACTAAATACACTGTGAAGACTGGACGCGCTGGAAAAGCTTTTTGAAGCAGACAGACCCGGGCTCACCTGCGCAGACAGACCCCGGCTCACCTGCGCAGACAGAGGCAGGAGGAAACTGTCTGATATCAGGTTGACCCAAATTGCCTCAGAGGAACGTGTCAAATAGCAGCATCTATTCATAGAAATATGTGTGATCCATTTGCTTTTTTGCCCCATTCCAAGCACTTTTATTGTCACAGCAGACTGTAGGTCGACTGTAGGTCGGCTGGAGGTCAGCTGGAGGTCAGCTGCGTTCACACTGCGCTCGCCTCGCTCTGGAGTGAGAGTGGAGACCTCAGAGACCTCCTGTCCGGCCTAAGTGCACCGCTCTCAGAGTGAATGCTTTTTTATGTCGACCCGAGTAGTGACAGTGTGAAAACGACCTCAGTGTTGCTGTTGTATTGCAGAGAAGTGGGAGATAAACCCGAGTGAGCTGACCTTCATGAAGGAGCTGGGCAGTGGGCAGTTTGGGCAGGTGCGACTGGGCAAGTGGAGAGCTCAACACAAAGTGGCCATCAAAGCCATCAGGAAAGAGCCATGTACGAGGAGGACTTCATCGAGGAGGCCAAGGTCATGATGTGAGTACTACTACTACTACTACTACTGCTGCTACTACTATTTTGAGACTTACGACTTGATAAAATGGACTAAGATTTGTGACTCAACTTGGACTTTAAGGACAATGACTTGAGCCGTTTGACTTGAGACGACTTGATGTTTTTAGAAAACACTTGAAACATGGCCCTCCCCGCGTCTTCCTTCCCCACTACCACTAATGTAACAATAACTGAAATACTGTGACATCGTCTCATCAAATGTCTTACAATAATATTGGGATCACAATAAATTACATTGTTTTGCTGCAGCTACAGCTAAAAAACAGAGGACTACATAGACCATGATGCTTTGCTCCACTTCAGTGCAGATTACATGATGAAATGTTGAGCATTTTAAATCTATAATCTTTGGATTATGACTGTAGTGAATCGCATTAAGGTCTTGTCATAGTCGCATATCTCCCACTATCTTAGCCTTTTCAAAAGTAGTACTATTTTGTTTAAAAAGGATATAAACTGCAAAAATACAAGCTGTATTCAGTACTTCAGTTTAAAGATGGGAAAGGACTTGAGTAGAGGACTTGGACTCGACTTGGATTTGAGGTCAAAGACTTAGGACTTACTTAAGACTTGGCCCCAACTCTGACTGTCACTACTACGACTACTACTACGACGACTACTACTACTATCAGAGGATGAGCTATGTGCAAGGAGAACTTCATCGAGGAGGCCCAGGTACTACTACTAATACTGCTACTACTACTACTACAGCTAATATTACTACATCAAAGAAGGATCTATGTATGAGGAGTATTTTATCGAGGAGGCCGAGGTCGTGATGTGAGTACTACCACTACTACTACTACTACCATTACTACTACTACTACTACTACTACTACTACTACTACTACTACTACTACTACTACTACTACTACTACTACTACTACTACTACTACTACTACTACTACTACTACTACTACTACTACTACTACTACTACTATCAGAGAAGTATCTATGTACGAGGAGGACTTCACTGAGGAGGCCAAGGTCATGATGTGAGTACTGCTACTTCTACTAGTACTACTACTACTGCCACTACTACGATATTAGAGGATGAGCTATGTGCAAGGAGGACTTCATCGAGGAGGCAGGGTAATACTACTACTACTACTAGTACTAATACCAGTACTACTACTACAACTAATATTACTGCGTCAAACGAGGATCTATGTATGAGGAGTATTTTATTGAGGCCGAGGTCATGATGTGAGTACTACTACTATCGCTACTATCACAACAACTACTACCACTGCTACTGCTGCTGCTGCTACTACTACTATCAGAGAAGGAGCTATGTACGTGTAGGACGAGGAGTATTTTATCGAGGAGGTCAAGGTCATGATGTGAGTATTACTACTACTATTACTTCTACTACTGCCACTACTACGACATCAGAGGATGAGCAATGGGCGACGAGAACTTCATTGAGGAGACCAAGGTACTACTACTACTACTACTACTACTACATCAGAGAAGGAGCCATGTACGAGGAGGACTTTACTGAGCATGTTTAAAACCAGCCCAGTAACATAACTGTCCCGTCTCCCCGGGTCCCTCAGGCGCCTGTCCCACCCTCGCCTGGTGCAGCTGTACGGCGTGTGCAGTCAGCAGAGGCCCATCTACATCGTGACGGAGTTCATGGAGCTGGGGTGTCTCCTGAACGTCCTGAGACAGAAACGAGGAACCCTGAACCGGGACGTGCTCCTCAGCGCCTCCCTGGACGTGTGCCAGGGCATGGAGTACCTGGAGAACAACAGCTTCATCCACAGAGACCTGGTAAAGCTAAAGCACCACGGCGGAACATTTCAGACAATACATACAACTCACTAGAGCTGCTTGTATTGCTAAAAAATACCTTGAAAACACATTTGCTCTCCTCTCCACAGACCTGGCTTGTAACTTAGAAGCTCACAGTCAGGATTCATGTTTTTTTTAGCTGTAGAAATACGTGTAAATACAAAGAAATGTTATTGTTTAGTCAAATTATTGGTTAGGAGGTAACAAAAAAAAAAAAAAAAATTAACTACTCTGCCATGAGGCTTTTCAAGTTGCAGGTCAGATCCGTGGAGAAGCGAGCACATTTATTGTTAAGGAATAAAAATATCTGGAATAGAAAACATTCAAGATGGATCTGGAGTACAAGTCGTACTAGAGTATAAGTCGTACTAGAGTATAAGTCGTACTAGAGTATAAGTCGTACTAGAGTATAAGTTGTACTAGAATATAAGTCGTACTGGAGTATAAGTCGTATAAGTCGTACTGGAGTATAAGTCGCTCTGGAGTATAAGTCGCACCAGCCAAAATAAAATGCATATTTCACATATAAATCGTATCTCAGGATAAGTCGCAGCTCCGGCCTAACTATGAAAAAAAGTTCGATTTATAGCCCGGAAAATACAGTCCGTTTAATGTCACACTGTGGGACATTCTCCATGTTCTCCAGCATCCCCCACATCAGAAAAGTTACATAGTGCTCCTTTCTTTTCTTTTCTTTTTTTTTCAGCAGCCCGGAACTGTCTGGTGAATGACTCCATGGTGGTGAAAGTGTCTGATTTCGGCATGGCCAGGTTTGCACTCGTCACTGTATTCTAATCCCCTTTGACCTTTGACCTTCAACCTTAGTGTTTAAATGGGAGTTTATCCAAATATCCAAAAGGTAAATCTACAAACTTTGAACTGGATCATTTCTGTTTTTTGACTAGACCCAAGAACTCACCGTACTGCAGCAGAAATCAGCATTTTTCACACTATTTATTTTATCCGCCCCCGTCTGTGTTAAACGTTATTGGTTCGTAAAATGTGGTGATGTCGTCGGAAAAACGCCAATAGGTTGAGTTCACACGACCTCACGACATTCTTGACTCGCTGTAGTTTAAACAGAGCTGGAGACGGGTCTGAATTTGCTGTGTAACTGTCAGATTACAGATGTTTTGACCTGGTTTATGGTTAATATCTCTGTAATTCCTGGTCCTATCCACATGGAACGAAAACTGACACAAAGTTCAACGTCTTCTCTGTCAGGATAAATAAACAAAAGTGAAATCATTTGTTCACATCAGCTTCCAAAAGTGGTGACGTGATTGTTGTCAGTTGAAGGAAGTTCGTGGAGTCGATCCCAAACACATAACGATAAGGGTCATATGTTTGTGGATCATATGATTGAATGTTTCTTTCAAAAACGGTGAATCTCCCACAGAGTTACATACAGGGTGTCCATAAAGGCCTTTTACCATTTAAACACGTATTAGGTTTATTTGTACTGCACAATTGGTACATGAGGTAATTCAAATTGCTTTACAGAATAAGAAAGACGTTAAAATCGCAATACAACAAATCGAAGCATAAATAATCATCGTAAAATGAACATTAAAAGAGAAAAGTGCAGAATAAAAACCTTTAAGTCACATGCAGCTGAACAGAACTGAGCCTGGATTTAGATGTTGTTAAAGTAGAGGCCTGTCTCACATCTTCAGGAAGAATGAAGTCCTGGTTTAGTCCTGGTTTAGTCCTGGTTTAGTTCTGATTTAGTCCTGGTTTAGTCCTGGTTTAGTCCTGGTTTAGTCCTGGTTTAGTTCTGGTTTAGTCCTGGTTTAGTCCTGGTTTAGTCCTGGTTTAGTCCTACTTTAGTCCTGCTTTAGTCCTTGCTTAGTCCTGGTTTAGTCCTGGTTTAGTCCATGTTTAGTCCTGTTTAGTCCTGGTTTAGTCCTTGCTTAGTCCTGGTTTAGTCTTTTAGTCCTGCTTTAGTCCTGCTTTAGTCCTGCTTTAGTCCTGCTTTAGTCCTGGTTTAGTCCATGTTTAGTCCTGCTTTAGTCCATATTTAGTCCTGGTTTAGTCCTGGTTTAGTCCTGCTTTAGTCCTTGCTTAGTCCTGGTTTAGTCCTTGTTTAGTCCTTTAGTCCTGGTTTTTAGTCCATGCTTAGTCTGGCTTAGTCCTTGCTTGGTTTAGTCAATGTTTAGTTCTGGTTTAGTCCATGTTTAGTCCTGATTTAGACCATGTTTAGTCCTGCTTTAATCTTGGTTTAGTCCTGCTTTAGTCCTGGTTTAGTCCTGCTTTAGTCCTGCTTTAGTACTGGTTTAGTCCTGGTTTTAGTCCCGGTTTCCTGGTTTAGTCCTGGTTTAGTCCTGGTTTAGTCTGCTTTCCTGGGCCCTGTTTAGTCCGGGTTTAGACCTGTTCCTGTCCAGGCTTAGAAACGCTTTAGTCCTGCTTTAGTCCTGTTTTAGACCTGCTTTAGTCCTGCTTTAGTCCTGCTTTAGTCCTGCTTTAGTCCCGCTTTAGTCCTGCTTTAGTCCTGCTTTAGTCCTGCTTTAGCTGCTTTAAAGTCTCACAAAGGCAGTTGATCAGATATCTTAATCAGACTTGTTCTTTTGGACTCAGTAGTTTCCAAAGTTGTTTTTTCTTACCTCATTTAACACACCTCTATATGGGCAACTTTAGTGGCATGAAGCTCTCGTTGTTTCCATGTTTCGCTGTAGCAGAGCCTCATCTATGGTTCAATCACATCTGCATCTTTTGCTTTTAGTTCAGTAATGTCCCGCATCTTTGTTCAATTCATTATATCTGTCCCCCATCTGAAAACATACTATCAAATAACGTGAACGTGAGAGCGTCGGTGATGAGTTTCTGTCCTTGTTTTTAGATACGTGTTGGACGACCAGTACACCAGTTCATCCGGAGCCAAGTTCCCGGTGAAGTGGTCTCCTCCCGAGGTCTTTAACTTCTGCAAATACAGCAGCAAGTCGGACGTGTGGTCGTTTGGTGAGGACGCACACACATTCTTCAAGAAGCTCTCAAGTCAACAAAGTATTGAAAATCAGATACTAATCGATACTGGAACTAGTATCAAGACGCATTTGAGGAGGTATCGATACTAAAGACAGAAATGAACCTTTCCTGAAGAGCTTTAGGACCACTATGAACCTACTGCACACTGAGGGATTAGACACATGGGAATATACAAGAAAGTACTACAATTTAATGTCGAAAATCACGTTCTGTTGTCTAAAGAAAGAGTGTTTTTTATTATCGTTGTGGTATCGAATTCAGGTTTGAAATGTTTTCTATGGAGACGACACTGATGCAAAGTGAGGGGAGAAGGCACGTGATGCTCAGAGTGTGGAGCGTAGGAGAAGAGAGACCCGGATGCCCTCCCTGAAAGAGCGAAAGAAAGTAGGGAAGAGATTTAATCTGGGCCAGTGCCTCTGCCTCTAAAACGCCGCATAGAAAATAGAACATAAAAACTCAGATTATTTAATGTAACTCTAGTTCTATGAGTGCAAGGGCTGGATTTTTTCTGGTTATTTAATGTAACTGTGGTTCTATGAGTGCAAGGGCTGGATTTTTTTCTGGTTATTTAATGTAACTCTAGTTCTATGAGTGCAAGGGCTGGATTTTTTTACTTTCACAGACCCCACACACCCCCATTTAGCATTTATTCAGGTGCAGGTACGGCTTAAACGTACCTCGATAAACATGCACTCTTACTGTGAGCGGGTAGACCTGCAACATGGCCTAGTGGCATCACATGCTTGTCTCCCTTGATAAAAATGTACCACAGTATGGATTTTAAACTTTTTAAAACTGATCTATCACTGTGGTGACAAGCAGGCGACACCACTAAGTCAAGATACTGGTCAGATCTGTGGAGAGGCGACCGCGCTCACAGTAAGTATGCATGTTTATGTTTATCAAGGTACTTTTAAGCAATACCTGCAACTGAATAAATGATAAACTCCAGTGTGGAACGTTCCAGGGAAAGTAATACTGCCCCCATGTGGACTGGCAGCAGGCGACGGATCCCCTTCAGTAAAGTTACATAGTGCAACTTTATCTACATCCAAAAGCATTGCAGTAGTAGTCAATGCTCTCATTCAGTGTGTGTAATAAAAAAATGTAGGCCTTGCACTCATAGAACCAGAGTTACATTAAATAACCTGAGTTTTTATGTTCTTATGTGGCGTTTTAGAGGCAGACCCAGGGTTCGGGAGCAATAAAAACACCTACAATCAAATAGAAGCAAGATAGTTAAAGCAATAACATCTCCATGGAAACAGGACGAGGGCAGAAAAGTTACGTAGTGCAGCTTTGATTACTCACCTGTGTGTTTGTTTTCCGTGTACACAGGTGTGCTGATGTGGGAGGTCTTCACCGAGGGCCGCATGCCGTTTGAACAGAACTCAAACCACGAGGTCGTTACCATGGTGATGCACGGTCATCGCCTGTACCGGCCCAAACTGGCATCAGAGATAATCTACGGCCTCATGCAAAAGTGCTGGCACGAGGTGGGCCCCGTCCTCGTCCTCCCAACTGATAAACTGGCTTTAATTTAGCTTTTAACTGGAGCTACACATTAATCACAATTGAATCAAAACAGAATTTCAATGGATTCAAATCACAAAGGCTGCAGCTTTTTGAAATAGCATAATTTCCTCCACAAATAACAAAGTCTCTGGTTTATTCTGTATAAAAAATGTCTAACTCTGTAGTGTAGATCTGTACAAACTCTGCTCTGAAATGTGATTATTGTATCAGTTCAGATTTCAGTCTTTTTCAGTCTTCTGGACGTGTTTAAAATGTGAACTTTGAAGAGAATCCTAATAATAAAACATAAATAAATGAATACAAAATATATATATATATATATATACATTAATAAATAAAATAGATAAATAAACAAAATTATAAAATAAAATATAATAAAATAAAAATATATATTTCATTTTATTTCATTTCATTTTTATTATTATTTATTTTATTTTATTTTACCAAATCTTTCAGCCTTACTTTTCACCATGTAATAATTTGTGCTGTTAATAGGCTCTGGCACAGTAGCGTGTTAGCTAGCTCACTGTGCCTCAAAGCTAATTATCACTTTTATTAAAATCAGAAAACAAAATAAGCAACCTATTAAACCTTAAATCTAATTAAATCAAATTAATACATTTTTATGTGTAGAATATTTCAGTTTATGGTGTTGTTTTAATATTTATTATACCTCAAAATTAGCATTAGTGTCTCTGCTGAAGAATTAATTTTATTTGTGTAGTTTTTAACATGTTTTCAGTGAAATAAACCCACAGCTCCCTGTCCACTGCCTGATCTTTAAATATGTATTAATTTTATCGTGACTCAAAAACCTCACGGAGATAAAACTGGACAGGAAGTAGTGACGCTAACAGTGAGGCTGGGGGCGCTGTTGTACACAGAGAATATTGATCAAGGAAAAATCTGACTAATTACAGTTTTGAAATGTGATTGATCATGATTTTAATGTAATTAGTAACAAGACATTCATTAATTTGAAGATTTTTTCTGCACATTTTCATAAACCTGCTGTTTTTCTTTCAGAGGCCAGATAAACGTCCGTCTTTTAAGGAACTAGTCTCAAAAATCGATGGCATTTTGGAAGGTGACGCCCCGCCCACGCCATGACCAACTGACCAATCAGCTGCCTCCGTTTTCCACTCCATATGAAGGCATTTTGAAGAAGTAACAAATATTAAAGACATTACTAACCGAATGACTGACCAATCAAATGAAAACCCAGCTCCGAGACAAAGAAGCTGTTTTACTGTGATGTATTTAAATAAACCTGCTTATTCTTTGAAGTGTTTGTTCATATATTATTTAAATCAGACCTGTCCAGTAAAATCTGCTTTTTAGAGGGTTTACTCGCTAGTGTGGTGTGCAGCTGTCCATAGGGGGCGCCGACAGTGTCACAATAACAAATTTTGAAGTGCGATATATTGCATAAGTCAATAAACGATAAATTATAATATTGAGACCAAAACATAAACTAAAATAATTCACAAAAAAACATATTGTTGATCTATATAACTGAGCTTAAGTCACTAGTTTGTGTAATTTTCGTTCATAATTTTTTTTCTAAAGCTCAAATCTCATCGCATCACAGGAAAATAACCAAAACTTTCCCACTACTAAAAAGAAAGTCCCCGTAATAACTATTGTTGCATTTATAGTATGTTGAACGATAAGACGGACAATAAGCCGCTACTTTTTTCCCCACGCTTTGAACCCTGCGGCTTATACGACTAATTTATAGATTTTTACTGTGTAACGACCACCGGAGGGCGCTCTCTAACAGTAAACACAAAAGTGAGACAGATTATGAGCTGAAGAATTCACTAGTTTTCATTTTGAACTGTCATTTTGCGCATCCCTCATCACAGAAAACACACGACGAAATGAAAATGATGCAGCTTTTAAGATAAAGGCCATGGATCTGGACATGAAAGAAGGAAATGCGCGAAAGTTTAGCATAAATGAATCGATGGTTGGAGAAGAACTTGGTCAGTGTAAAAAGACGACAAAAGCTTTCAGAGGAAATAAAAGCAGACGGCCCGTCAAAAAAACAACCCTCTGTACCGTGCTGTTTTAATTTCTAAACCTGCATGTCTGTTCGTTATATACGTTGTTAAATTTTGGGTCGGTTGTGTTCCGATAGTTTTACTAATATGAATGAATATTGTGTTTAAACATAATAACATAATGTGTCCATGGGTGTCATTATAATATAGACACAAGCACATTATGTCCTCTTTAAAGCAACTGTATGTAAGTTCAGATCTAGCCAAGTGGTAAGATATGAAGTAGATATGTTCAAATCAAATACAGCTTTTACTGATAACTACATTCACAAGCATTTTCTTTTGGCCACAGCTTTAAAACTGATTTTCAGACAGAAAAGTGAACTGTGAAGCAGGGCGGACCACCTTTGAACAGCCAATGACGCTTTGGTCTCTTTTATTTCTACTATAATTAGACAAAAACAGGGTGCAGTGGTTGGATTTTTAGCCAGTGCACTTTCTGAGGGGGAAACTGGAGGGGTACAGAACAGCTTTAAGTTCCTGTGAGATTCAAGATACACGTTTTTTGTGGTAGTTGAAATCGGACCGTCCTGGAGAATCCTTGGTAGACACGGGAATAACATGCAAACACCACAATGAAAGGCCTTACGTGATCTGGGACTCGAACCCACAGCCTTCTTGTAGTGAAGGGAGAGTGTGAACAACTGCACGGACCGGTGTCGGACCCTCAGCTGGAAATGTTACATAGTGCAACTTTAATCTTGCATTTAAAGGGCTCACATTACACTATTTTCTGATCTATGTAATAATAATGTTTCCTCATCACAAAATACCTGGAGTTGTGTTTTACAGTCCCTGGTACAGGCTTATTCAAAAAATCCTCCAATTAAATACTCTTGATCTTGCTTTAATGACATACAAAATAAAACAGTAAGTCGTCAGTTAGGTTATAATTGTTTACGCATAATTTGAAAAACATGTTAAATTAGCTGATTACAGTAAATTATTAAAACGAGCTGCATGAAACAAACATTTGTTTTGATGGAGATCCTGAACCGCAGCCCTGCGCCTGCCTCCTCTCTCCTGATTGGCTGAGCGCTCTGTCACTCATATCCAATGACCAATCAGAGAGGCGCATTCTCTAGTCTCCGCCTTATTGTAGTTCTCGGCCCCCGCCTCAGCCAATCACAGACGGGAGCGTGAGGAGGCCGCGCCCCCTGCCCCGCCCCCTGAATGGAGTCCGCTGCAGCGGGGAGGAGCGCGGGGCGGGTCTGTGCCTCTGCTCCCCCAGTCTCCTGCTCCAGCCTCAAACAACAACACCAGCCCGCTACAGAGCCCCGACCCCCGGCAGTCACCCCGGCCAAGCCCCGCTACTGCCGCAGCTTCAGCCGGTCCTCCCGACACGTGAGTACCCGTCCTCAGCCGTGTGTCCCCGCGTCTGTCCCACACTGCGCACCTCTGCCTCCGGAGGCACGGAGGCTCCTGAGCCCCAGCGGAGCAGGGCGCACCAAAGCGGGGTAAAATGGCCGCTTTTTGGTGAAGTCCACGGGGCGGATCAGCGCCGTGGCCCCGCTGGATGCCCTCCTCTGTCTCTGTCCCTGTCCCTGTCCCCGTCCCCGTCTCCGTCTCTCTTCAGGACGGGGCCAGGCCGCCGCTGTAAACACGGAACGCCCATTTTGTGTTGAGGAAACAGCGGCTGTGCGCTGAGCCTGACCTCTCCGGAGCTCCAGAGCCCTGAAAAAGCTCCTCTGCGGCTGTGACAGCGGCTCTGAGGCTCCGTGCGCCCCTCACAGCCTCACACTCGTCCTGTTTGGACACAGACTGTTTCACTAACCCGCCTCTGGTCAAAGACTAGTTTAAATGCCGTAGTAATGCGCCTCTAATGTTTATATAGTCTCTGCCGAGGGGGAGGGGCGCATCAAACGGCGGGAAAATGGTGGTCCATTGTTCTGCGGGGGCTAGCATTAGCAGCGGGGCTAACTGCAGCGGGGCTAGCTCCAGAGGAGCCCCGGAGAGGAGCTCAGAGAGGCGGCAGGGCGCGGGGCTGAGGCCCGGGCAGAGGTGTGGTGCTGCGGGCACATGAGCCCCGGGGAGGGCCCGGGAGGACCCGGGCTCACAGCATCAGGGAAAGTGGAGAAAGTGTGGAGCAGCAGAGCCCCCAGGCCGCGGGTCCCACAGAAAATGGATCCCCCTCAGATCCCTTTGTCCTCTGTTCTCCAGACCCCGGCCTGTCCCACTGTCCCACCCCCCTCACACGGACCAGGACCAGAGCCTTTATCAGGAGGACAACAAATATATGAGCTCTGACATTTTATTAATACATTTTTAAAAATCTCATTTTCATTGAAAAATCAATAACAAATGTCATAGAAAAATAAATGAAGCAAAGTGCTGCTGAAGTTTACACATTACTGACTCCTTTTCTCTCCCTTTTTCTCCCACTCTCCTTTTTTGTCCTTTCCTTGTCTCTTCCTGTTGTTTCCTTGTTTCCTCATCTCGTTTCCTTGTCTCCTCCTCTTGTTTCCTCATCTCATTTCCTTGTCTCCTCCTCTTGTTTCCTCATCCCGTTTCCTTGTCTCCTCCTCTTGTTTCCTCATCTCGTTTCCTTGTTTCCTCATCTCATTTCCTTGTCTCCTCCTCTTGTTTCCTCATCTCATTTCCTTGTCTCCTCCTCTTGTTTCCTCATCTCATTTCCTTGTCTCCTCCTCTTGTTTCCTCATCTCATTTCCTTGTCTCCTCCTCTTGTTTCCTCATCTCATTTCCTTGTCTCCTCCTCTTGTTTCCTCATCATTTCCTGTTTCCTCTGTTTCCTCCTCTCATTTCCTTGTCTCCTCCTCTCCTCTCTCATTTCCTCCTCTCCTCTCTTGTTTCCTCCTCTTGTTTCCTTGTCTCCTCCTCTTGTTTCCTTGTCTCCTCCTCTTGTTTCCTCATCTCGTTTCCTTGTCTCCTCCTCTTGTTTCCTTGTCTCCTCCCTCCTCTTGTTTCCTCCTCATTTCCTTGTCTCCTCGTCTTCTTCATCTCCAGAATGATGCGAAAGGACTTAAACAAGCCGAAGGGGAAGACGTCAGCGTACGCCTTCTTCGTCCAGACGTGTCGTGAGGAGCATCGTAAAAAGAATCCAGAACAGTCCGTCAACTTCGCAGAGTTTTCTAAGAAGTGCTCCGAGAGATGGAAGGTCTGTGTCTCAGGTGGAGGCCAAACAAACGAGCCTCTTTGTTCTAATGATACTTGGGTTTGAAGGGAAAATCTGGTTTGGTAAATGAGTCGTTTAAATCCAGGCTTATGGTAGAAGTTATAATCGGCCTGAAAGACTGAAATATGACACAAAACACAGCTCCAGATTTCCTCGGGTCAGGCTCTGATTGGGATTATTGTTTTATGTGTTCTGTCCTAAACCTGATCTGTTGGTTCCAGGCGCTGAGTCCCACCGATAAGAAAGTGTTCGAGGACATGGCCAAAGCCGACAAAGTCCGGTACAACCGCGAAATGAAGGACTACATCCCTCCAAAAGGTTTCGGCAAAAGAGGACGCAAGAGAAAAGACCCCAACGCCCCCAAGAGACCCCCGTGAGTACTGAGCCTGAACCAGGACTGAAACTGGGACTCGACTAGCCTGGTCAGCCAGCCACTCCTACTCTCTGTTCAGAGGCAGCAGGCTCCAGGAGGCTAACCCTGCGCTGGTTGTTTCTCACGATATTTGTAGTTCACAAACTCACAAGAATCCAGCTTTGGTCCAGGCTCGTGCTGGTGTGATTGGGCCAGGGCTGGAGACTGGACCAATCACAGGGCAGCACTGTGGTTTGTTGAACTTATTTCCATGACGACACGCTTCAAGCGGACAGAGCCGTGTGAATATGCACAGGCTCAGCTCCCTGGTGCTGTTTGTGAGGTCTTTTCTTTAACTTTTGGCTAAATGCGGCGTGAGGTGGCAGAGAAAAGTCGCACACAGAGAGGCAGGAGGCGACACTGTGCAGCGCACATTCATACACTACCTATGAGCAAGGTGCTTTTACTGCAGACTGCACTGTGAAAGTCGGCCTGAGGTCAGCTCCTCACCCCCCTCCTGCTCCAGAGTGACAGAGGAGCCGCTCTGAGGCTCCTGTTTAAGGTGGATGGATCACAGTTCGATAGTGGTGTTCACACTGGCCTGAGCTGCTCTTTTAGACCTGACCAGTGTCAGTGTGAAAACAACTGTAGTGTTGATCCTTCCTCTGATGTGTCGCTTCAACCAATCAGCTCAGAGTTTACGTTTAAACATTTCAAACATCTCTTCAAACGTCTCTTTACTTTTGAAAGCCGCATGTTTGTTTTGATACACAGTGACATAACTCTCTGCACTTCAGCCTCACAGCAAGAAGGTCCTGGGTTTGATGTCCCGGCAGAGCGGGGCCTGTCTGTGTGGAGTTTGCATGTTCTTACTGTGTATATTTCCACTAAAAACATGTACTCTAAGCTCCTCCCCTCTGGGACCAGGACTACGAGTCTGATTGGTTAATGGGCCTGTCAATCACTGTCAGTGGAATAAGACGAGGTCCCACAGACGTGTGGACGACAGAGGAAAAGAAGGTTGTTTTTTGTCCACGACTGCACCTGGACCAGGTCAACGCGCTCACCTGGAATGATCCACCACGTCGCTCTCGAAACCAGGTCTAAACCAGGTCCACCAGGTCTAAAGTCTAACCAGGTCTAACGCGTCTAAACCAGTCTCTAACTAACCAGGTCTAAACCAGGTCTAAGCCAGGTCTAAGCCAGGTCTAACCCCAGCGGTCTAACCCAGGTCTAAAACCAGGTCTGAACAGGTCTAAACCAAACTGACCCTAAACCAGGTCTAAACCAGTCTAAACCCTAAGGGTCTAACCCCGGTCTAACCCCGGTCTAAACCAGGTCGGTCTAAATCAGCCCCGGTCTACACCAGGTCTAACCCGCGTCTAAGCCAGGTCTACGATCTAACCCACGTCTAAACCAGGCCTAAACCAGGTCCCCGTGTCTAAGCCAGGTCTAAGCCCCCAGGCCTAAGCCAGGTCTAAACCAGTCTAAAACCAGGTCTAAACCAGGTCTAAACCAGGTCTAAACCAGGTCTAAACCCGGTCTAAACCTGGTCTGGTCTGTCCAGCCTAACCCCGGTCTAATCCCGGCCTAACCCCGGCCTAACCCGGCCCTAACCCCGGCCTAACCCCGGCCTAACCCCGGCCTAACCCCGGCCTAACCCCGGTCTTACCCTGGTCTAACCCAGTTGTTCTTGCTCGTTGCAGGTCTGCTTTCTTCGTGTTCTGCGGCGAGTACAGACCCACAGTGAAGCAGCAGTATCCTGGTCTGTCCATCGGGGACTGTGCCAAAAAACTGGGAGAGATGTGGTCCAAACTGGGACAGAACGACAAGCAGCCGTACGAAGAGAAGGCCCAGAAGCTCCGGGAGAAATACGACCGGGTGAGGCCCTGCGGAGAGAGTCATTCTCAGATTATGGACAGAGGCTGCACTAGCACTGAGCCCCAGGAGGCTGCAGGGGGTTTAGACAGTGACCAGATCAGAGTGAAGCTTTTTAGGTTTAAAACAACTGGATTTCAGCTTTGAACCTGGCAACACAAATGAGACTCGTGTGAGGCTCATGCTGCGTTCTGATTGGATAATCATCTCGAGGCACAAAACACCAAATTATAACATAAATAAACAGGTAATAAGAATAAAGAATGAAGCTGCATTACAGTTTTTCTCAGTAAAAGCGATATTAGATTCGAAAATCTTCATCTTCTGTTCCATACGGTTCCTTTAAGCAAAAAAGAAGTAAAGTAGATGTTACAAGCTCATTTTTACTTAATAATTCATACAATATCGAAGTAATTCAACTGTATGAAGTAGAATTGAGTTGTTTGTTGAGTAGCAGGCGGCGCAGCGCTGTTACACGAGTTTATGGAAAGAAGAAGAGACAGATTCAATCTTTTAAAATCTCAGGAGTTACAGTTAAATGCCCGAATCACTCAGGTACAAGTAAAGTTTAAAAATCTTCTCGTTTCTAATGACTCTGACGTGTTTTGTGGTCTCTGTAGGACATGGTGGCTTACCGCGGAGGAGGCACTTTGGCTAGAAATCCTGGGTCTTCAGCTCAGGGTCCAGAGGAAGACGAAGACGAGGAAGGAGAGGACGAAGACGAGGAAGAGGAGGACGACGAGTAGATCTGGACCAGGATCTGGACCAGGATCTGGACCAGGACTGACGGGTCTCTCAGAACCACCACCAAAACCGGACTAGACAGGACTGAAGCGGGGACTTAGCACTTGGAACTGAACCAGGACTTAGGACTCGATAGTTAAACATATCCCATCCCTGGTTTTTGAATGGTGTCGAATGGAAACGTACGATTTTATATCCTCCAAATATTTAGTCGATGGTCGGAGAACGATGTGGACTTCTGCACTTGTTTTAAATTGTGTGAATCATGACAAAAAAAAAGAGGAAACGGTTACATTTCACAGAGAAAAACGCGTATTGGTGAATATAGTATTTTAGTTTCACTGTTGATTTTATTTGAGGGAAAAAATGAAACTTGTATTTTATTTTGTCGAGTATAAAATTTAAATTTGGATTAAAAAAAAAAAAAAAACTGCCGTAAAACTGGCGTCATTTCACAAATTTTGAAAAAGTAAAAAATCTAAACGAAAAAAAAAAAAAAAAAAACAGGTGACAGTGACGTTTTTATTTGAGGAAAAAAAATGAAACTTGTATTTTATTTTGTATAGAATTTAAATCTGGAGTAAAAAAGCGCTTATGTAACGTCAAAAAAAAAAAATTCGTTGGTTTGGTTTTGAAAATTTGAGGTTACACCGGGGATTTTGTAGAAGGACCAGGATTAAACCCAGACTCGGTCTCGTGGTCGGACTGGATTTGTGTGGTGCTCCTCTGAGACCCTCACGTGCGCGCCCCCCGTGCACCAGCGCAGGGGCGTGCACGTGCTGTGTGTGCGTGCGCGGCTGAGCTGTTGTAGACACCATTCCACCTCTTCGTGTTGTTCGTGACGTTTTTTATTTGATTCACTGAAACGTAGAAAAGTTTTTTTAATAAAAACACAAAATGAACCAAAAAAGACCAGACTTATTTTTTTTTTACTCAGTTTTTGTTGGTGAAATTTAAACGGAGAAATGTACAAATGTAACGGCTCAAGACGCCTCTAATGGGGACTTCAGACGGTTTTTATTCACTGATTGTGGTTCTGAATGAGGTTACTTTTAGGTCTTCTTGTTCTTCTTGTTCCTCTTCTTGTTTTTGTTCTCATCTTGTTCTTATTCTTCATGTTCTTCTAGCTCCTCTTGTTCTTGTTGTTCCTCTTGTTCTTGTTCTTTTTGTTCTTCTTATTCCTCTTCTTGTTTTTGTTCTCCTCTTGTTCTTCTAGTTCTTCTTGTTGTTCTTGTTCTTCTAGTTTTTGTTCTCTTCTTGTTCTTCTAGTTCCTCTTGTTCTTCTTGTTTCTCTTGTTCTTATTCTTCATGTTCTTCTTGTTCTTGTTGTTCCTCTTGTTCTTCTTATTCTTCATGTTCTTGTTCCTCTTGTTCTTCTAGTTTTTGTTCTCTTGTTCTTCTAGTTCTTCTTGTTCTCTTGTTCTTCTTCTTTTTTTTCTTCTCTTGTTCTTCTAGTTCTTCTTGTTCTTCTAATTCCTCTTGTTCTTCTTGTTCCTCTTGTTCTTCTTGTTCCTCTTGTTTTTGTTCTCTTCTTGTTCTTCTTGTTCTTGTTCCTCTTGTTCTCCTCGTTCTTATTCTTCTTGTCCAGTGGGAGCTGACGTCGCCATAAACGTCACCACAGCACATCACACAGCGCCCCCTATGGACAGCTGCATTTCAAAAAAAAATTTTTTTTTTTAACCGTTTGTGCCAAAATGACGAGGCAACGCTGCCAAAATCTGCGAGTATCACAGATTAAGAAAATAAAACTGGAGAATGAAACAGTACGTCACAGTGGAGGTGAAAACGAGGGTTTATCGGCAAAATGGCGTCTTGGAAAATAAACGATTAAAGACGACTTCAGTACAACAAAAATCTGAAAAAATGACGGTACACTTAAGTTAAAAGAAGTAAGTTTTTATCTTCCCCAGAGGCCGGTATTTAAAGATTATTAACTTAATTTTAAAAACTCTTGATGTCGTTGTTTAGAAATGACTCGAGTAAAACAATCCGACCCAATCTGTTCTTAAAATGATACTTTAAAAGAAAAAAAGAGGCACAAGAGCAGAAAGAAACTTAAAAAAAATGAAGTACAAGTACAGATAGGGGAGCAAAAAAAAACACTTAAGTAAAAGTATCACATGGAAAAATATATTGTACTGTAAGATTAAGAAGTAAAAGTATTTCACGCAGATTTTGAGTCTAATAAAGCTTCAAAATGTAGCGATTTTTATAAAGATTTGAGATGATTTTTTGTCTCAAACTATAATGAAAAACACTTTTACTTTTCAAATACAGATACTGCTCTCAGATGTAGAGAAGTACAGGTAGAAAGTAGGTACAGTACTACTACTTTTACTTCGTTATGTTCCACCTCTGCCTCGTGCTGCTGTGTCTGAGATTATTATTGAGACTTTATCCTGAGTCAGAATGTGAGGTGCAGGGAGCGCTCTGACCAGAAGAGGGCGCTGTGTGAGAGCAAACCTGACATGAGCAAAGAGAAAGAAAAAATACACTTTTTACATAGACTTTAATAAAAAGAAAAGCAAGAACTGACCCAAGAAACATCATTTCCTCACATGTTCATACTTCAGACTTGAATATGTGAACGAATATTGATGAGAAAACGTGAATTAGCCGTTTAGTTTATCATAATTTAATGTTAAAGATTTTTTTTTTTATCAGCAAAGATGTAAAAATGAACAAAAACGTGATTATTTTGAGCAGGTTTAAATGTAAAGAAGCCTGTACACACTCGAAACCAGGTCTGTAAGAAGAGTATTTCTAATTCTAAGTACTTTCCATCAACCCTCATCATCAGTGGTGTGACGCTAACTGTAGGCACTGCTCTGTCTGAAGCTCTGTTACTCAAGTTAGACTTAAATCTGAGCTTTGTTTTAACACAAAACACACCAGAAAGAGCCGGTTTAGCTGGAACTACAACAGGTGAGATGATCCGTGCTCTCAAATAACATCACGGTCACAAGCTAGCTAGCGTTAGCCAACAGTTCTTCAGTTAGTCTCTCAACTTTTTATCGAAAATCAAACTCTTAAACACGATCATAAACGCTCGGACTGATCACAGGCTCATGGAAAAGTGTGTTTAAATCCATTTTTGTATGTTTTTGTTGAGTTTTTTTGTCTTAAAATGTTATTCTGGCTGTGTTTGCTATTGTGTGCATTGTGTCACCATGGCAACTGCAGAAACATTCCGTCATAGAAATACATGTAGAACACCACCTCATCTCCTACCACCTCGTCTCCTTACCTCCTCGTCCCCTACCACCTCGTCCCCTACCTCCTCATCTCCTACCACCTTGTTTCTTACTACCTCGTCTCTTACCTCCTCATCTCCTACCACCTTGTCTCTTCCCTCCTCGTCCGTACCTCCTCGTCTCCTACCACCTCGTCTCTTACCTCCTTGTCCCCTACCTCCTCGTCTCCTACCACCTCGTCTCTTACCTCCTCATCCCCTACCTCCTCATTTCCTACCACCTTGTCTCTTACCTCCTTGTCCCCTACCTCCTCGTCTCCTACCACCTCGTCTCTTACCTCCTCGTCCCCTACCTCCTCGTCTCCTACCACCTCGTCTCTTACCTCCTCGTCCCCTACCTTCTCATCTCCTACCTCCTCGTCTCTTACCTCCTTGTCCCTCTAGCACTTTGTCTCCGGGCTCCTCAGGTCTGTCTTCTCTGCACCTTGGTGGCGCCCCCTGGTGGTTTCAGTCTGGTTCTGCTCTGGGAGATATAGTCCTGGTTCTGGTCCGGTCCTGGTTCTATCCCCGGTTCTGGTCCCGGGTCTGGTCCCGGGTCGGGTCCCGGGTCTAAGATTGGAGGAGGATCTGAACATATCTCCTACCTAAAAACTTAAAGGTGCAATCTGTAACATTTCCTGCTGGTGTCCATGGAGATGATCTCGCTTCAATTTGATCACAGACGTTTTTGTTGCTCTAAAATACCTTTAGAAACACATTCTTACAGTGAACAGGCTCTCCACAGATCTAACCTGTAAATTGGCCTGGTGGTGTCACCTGCCTGTCTCCATGGAGATAAGTTTAATGTCATAATGATAGTCCACTAGAAAAGTTACATAATGCACTTTTAAAGAACAAAAAATACTTTTTTTTTAAATCTTTTCACCATGTTATACTGTTCTCTCTCATTAAAACATGCCTGGAGTTGTATTTTGTTTCAGTCACATTTGTTTCATTAATCTATGAATCCAAAGTCGTCTTCTGTGAGCCTAAAAGTGCTTTGTTCACATTTTGCCTGTTTAGTTACGTCATAGATAAAACTTCAGACTTCTCTTGAGCATTTTTTTAAGTCTATGAACCATCACCGGACTCATTCAGCATCAAACTGTTCACAACAAACACATGGCTCTGTTAGCATAGCATGTCTCTGTTAGCAAAGCATGACTCTATTAGCATAGCATGGCTCTGGGTCTATGAGGACTTGATGTTTCCTTTATAAATGTTCATTCCTGTTGCTGCCAGCAGGGGGAGCTGCAGTTTATAAAGTATATTTTCCACATCCACATTATTTAAAATTATAAAATGTGAAATACTTGCAGAGTATGTTCTTCAGTGTCCGTGATGTGTTCTTACTGCTCCTGTCTGAAGTCCACACGGTTCTACTTTGTTCTGTTTAATAATAAAATCTCAGTGTTTTCTTCAAAAATATTAAACTATTAGAATGAGCAAAGGACAGAGCAGCTCAGCCTCAGAGAAACACAGATGTTTTCCTTTGGTGAACTTGTAGATGTATGAATGAAAGGGTTTGATTTTGTACCTGTGGAATTTTAAAATCTTGACATCAAACCCGAGAAAATCCATAAACCGCAAGACCCGGGTTAGTCCTCGTTCAGTCCTGGTTTAGTCCTGATTAAAAGGCTAATTTTCCTGCTTCAGACCTGGATTAGCTCTGGTTTAGTCCCAGTGTCGCCCTGATTCAGTCAAGGCCCAATCATGGCTCAGTACCGGTTTAGCCGTGGTTCAGTTCTGGTTCAGACCTGGTTTAGTCCTGGTTCAGTCCTGGTTTAGTCCTGGTTTAGCCCTAATTTAGTCCTGGTTTAGTCCTGGTTCAGTCCTGCTTTAGACCTGGTTTAGTCCCAGTTTAGTCCCGGTTTAGTCCTGGGTCAGTCCCAGTTTAGTCCCGGTTCAGTCCTGCTTTAGACCTGGTTTAGTCCCCAGTTCAGTCCTCCAGTCTACTTTAGACCTGGTTTAATCCCAGTTTAGTCCCGGTTTAGTCCCAGTTCAGTCCTGGTTTAGTCCCGGTTTAGTTCCGGTTTAGTCCTGGTTCAGTCCTAGTTTAGATCCGGTTTAGTCCCAGTTTACTCCCGGTTTAGTTCTGGTTCAGACCTAGTTTAGACCCGGTTTAGTCCCGGTTCAGTCCTAGTTTAGACCCGGTTCAGTCCTGGTTTAGTTCTGGTTCGGCCCTAGTTTAGACCCGGTTCAGTCCCGGTTCAGTCCCAGTTTAGACCCGGTTCCCGACCTCCTAGTTTAGACCCGGTTTAGTCCCGGTTCAGTCCTAGTTTAGACCGGGTTCAGTCCCGGTTCAGTCCTGCTTTAGACCCGGTTTAGTTCTGGTTTAGACCCGGTTCAGTCCCGTGTTTCATTAAACTCATATGAAACCACAGCTTGGTGCCTTTACATGGACACAGTTTATTGCAGTAGCTCTATCTCCAAAAGCAAAACTTGTGATAAATAAAAACACTTTGCGCCGCTGCAGTTTGTCCCTCCGGCTTCCCGTACTTGTAGTTTTTCCTCACCAGGAAGGTGCAGAGCCACAGAGCAGAGCCGGGGGGGGCCGGTCCGACACACGGGCCCCGCCACGGCTCAGATATGTACACGAGTGGGACGCATTCAGAGACGCATTCAAAGACACAGGGAGCGGAGGAAAAAATACAAGCCTTTTTTCAACTAAACTTTAAGGGAAATAAACTGGCTTCGACAGCAAACCAACTTTTACTACACAGCAGCAAATAAGGTGTTTTATAGTTACAAAAAATAACATTATATAGGCAAAAGTCGTAACCAATTTTCTTTATACAAATAACTGCAAAAATGCCAATACTACCGCCTCCCATCGACAGACAGGGGGCGCTCATACAAGAAACTAATGATGATTTTATTTGTAAACTAGATACAAAAATTAAATGAAAACTTTGCATACCGTACCCTACTCTGCACAAAGGCCCACAATAGAGATTTAAATATATATTAATCATTTTCAAATTCCCAAAGTTTCAAATGATTGTAACAGGACAAGTTTAGATATGAAACGACAGAGCATTCAAATACTTTCCATTTTTTTATCGACTACCCCCAAAGATCTACAGTTTTTGTCAAAGAAATCCAAAACATCAGGTACACAACAGTTATGAACGATTATTATTATGGTTATTATTACTTTTACAGGGGAAAAAACCTTAAATACTTTTCAATCTTTGTTCGAGAATTTATCGAGGGGGAATCTAGGAGCAGACAAAAATAATTCAGATTGTTCATAATGTACAGATAAGACATTTTTGTCACATTTTAAAATATTTTCTTTCAGTTGGTTTAGCGTCAGTGCACCTCCAGGGGGCGCTGGTACCACATTCAAACCGAGCACAAAAATAAGAATCAGGTTTTTTGGGGATTTTTGGGGGTTTTCAGTCAAAAAATCGTCGGAGGTATAGAGCGATGTTTACCAGTGCAGTTTAAAATTAAAAATAAATTAAATGTTTTATTTTTTATCGCTACAGAACCAAAAATTGAAAAACTGAACAGTTCTAGATGATTTATTTAAAGCCACAGTGTGTAACTTTCTGGAGGCAGCGCGTCGCCTGCCTGATTCCATGGAAACGGGAAGTTAAAACCACACTTCGGAACATTCTCCACGGCAACAGATACATTTTATGCCATACAGCGGAATATTACACCCGAAGGAACTGCATCTCCATGGAAACAAGCAGGAGGAGTCAGGTTTGTGGAGAGGCAAGCCCGTCCGCAGTGCGTTTAAATATTAAGTTTGAAAAGTTACACTCTCAGGCTTTAAAATCACGCCAAAATCCGAACTCGAATAATCAAATTTAAGTTCTCTGCTGTAAACATCTGACCGGGGAAATGTACCGTAGTAGGTCTTTAATGAATCACAGAAAAACTCATTGAAAAGTATGAAATTAAAATGGAAATGACAGATTTTCAGACAGATTTCAACACGTAACTTTGCTCGTTTAAGTCGCGTGTCTGATGAAATGATTGAACGAATGCCCACACAAACGCCGCCGCTTCAGTCTGTAATGCCACGGTAAAATATTGCACCAAAAATATAATTAAATTAAAGTGAAAGTCAAAACTAAACTTTGAAATGAAGCAGGTGGAGGTTTGACAGAGGAGAGCGGAGCCAAAGACATGTCCAAAGATACATCAGACTGTTAGAAATGACATCTTATTCTGGTCAGTCTTAGTCCCGGTTTAGTCCTGGTTTAGTCCTGGTTCAGTCCTGGTTTAGAACTTCATTTGACTGTATTTGAAGCTCCATTTGCATTTTGGACCAACTTTCTTTGGGCCAGTCTTATTTAAAACAGATGGAGGCAGATCAACTTAACTTTGTTCAAATGCAGGTTTCTGAGTCTTGGGTCTAGTCACTGATAGAAACGATCAGGTTTAACATTTGTGCATTTACATTTTGGATATTTCGTGGTAAAGTGCAGTGTAATCAACAGATCTGTGTCACTTTAAGTTTTTTATTGATAAATTTTCGATCAAGATCAAGCTGCTCACAGACAAATGTGATCAATGAGACGAAGCAAACTGAAGGAGGGTTAACAAGTCCTGGTCCGAGTCCTGGTCCGAGTCCTGGCCTGAGTCTTTGTCCGAGTACTGGTCCGAGTCTTTGTCCGAGTCCTGGCCCGAGTCCTAGTCCAAGTCTTTGTCCGAGTACTGGCCCGAGTCCTAGTCCGAGTCCTGGCCCGAGTCCTGGCCCGAGTCCTGGTCCAAGTCTTTGTCCGAGTCTTTGTCCGAGTCCTGGCCCGAGTCCTAGTCCAAGTCTTTGTCCGAGTCCTGGTCCGAGTCCTAGTCCAAGTCTTTGTCCGAGTCCTGGCCCGAGTCCTGGTCCGAGTCCTGGCCCGAGTCCTGGCCCGAGTCTTTGTCCGAGTTCTGGTCTGAGTCCTGGCCCAAGTCCTAGTCCAAGTCTTTGTCCGAGTCATAGCCCAAGTCCTAGTCAAAGTCCTGGTCCAAGTCCTGGCCCAAGTCTTTGTCCAAGTCCTGGTCCAAGTCCTAGTCCTACTCCAAGTCCTGGTCCGAGTCCTCATCTTTAGACAACGTAAAACAAAGTGAATGAAGGATTTCCTGGTCTAGTCCTGGTCATGATCTGTATAAAGTGAGAGTGACGTCACAGCGTTCGGCTCCAGTCACATGAATCTCATCGAGGCTAAAAGTTAAAGTTTCGAGCGCGAGTCCCATAGCAACCAAAGAGCCAATGAGGAGGTAACGCTCCTTCCCGCCCGCACCACTGGTTTAACAGGGAGCGGGAGCTTAGTAACGCTGTCAGTCAAACTTGTTGCTAACGCTAGTGGGAGAGATCTCAGGGAAAGAAGGCGCCTGATTGGGCTTTTATTAATGCTCATATCTTTATTCAAAATAGTGAAATAAAAACCAGGATCATGTAGAGGGTTAATACGAACATTTAAGACCAAAATGACGAGTCTGACAGCAGCAGTTACAGAGAGAGGGGACACAGTTTTTTTTATAGAAAGTGAATTGGAGCCAGAGGTGCGCCCATGATCACTTCCTGTTTGTAACGAGGCAGCTAGCAGGTTAGCTACGCCCATTTATATAAACAGCTGATGGTCCTGGTCTGGTTTCTTCCCACAGTAAAAACGCTGAAATCTCATAAATCCTTCTTATAATGAATTAGACGAGGAATTTTTTTTTATTTATTTGATTTTGTCTGAACAAATTTTTCCCCAAATGGCCAAATTCACACAACATTGTCTGAGCAAAAACATGTAAACTTCAGGAAGTAAAGAGTTGAAATGATTTGTCAAACAATTTTGGAAAACAACACGAGTTTTCACCAACGCACTCGAAAAAATTTTAAACATTTTAACAAAACAAAATCCAAAATGAACCGTGGTTTTTGAGTTTTGAGTTGCACCGCTCTCCTCATGAGGTAAAAAAATATATATCATAGAAAATAGTGTTTGGATCGCACTGTATTTGATGATATTTTAGTACCAGAAATGTGTCGACTGAGGAAACTGCACTGGTAAACTCTTAAGGACCTACCCCTACGTCGGAGCGTAGGGGGCGCTGTAGAGTTTTGTACCACTCCTGAAGCTTGAATGGACCCAGCCACAAACTTCACAGCCAAAAATCGAGTTAAAACGGCTTCAAAATATGACTCTGTAGTGTTCTGAAATGCCCCTGTGTGTCAGATGACCTCCCGTCTGCTCAAGCTCAATTTAAGATGAACATGTTTAAATAAGTTGCATTTTGAAGCCATTTTAACGGATTTTCCTTCCACCACACTGTACCGTATTTGAGGAGGGGGGACACAAGTAAACGGCACATGTGAAACAGTTTGAGGGGTAAAAATGATAGAAATGATCGACGTCGGTGCGTTTGTCAGTACCAAGATGGCTGAAGAGTCCAACCTCCCTTTTTCAATTTCACAGTTCATTTGGGGGAAGCAGCCCACAATGGAAAGGGACAGGGGTATTATCATTATTATTATTATTATAAAACAAAAAGAGGAGATATGTTTAAAAAAAAAAATCAAAAAAAAAAAAAAAAAAAAAAAAAAAAAATCAAATAAAGGTTAGAGTTGTAGTGACAGGCGTTGTCCAGGAGGGAGCAGCAGTTTGGAGGGCGCCGATGCAGCGTCCACTTCAAGAAGAAGGTCCTGGGCCTCAGTCTGGAAAAGAAGAAGAAATCTGGTTTAGTCCTAGTTTTAGTCCTAGTTTTAGTCCTAGTTTTGGTCCTGGTTTTGTTCCTGTTTTTGGTCCTGGTTTTGGTCCTGGTTTTGGTCCTGGTTTTGGTCCCAGTTTTGGTCCTGGTCCTGGTTTCCTGGTTTTGGTCCTGGTTTTGGTCCTAGGTTTAGTCCCAGTTTAGCCTGGTTTAGTCCTGGTTTAGTCTTTTAGTCCCGGTTTTGTCCTAGTTTAGTCCCGGTTTAGTCCCGGTTTAGTCCTGGTTTTAGTCCTGGTTTACCCCTGCTTTAGACCTGGTTTAAACTTGGTTTAGTCCTGGTTTAGTCCTGCTTTACTCCTGCGTTACCCCTGCTTTAGACCCGGTTTAGACCTGGTTTAGTCCTGGTTTTAGTCTTAGTCTAGTCCTGCTTTAGACTTGGTTTTAGTCCTAATTCAGTCCTGCTTTAGTCCTGGTTTGGTTCTGGTTTAGTCCTGGTTTTAGACCTAGTCCAGTCCTGCTTTAGTCCTGCTTTTACTCCAGGTTTAGACCTGATTTGAGACTTAGTTTTAGTCCTGGTTCCGTCACTGGTTTTAGCCCCTGTGTCACAAACACAGACTGTATAAAGAAGTGGACTGAGTTTTCAGTATTAGCAATTCCAACAGGAAGTATCATAGCAACCAAAGAGCCAATCAGGAGAAGCTGTAGAAGCCAACGCCCCTTTCCGCACCTCTGGTTCAGCAGGGAGCGACCAGGATCATGTAGAGGGTTAATACGAACATTTAAGACCAAAATGACGAGTCTGACAGCAGCAGGTACAGAGAGAGGAGTGACAGGTTTGCAATAGAAAGTGAATTGGAGCCGATGGAGCTGGAAGTGCGTCCATGATCACTTCCTGTTTGGAACATGGTGGCTAGCAGGTTAGCTATGTACCATTTATATAGACAGTCTATGGTCACAAAGTACAAAGGTCATAAGCAAACTCACTCCTTTTACTCGCCCTCCTCCCTCCATCTTTTCTAATCCCCCTCTTCTTCCTTCTCTCCTCTTTCTCTGCCTCCTCTTATTCTCTCTACTTTCCCTCCTCCCTCGCCGCTCTCTCCCTCGCTCTGACCCCGTCTTTGGCTTCGTTCCCGTGTTGAAATACCACACGGCCCGTCGCCTTTGTTCACGCCACAAACCCCACCAAAAACACGCCACTCTCCAGGAACACGCTAAAAACACGTGATTCTCCAGGAATGTGGTCGGCACACGGACACATGCTGAAAACACGAAAACACGGATCACGGGGAAAACGAAAATAAACTCTGTAAAAGGTCAGATTACACCGTTTTCTGATCTATGTTATAATGTTTCCTCATCACAAAAAGAGACCTAGAGTTGTGCTTTTTTGTTTCATTCACATGTTTAACACACAAAGTCTGCAGATTTAGACTGAGTTCTTCTTCTCTCAAACTGAAAACACTCTGTTCCACCTTGTGATGTCATCATGTGGTAATACAGGAAGTGCTCCACTGTGTTTTTAAACTCCACACACCTTCACTAGAATCATTTGGATCATTTCAGCCCTGGGAATTGCCGATCTCGACTGAACTAAAGGTAAAAGAAGCTGTTAAAAACTGTTGAAAACTACCACTTCATGACATCACAAGGTGGAACAGAGCGTTTTGAGCTTTGGAGATGTGACAGACAAATAATAAAAAGTTAGTCAAACATGTGTGAATGAAACAAAACACAATCCAGGCCTGTTTTTGTTTTCCTCACAGAATCACAAATGCAGTGGAATGGCTTTAATATCAGAACGTTTTTTTTTTTTTTTTTTTTTAGACTCAGCCTATTCAGCCTTAAAGTGCATACACCAGGTTTTAAATATATTATTATTTAGACTTAACTGGGTGGGACAATACCTCTTGTACACAGATAGTTTAAACAAAAACCTAAAAACACACCAACTCCGGCACCATTTCCCATTTTATCTGCATCTTTTTATGTTTTAATAATAGGATTCGGTTTAAAGTTCACATTTTAAAACATGTCTAGAGGAACTAACAAAGAGACTGAAATCTGAACTGACAAATTAATACAAGAATCACATTTCAGAGCGTGTTTGTGCAGATCTACACGTTTTTATGCTTTGCTAACTGTGTCTGTTCAAATTGTGATTTCGATTCGATGTAGAGAGAGAGAGAGAGAAAGGTACAGCGTGAGAGACAGACAGAAAACAGAGAGACAGAGAGAGGTCCCGGGGTTCAAAACAAGTCCAATCCTGACCTGAACTGACCTCGCTCACACCTGCGTTAGCTTTAGCGTTAGCCGCCGCCGTGCCGCTGAGCTACGCCACAACAGGGGTCAAACTACAGACTGCAAAATAAGACGAAAACATGAGGGGAAAAAGTGTCCTGGGGTCGACAATAACAGTATGAAGTCTGGTCATGTGGATTAGAGACTTTAAAGGCACACTGTGGAACTTTTTAGGTGGAGGATCGGCCACCGGCTTGTCTCCATGGAGATGTTATTATGGTACTTTTCCTGGAATATTTCACAGTACTGCATTAAACTGTTCTTTTTATCTCCATGGGGACAAGACAAGTGGGTGACTGGGCCTTGTTACAAATCAGTTCTGTGGAGAGGTGGTTATTCGAGGGAATAAAAAACTTGAAATAAATGCTACACATGCTACAGCTAAATGCTAACACGTCGTTCAGTCAGAGGGTTCGGGAGCAGACAGGGGTTTACTGCGAGTGTACGGGCTTTAGAGAAGCTAAAGCCACGTGAAGTTTGGCTCCGCCCCCGATAACCTCCGATCTGCCCACGAAGCTGACGAGTGTCCACAAGCTCCACCCACACGAGCACAGAAGAGCTCATTGTCCTACAGGTTTCTACACTCAGATACGGGACTCTATAATACTCCCTACAACTATACAACTACTCACCCTAATGTAATATATAATACAACTGTAAAACAACTGACCTAATATATAATACTCCCTGCAACAGTACAACTAACCTTATGTGATATATAATACTCCCTACAGCTGTACAACTAAGCTTATGTAATATATAATACTCTACAACTATATAACGACTCACCCTTATGTAATAAATAATACTTCCTGCAACTGTAAAACAACTGACCTAATGCAATATATAATACTCCCCACAACAGTACAACGAACCTTATGTGACATATAATACTCCCTACAACTGTACAACACCTCACCAACTGTCTGGTAACCTCTTTGTTAGCGACGCTACTTCCTGTCCAATTTTATCTCCACGAGTTACATGCTATGATGCTAATATTGAAACGCCACCTAAAACACCGCCACAAACTGAAGTATTCTACATATAAAAATAATCATGCAGTCTTTATTTTTTAATTTTAATTTTAATAGATTGTTAGTTTATGTTTATCCAATTTTAAAAAAGCGACTGTTAGCTTTGAGACACAGTGAGCTAGCTAGCGCGCAGGCTATGGTATAATTAGTATCTGACACCAGGCTCTTGCCATTTTTGCTGCTTATTTTGATGCATCATCCTGGTTTATATTTTTGCTCTTTGTTCTGATGTTGTGATGAGTTCGCGGCTGTGTCCAGAGCGTTTCCCTCGTGGATCTTTAAAGTTTAAGTCTAAGTGTAATAAATGCTCAGTGTGTGGTGAGCTCTGACAGGGAAGCTAATAGATTCTTTCCGTTCAGGGCCGAGAGGAGCAGAGGCTTCGTTTACAGGCTAAATACAGACTGGCATCAGGAACCAGGGACGAAACTAGACCTGAGAGAGAGGGGGAGGAGGAGGAGGGGGGGAGGAGGAGAGAGAAGGGGAGAGAGAGGAGAAGAGCGAGGGAGAGAAGGAGAGGGGGAGGGAGAGAGGGGAACGAGGAGAGAGAGGGGGAGGAGAGAGGAGGAGAGAGGGGAAGGAGGAGAGAGAGGGTGGAAGGGAGAGAGAGAGAAGGGCATCAGGAACCAGGGACAAAACTAGACCTGAGAGAGGGGGTGAGGAGGAGAGGGGGAGGGGGAGAGAGAGGGAGGAGTAGACAGGGAGGAGAAGAGAGAAGGTGGAAGGGTGAGAGAGAAAAGGGCATCAGGAAGCAGGGACGAAACTAGAATCTAGAGGGGGGGGTAGGAGGAGAGCAGAGGTGAGGAGAGAGAGGGGGAGAGAGAAGAGAAGAGCGAGAGAAAGGAGAGGGAGAGAAGGGGGAGAGAAGGGAATCAGGAATTGGGGACAAAACTAGATCTGAGAGAGGGGTGAGGAGAAGGGGAGGGGAGAAAGAGAAGGGCATCGGGATCCAGGATGAAAGTAGACCTCAGAAAGCGGGGGAGGAGGAGAGAGGTGAAGACAGAAGGGGTGAGGGAGAAAACAGATGGGGAGGATAGACAAAGAGATTGAAAGCGAGGGAGAAAAGGGAGGGTAACAGGAGTAGAGAGTGGGGTAAGAGGAGAGAGACGAATAAGATAGAAGAGTGGGGTAAGAGAGGAGAGAGGCGTAAGAGAGAGAAGAGAGGGGTAAGAGAGAAGAGAGGAGTAAGGGGACGGAGAGGAGAGAGGAGAGAGGGGTAAGAGGAGGGAGAGAGGGGTTAGAGTAGAGAAGAAAGGAGTGAGAGAGGAGAGGGTTAAGAGAAGAGAGGGGTGAGAGGAGAGAGAGGAGTAAGAGGAGAAAGAGCAGAGTGGGGTAAAAGGAGAGAGGGGCAGGAGGAGAGAAGCTTCACAGATGTCAGACAGATCAGAAACACACGATACACGGCCATTTTGAGTCCTGACCTACAGCGACCATATGACTTAAAGCTGCACTGTGTAACTTTTCTGGTGGAGGGTTCCATGGGGTATTAAAGAGGGCGTATTTTACTTCTATGGGGTATTAAAGGGGTGGTATTTTACTTCTACTTCTAAAGGGGGGTATTAAAGGGGGGGGTATTTTACTGGGGTCTATCTATGGGGTATTTTAAGGGGGTATTAAAGGGGGTAACAACTCGACAACGTCATCCGTGGTGTCGACTTAGAAAATACACCAACACGCTGCCTTTAGAGTCTTGCGTTTAGTCTTTTATTTAATGTGGCAGATCTCACAGGTGCAGGTCTCTCATCCACAGTGTTTCCACAGAGCACAGACCACACACAGGACCAGAGTCAGAGCGGCTCAGGAGGGAGAATGTTCACAGAGCGGCTCAGGAGGGAGAGTGTTCACAGAGCGGCTCAGGAGGGAGAGAGAGAGGCTCAGGAGGGAGAGTGTTCACAGAGAGGCTCAGGAGGGAGAATGTTCACAGAGAGGCTCAGGAGGGAGAATGTTCACAGAGAGGCTCAGGAGGGAGATTGTTCACAGAGAGGCTCAGGAGGGAGAATGTTCACAGAGAGGCTCAGGAGAGAGAATGTTCACAGAGGCTCAGGAGGGAGAATGTTCACAGAGCGGCTCAGGAGGGAGAATGTTCACAGAGGCTCAGGAGGGAGAGTGTTCACAGAGAGGCTCAGGAGGGAGAATGTTTAGAGAGAGGCTCAGAAAGTAAAACGAGGGCAAAACGAGGGCTCCTCGTCTGGTGAAAGCCCGTTCAGAGTTCAGAGCTCCATGTGCCTGTCTGTCCATCTGTCTCACTCAAACATACACTGTCCTTCAGGGAGAGCCTGGGCGGTGCAGGTGGTGTAAACGCTTGTACACACCCCCCGCAGGCTGTCAGGAGCACTGCGGACCGCTTGGGCGATTAGTCGATTCATCGCAAAAATAAAACAATGGATTGGAGTCCAACAGTGACGCTCGCTCTGGTCCCAGAAGTACAGTTTTCTCATTCATTTTTCAAAAAAATTCTAATATTAAGAGCATCATGGAGGCAAACTAGATAAGTGCGAACTCCATAACTCTGTTATTTTAAGTTTAAAAAGCACAAGACTGTGTGAAATGTTTTAATAACAAAGTTTCAGAAATAGACTTTTAAAAAAATGAGGTAGATCTTGTGGTCATTACCTCAGAGCTGCTTAGCCCTCAACTTTTAAACTTTTTTTTTCCAAGAAAGCTTATGGAAAAAATAAATGAGAAATTTACTTCTGGAAACCGGGGGCGAGTGGTCACTGTGGAGCTCCAAAACAAAGACAGAGGAACGACGAGAACGAGACGAGATCAGACTTAAGGAAATGGTCCAGTTCAGAGAGGACCATGAGAAGAGAGAGGAGCACGAGAGGAGAGGAAAGAGAGGGTAAGAGGAGAGGAGAGAGGGGTAAGAGAGGAGAGAGGAGCACGAGAGGAGAGGAGAGAGGAGCACAGAGAGGAGAGAGAGAGAGGTGTAAGAGAGGAGAGAGGAGCACGAGAGGAGAGGAGAGAGGGGTAAGAGAGGAGAAGAGAGAGGGGTAAGCGAGGAGAGGAGAGAGGAGGGTACGAGAGGAGAGGGAGCAGAGGGGAGAGAGGAGGGGTAAGAGAGGAGAGAGAGGAGAGAGGAGGTACGAGAGGAGAGGAGAGAGAGGTAAGTAAGAGAGGAGAGGAGAGAGGGGAGAGGAGAGGAGAGGAGAGAGAGAGAGAGAGAGGAGCACGATATATATATATATATATATATATATATTATCACTGTGTCTCCGCTTTTGGACCAACAGTTTCTCAAATGTAACTTGCCAGAACTCAACCATTTTTAGCCCAATCCAAAAGTAAAAACAGGGATAAAAAAAACTATACTTTTACTGTAGAATCTTTCCGTCAACATTTTTTAACTTTATCTGGTAAAAAAAAGTCTAAAAACCTAAACTCACAGTAAAATAAATCACTGGCTGCAGCTCCTCGTTTTGTAATTCATGTTTTAAGCCACTTTCAATGAGACGATAACCAGTTTTTTTTGTACATTTTCTGAACAAAAATGATATTATTTGCCCTGGGTCTAACTTCACAGACTGTCACTGGGGCAGGTTTCCAGGGGGACACATCCAGGTGTGACGCCGCAGCTGACAGGAAGTGCATTCCAGAGCCGCGATGATGCGTTTCCTGTCGGGCCGCCTGGACACGCCACAACCACAATTACACCGCCACATCAAAGGGCTGGCGGCAGACGCGCCGATCTGCCCCCGAGACGACGAGAGGGAGGAACCAAAGCATGTACAACTGAAGACCTCCAGCTAGGTACTCCTCAAGGAAATCACTGTTTGGATGGATATAATCAGCAAATCACACAGACTGAAGTTTTTGAAGTACCATCGTTTATCTCCACTTTTACTCTGCATAAAAACTGTAACCCTGTAGTTTAGATCTTACATGTTCAGATGTTTGGAGTTAAATGTCACAGCTGAACAGTTTGTATTGTTGTTAATCGCAATTCAGATAAAAAAAAACGAGATTTACTTAAAAATGCGGAAAAAAAAATATTTTACAGAAATCATAATAGGTCAGAATGTGAAAGGAACTGTCACACACATCCACACTTTAGAGCAGGTGTAGTAGTAGTAGTAGTAGCTGTAGAAGTAGTAGTAGGATGTAGTAGTACTAGGACGTAGTAACAGCAGCTGTAGTAGTAGCTGTAGTAGTAGCAGTGGTAGTAGCAGTAGTAGCAGTAGTAGCAGTAGTAGTAGCAGCAGCTGTAGTAGCATTAGTAGTAGGACATAGTAGTAGGAGCAGCTGTAGTAGTAGTAGTAGCTGTGGTAGGGCGTAGTAGTAGTAGGAGCAGCTGTAGTAGTAGTAGTAGCTGTGGTAGGGCGTAGTAGTAGTAGGAGCAGCTGTAGTAGTAGTAGTAGCAGCTGTGGTAGCAGTAGTAGTATAGTAGTAGGAGCAGCTGTAGTAGCAGTAGTAGGACATAGTAGTAGGAGCAGCTGTAGTAGCAGTAGTAGTAGGACATAGTAGAAGTAGTAGGAGCAGCTGTAGTATCAGTAGTAGGACATAGTTGAAGTAGGAGCAGCTGTAGTAGCAGTAGTAAGACATAGTAGTAGGAGCAGCTGTAGTAGCAGTAGTAGGACGTAGTAGTAGAAGGAGCAGCTGTAGTAGCAGTAGTAGGAGGTAATAGTAGTAGTAGTTTTAACAGCAGTTCTGCTCTAGACTTTGCACTTTGCTTTGTCCCACATAAAGCTCTTCTCTTTAGTGTTGACTCATCCTCGCTGACTCACGCTGCTCCAAACACTTTAGAAAACACATGATTTCATTTACTAGAAACTACTCTACCCACGATGCACTTGTGTCTGAAACAGGATACAGTTTAGAGACGGAGATGGGCACTTCCTCCTAAAAGCGGAGACTCAGATCATTCGCTTAACGGAGACACGAGTGAGAGGGAGAAAGGGTTAAACCGGGTCAACACAAATCCGAGTAGGAAAAATACTGGAATTGTGATGTTTCTGACAAGGATTGGGACTGGATTTGAGATGTATGTTTTAATAATGGGAAAAATGTTCTGAAGAACTGACAAAAAGACTGAAATATGAACTGGCAAACTAACATAAGAGTCACATTTCAGAACATGTTTAGACATGATCTAAACTACAGGGTCAGCAGTTTTTAAGACGGGAGATTTTGTTGTTTGTGGAGGAAATTACAGCACTTCAAAAACCCCAAATCTGAGTGTTAAATGCTTCAACAAAAGATAATAGAAAGCTGCTAAGATACTTCCAATCAATGAGTCAAATCCACGTAATCTTCGCTATAATCCTGAGCTGTATTCTGAGACCGCAGCGCACACACCTCGCGGCTCAAAACGGCAGCCAGACCGACCTCAGCCAGCCCCGGGGCAGAGCCGACGACGAGCGCCGCCCTCGCCGTCACTCCCACACTTAACCAGGACTGAGCCCAATGAACTCAAACCACAGGCAAGTTATACACGGAAACGGCACAAAAACCTGCGCGGTCAGCAGGGTAAAGCTGCAATATGTCACTTTTGTCTCCATGGATACCTGCGTGGCTCTATGGAGGTAGATGAGTACAATGTCATACAGTCGATCATGTCAAATAAAACAACTCGTCCAGCCGTTCCTGTGTGTCAGATGCCCTCCCCGTGTGTGTCAGATGCCCTCCCCTGTGTGCGTCAGATGCCCTCCCCTGTGTGTGTCAGATGCCCTCCCTGTGTGTGTCAGATGCCCTCCCCTGTGTGCGTCAGTGCACTCCCCTGTGTGCGTCAGATGCCCTCCCCTGCCCTCCCCTGTGTGCGTCAGATGCCCTCCCCTGTGTGCGTCAGATGCCCTCCCCTGTGTGCGTCAGATGCCCTCCCTGTGTGCGTCAGATGCCCTCCCTGTGTGCGTCAGATGCCCTCCCCTGTGTGCGTCAGATGCCCTCCCCTGTGTGCGTCAGATGCCCTCCCTCACATCAGCAGCTCAGGACTCACCATGTGTGGAGGAGACTCGGTCCGAGCGGCTGAAGTCTATACTGGCGTAGGTGGCGTTCTCTGGTAGGGGCAGGGCTCCGGTAGGCGTGCCTCCGGTCGCCATGGCTGCGGTGGGCAGGGGCGGGGCTCCGGTGGGCGTGGAGGAGCTCCCGGTGTCACTGCCGGAGGTCACGGTTGTCGCGGTGCTGCCGTCGTCCCGCAACTCCAGAGCGATGTAGTTCAGTCCGTTCTGATATCCGGTGTTCCGACTGATCCTGCTTCCGGACGACCCAGAGGAGGAAGAGGAGGCCGACGTCACCGGTGACAAGCCCGAATCGAAACCTCGCGGCTGGGATAGGTGAGAGTCTGCTCCCAGCCCCTCCACGGACATCCACACGCTGTCGAAGGAGGCAGAGTTGCTCCACCTGCACAAACGGACAACAATAAAACTATTAAAAATACACAAACATTTTAGCTGTATTAAAGCAGTTTCACTTTCTTTAACAAATATCAGCACCGCATCAAAGCAAACACCCTCTTTAAAAACAAGCTGAAATTTGATTATTTATAGAACATATATTGCATATCCCAGTGTTTTGTCTATTAATGGTATTACACTTAAGGTTTATGATTGGGCATCTTTGAGCTTGTATAGTGTAAGCTTAACATTTCCAAATCCAGTTAGTTTCCCGATTGTCACTTGTCGTGTTTGTGCCGACTCACCTGGACGTCTGACCCTCCGGCAGGTAGGACCCGTTCGCTGTTCCGGGATTGGTGGATGTAGTGATCGTCGACGTCCCTCCCACTGGTGCGTTGGTGGAGAAGGTTTCGGAGCTGTGACGCCTCCTTCCCTGCGGATCAGCTCGCACCACTTTGGGCTCAGTCGTAGCTGCCCCGGGGCTGATGGGAGGGAGCGTGGCGGGTCCGGGGGGGTTGTAGCGCCCCTCCAGGAGGCACAGGTGTTGGAGCATGGCGGTGGGACTGGTCCTGTCCCCGCCCATAAACGTCATGTCCGTGTAGTCGTCCCCCTTCCCCCATCGCCCCCCGCTGCCCGCCCCGGGCCGGATGTAGCTCGGGGGGTTCCAGGGGGCGACCAGGCTGGGCCGAGGGGACTGGCTCTTCTCCGGTCCCACCTCCAGGCACATGTAGTCCTGGCGTGGGGCCGGAGAAGTGCGCTGCTCAGAGGCATCAGGGAAGGGATATGCCGGTGGCTGTTGCTGATGTGGAAAATGTTCCCCAAACTCAATGTTGATGTACTCGCCGGGGCTGGAGGGGTCATCGGAGCGAGACGGCGCCGACGTGGAGACGCCTGTGGAGGAGGTGGCTGGTTCGCTCGCTCTGATTGGCCCGTGGAAGCTCCTCCGGCCCAGGGGAAGGCGGTTGGGCCGTGTGCGGCGGTCCAACATGGCGGCGGTGGTGTGGTGGGCAGAGTATGGGGGAGGTGGGTGTGAGGGGGTGTGGCCAGGTTTGGCGGGTGAGCTCATGGGCACGTACTCACTGTAGTCTCTCTCGTCTCGTTCTCTCGTGGGCGCCTTGTATGAGCGTGGCAGAGAGAAGTACGGGTTGTGAGGTTTGGGTGTGGCCTCCGGGTGGAGGGGGCGTGGCTTCTCGCTCCGCCACTGTAAGACATGTCCATGTACTCGCCGTTCTCGGGGCGTTCTGCATCTCGCTCTCTGGCGTGAGGCGAAGCTTGCACTGGGGAGGAAGAGCCACCACTGCCCCCACCTGGCAGCATCATCATGTAGCCGTGTGAGTCCGTGAACGACTGCGGCTGTGGTGGAGGAGGGGCCACACGGGAGAAGAGCGGCGAATGGGAGGGCAGCATGGGCATGTAGTCCGGGGGTGTGTCCCGGGGAGACGCCGCCACGCCGCACATCATGGGCACATAGCCGCTGTCCTCTTTGGCTGAGGAGGAGAGGGGTGGGCGCTCACTGGTCGAATCGTGGCGAGGCAGAGTGGACGGGCGGCTCTGGCTGTGCTCGGAGCAGGAGCTATAGTCCGAGCGCAGAGACGAGGATGAAGAGGAGGGACCCCCTCGGAGGAGCCCACCTCCAAACGGTGCCACGTCCGAGCTTTCGTCCAGGGAGAAGTTCGTCTGTGTGGTTTTCTGATACACAGCCACACCAGACCCACCGGTGGCGCCCCCTGTGGGCCGTGAGCACGAGTGAGTCCTCCTGCGCAGCGAAGAAGAGTAGAAGCGCTCGTCTTCAGTGGACGTACCCTCGTCTCGTAAACCGTCCACCGCACTGGGCCCAAACACGTCGCGGCTCCAGCCCATCGCCATGTAGTCGTTAAGACAGTTCTCCTCTCGGATCGGCGGCGTGTTTCCGAGTGAATCCGGTGTGTTGCTGCGGACTCTGAAGTACCTGAAATCTCCGGGGCTGGAGCCGTACTCGTCGGAGGAGTTGAACCCTCCGTCGGAGGGTGAGCCACAGATGGAGGCGCTGGAGGGTCGTGTGAGGGTGTCAGAGACGGAGCCGTGGCCGCTGCTTGAGGACACGCTCACAGGGCTGGTGGTGGAGGGGAAGTGTGACACGGGCAGAGAGGCGGAGCGCGCGTGGTACGTGGACGACCCTGGGACAGCCCTGGCGAAGCGCGCACCTGCCGTATTCGTACCTGTGCTGCCTGTTGCCGCCGCCCCCACGCCCACCTCCTGCCTGCCCTGTTGGACTCGTGTTGAGTTCAGATGCACCAGGCTTCCCGTGGCGGAGCGGAAAGGCCGGTTCATTGTCCCCTCACCTTCGCTGGACGTCCTAAAACGATATCCACTCGCGCCGGAGCTTTTACTGGAGGGCGGCGTTCCGACCACAGACTCCGTCCTTGATCGCCGCTGTAATCCTGTCTGACTCGGAGGTAGGTTTCCAAGATGGCGGCGCGTTGTAATGAAGGGCATCGGATTTGAGCCAGAGGACTGACTTTTACTCCGGGGGCGAAACTCCGCAAAGGCTTTTAAGGCTTTCATCGTCTCCAGAATGGTCTCGTGCATGTTCTGAGCCACCACAGAATCATCCACCTGCATCCAGATCTCTCCAGGCCCAATCGAAGACGAGCGTCCCACCTCGATAAAGAAAAAGCTTTCCGAATGTCCACAGCGCCGGATGTTCATCAACTGCAGGTTCACACAGGGAGTCTCAGAGTTCAACTTGACCAGGTGAAGAGTCTTACTGGACAAACACAAGCGGTAAACTCCGGTGAGGTTCTTGGTCTGTCCCAGTCCCTTCGGTTTCACATTCACCTGCCACACCTCCTTAAACACCGTCCCAGGCGTCACGGTCCCGTACCCGTCGTCCAGATCGTCCGAATCCACGTGCCCCTTCTTTCCCTCGTTCATCAGCGCGCTCACGGCCACGTACCAGTCCTCCTGCTCCGCCTCGTTCTCCGCCACGATCGCGAAATACTCATCCTTGGTGTAGAGGGCGATGAGGTGCTTGTTCTTGGAGTCCGCCCTCTTGTTCACGGTGAAACACTGGTACAGGTAGATAACTCTTTTGGGGGAGGAGGGGGCCACGGCAGCTGCGGAGGAGGAGGAAGAGGAGGAGGCGCGCAGGCTGCTCCGAAACTTCTTCTCACTGTCGTAGTACTCCAAACGACTGGGTCCGGAGTGACTGGCCGCGCGCAGCACAAAGAACCGCTTATGTCCGTGCTTCTGCTTCCGTAAATATCCACATTTACGAATATCATCCACGGCGTCCGAGCTCACCGGGGCGAAAACATGACTGCTGCTGCTGCTGGAGGCGGCTGCAGCGGGGGACCGGGGGGGCTCCTCCTGCGCCAGCCCGTGCGTCGGTGTGCTGTCCCCGGACACATGTTGTTGCTGCTGCTCTTTCGGGGGCTGGTGTAGGTTGTGGAGGTGACTGGAGGGCGGTAAATGCGGATGAAACCGAGCCCCGCCGCCTCCTCCGCCGCTGCCGATATTAATTACCGGAGAAGGGGGTTCCCCGGCTGGCTCCCCGGCTGAACCCTCTCCGTTGGCGGCTGCTCCGGGCCCCACGTCCCGCTGCTGCGCCTCCACCATCAGCATCGCCGCCTTTCCTTCGTGGTAATCCGTAAAATTTGCCATCGGCTCGTACAGTCAAAGGTCACTTTAGTAGCGGGCTAATCCGTGCGGACCTAGCCCCCATTCTTGTTTGGGAGCTAACGGAGCTAGCCGCGGCTCGCTCCAGAAGCGGCTCCACGCAATCTCACGCCCCGCGGTACCAGATTCCGCCACAAAAACACGTCCTTTCGGGTCTGTAGCGACGCGTACACTCCCCCAGTGCTGCCTCTGTGCGGTGTTTCCCGTTTGGACGCCGTTAGCTCGGGTTTAGCACGGGTTTAGCTAGGTTTAGCTCGGTTAGCAACGTTTCTGTTCGGCCGCTGTGCACGTCTCTGGGCCCGGAGCACAAACAACACATGACCCTGTGCGTCACGGCTCAGGAGGCGGAGGCAAGCGGCGTTTCAGAGCATCTCATTGGTCCGTTGCTCTGATTGACACATTCTTGGACCGCTCAGAGCCAATCACAGTCGGATTTACGGCTTTGCGTCAATGCTTCGGACCAATCGCGTACAGAAGAGTTTTATTGAAGTTAAAAATAGGCGGTGACTTCGCTGTGGGTCTGCAGCAACAAGAGCAACAGAGAGAACTGATCCTGGAGCAGCGAAAACCCGGAGACCCCAGAGCCAGACCAGAGCAAAACTGAGTCCAGATCAGACCCCAGACCAGAGCAAAACTGAGTCCAGACCCCAGACCAGAGCAAAACCGAGTCCAGATCAGACCCCAGAGCCAGACCAGAGCAAAACTGAATCCAGACCAGACCCCAGAGCCAGACCAGACCAAAACCGAGTCCAGACCAGACCCCAGAGCCAGACCAGAGTAAAACCGAGTCCAGACCAGACCCCAGAGCCAGACCAGAGCAAAACTGAGTCCAGACCAGACCCCAGACCAGACCAGAGCAAAACTGAGTCCAAACCCCAGACCAGACCAGAGAAAAAACTGAGTCCAGACCAGACCAAAACCGAGTCCAGACCGGAGCTGATCCAGGACCAGTGAACAGAGCCAGACCTGACCCGAGCCCAGACCCAACCAGACCCAGTCCAGACCAGAACTGATCCTGGACCAGCGACACCTCAGAGACCCAGCAGAACAGACCAAATCCCAGTTCTAGTCCTGAGTCCAGCTCAGAACTGATCCAGGACCAGCCAAAGACCAAAACATGTTGATATTATGTGTTCAAAGTCTCAGGTGATATTATGATTGTTACTGCTGTAAAATGAAAGGTTTATGCAATAATGTTAAACACTGATGCAACACACGAGGGACTGATGCAAAAACAAATTGATTAATTTTTTTTATTTTTTATTAATGTATTCCAACAAAACAACATTACCTCACTTTAGTTTGGTCCAGTCTTTTCTTTCTCTCTTTTCTGCAGGACAATTCTTCCACTTATGGCTCTGATTAATATTAAAGCCAATGAAAAAATGTGAGTACACTTTTTATTTTTTAATTCATAAAGGTGAGTTTTAACCAATAGAATTTATAATAACATCATTAATTTGGGGAAAAGGAGCGTGTCCTGCAGCGTGTACACTTCAGAGTGAACTTCATTTGGCCCTGAGACGAGGAGAGGAGGAGGACGAGGAGGAGGAGGAGGAGGAGGATGAGGAGGAAGAGGAGGAGGAGGAGGTCTCTCTCTCTCTGTCTGTCTCTTTCAGTCCCTCCTCCCTCCCTCTTTATCCCTGTCTGCACCTTCTCTTTCTTTCTTTCTATATTTCTTTCTTTCCTTTCTGCCTTCCTTTCCTCCTTCTTCCTTCCTTCCTTTCTTCCTTCCTTCCTTCTTTCTTTCTTCCTTCTTTCTTTCTTCCTTCTTTCTTTCTTCCTTTCATTCTTTCCTTCCTTTCTTCCTTCCTTCCTTCTTTCTTTCTTCCTTTCATTCTTTCCTTCCTTTCTTCCTTCCCTCCTTCTTTCCTTCTTCCTTCCTTCCTTCCTTCCTTCCTTCCTTCCTTCTGTCTTTCTTCCTTTCATTCTTTCCTTCCTTCATTTCTTCCTTCCCTCCTCCTTCCTTCCTTCCTTCCTTCCTTCCTTCCTTCCTTCCCTTCCTCCTTTTTTCCTTCCTCCTTCCTTCCTCCTTTCTTTTTTTCCTTCCTTCCTTTTCTTTCTTCTTCCTTTTTCTTTTTCTCCCTTCTTTCTTTCTTTCTTTTTCTTCTTTCTTTCTTCTTTCTTTTTCCTTCCTTCCTTCCTTCCTTCCTTGCTTTTCTTTCCTCTTTCTTTCTTTTTTCTTCCTTCCTCCCTTCCTTCCTTTCTTTCTTTCTTTCTTTCTTTCTTTCTTTCTTTCTCTCTCTTTCTTTCTTTGTCCTCTCTCTTATCTCATGTTTTTCTCCTTCTCTAACCCACCTTCCCTCCTCCTTGTTTATTCATTCTCCCTCTTTCCATCATTCTCTCCTTCCTCTCTCTCTCTCTTTTTCTTCTTCCCCTTTTCTCCTCTTTCTCTCTCTTCTCTTTTTATATATGCAGATTTTTTCTTAATTACAAAACCATCGTCTCATTTATTTCTGTTATAATCTGGTGTTTTGGTTCATGACGATTGTCCAATCAGAGAGCAGAATGAGTGTCACATGACTCTCTCATTTGTGTTGCCAGGTTCAAAGCTGAAATCCAGTTGGTTTAAACCTAAAATGTGTCTCTCTGATCTGAACGGTCACTGTCTGAACCCCAGCATCTGCAGAAAAATCATGAATCAGAAAAAAAAGTACAAGTACTTCACACGAGTTGTTAAAGTGACAAATGTAGCGATACCGACTCAAAAATTATACATATTTTGTTCAACAGTAACAAAAAAAATTCAATTTTCTTCTGAATTTTGCTTATTTATTTTTGTTTTGCTCAAAGCCGAAGCCTGAACTCAAAAACTTAGGTCAGGATGATTCCACGAACATGGTAAAAATAACCCCTCAAATCATATGAAAAGTACTTTTTACTTTTCAGCCCAGTTCCAACATGTAGTAGTGCAGTAGAAAGTACAGATACTGCTCTCAAATGTTGTGAAGTAACAGAACAAAAGCAGCTTGGGCGACCAGCGAAATGCCTTCACTTTTACAACTTTTTGTCCAGTTGACAGATTTTACTTTGTTTTTTTGTAATGAAGTAAAAGTAAAAAGTATACACTGTAAAATGTACTTAAACAAAGTACAGATGAACCTGATGAACAAAAACGAATAATTATTTTTCAGCATTATGTGGTTTATGAGGAGAGTGACGTCCACATGTGAGGACACTAGTTCTACATTTGAATCATTTTGACAGAACATTTGAATAAAGATTTGCAAAAACGATTTATTAAGAGCCTGAAACAGCGACATTTGTCCTGAGTAAAGACAATTGTGCCTCTTGGAAGAAAGTGTCTCATGAGGTGCAAGAAGATATAAGCCTTTACAAAAAATAAGATAAGATAAGATTTGCCTTTATTAGTCCCACATTTGGGAAATTCCAGTGTTGCACCGCACAGTTAAAGACAGAAGGAAAAAGGGACATGCAGTAAAACAAGATAATAGATAAATAGCTTAAAATAATTAAAAAAGACATAAAAATAAACTAAAAATAGGCTCTAATGTAACAATGAGGCGGCAGGTCTGAGGAGGTGAAGTGCGACTGATGGAAAAAGAGCCATAATCGAGTCGTTTGCTCATTTTATTTTAATTCTCTGACACTAAACCTCGTCTCAGATCATAAGTTTATAAAGTTCTTCCACAAACTGCTCCCTCAGACTCACTGCTTCTCACATTGTGACATAAACTTTGACCTTGAACACAGCCACCAGTGGGGTCAAAGGTCAGAGGTTAAAGGGGTCAAAGGTCAGAGGTTACCCGAGTTGAGCTGCGTCGCGCACAGCCACATAACGAGAGGCTACATGGTTCAGGTTCAGGCCATTCTTTACTCAGAACTCCTGATCCCGACCTCCCCCGGGAGAGTAGGGTTGCACAACGCCTTGACCGGAAACTCTGAGGTGAAAGAGGGGAGGGGGGGGGGGGGGAGAGAGAGAGAGAGAGAGGAGGAGGAAAGAGAGAGAGAGGAGGAGGGAGGAGAGAGAAAGAAAGAGAGGAGGGGGAGGGAGAGAAGAAAGAGGGACGAGGGGGAGGAAGAGGGAGTAAGGGAGAGGAGAGAGAGGGAGGAGAGAGAGAGGAGAGGGAGGAGGGAGGGAGGGAGGAGGAGGGGGAGGAGAGGGAGGGAGAGAGGGAGGGAAGAGGGGAGAAAGAGGGAGAGGAGGGGAGAAGAGGAGGGAAGTAGGGAGGGGGAGGAGAGGGAGGGAGAGAGGGGGAGAGGGGAGAGAGAGGGGAGAAGGGGGAGAGGAGAGGAGGAGAGGGAGGAGAGGGAGAGGGGGAGAGAAAGAGGGAGAGGAGGAGGGGGGGGAGGGGAAGGAGACAGAGAGAGGAGGGGGTGGGAGAGAAGAAAGAGGGAGAGGAAAGGAGAGGAGAGAGGGGAGGAGAGGGAGAGAAGAAGAGGGGGAGGGAGAGGAGAGAGAGGGAGAGAGGGGGAGGGAGAGAGAGAAGAAAGGGGGACAGCGAGGGAGGGGGAATGGGAGAGGAGATGAAGAGAGGAGACAGGAGAGCAAGGGAGAGGGGAAGGAAAGGGAGAGAGCAGAGGAGAGGGAGAGAAGTAAAGGGGAGAGAGAGGGGAGGAGAGGGAGAGAGGATAGAGAGGGTAGAGAGCGAGAGAAGAAGGAGAGAGGGAGAGGGAGAGAAGAAAATGGGGGAGCAGCGAGGGAGAGGAGAATGGAAGGAGAGGGAGAGAGAGAGGAGGAGAGAGGAAGGTGAAGGGAGTGGAGGAGGGTAAGAAGAGAATCGAAAGGGAGAGAGGAGAAAGGAGGAGAGAGAGAAAGAAAGAGAGTGGGATTGGAGAGAGAGAGAGAGGGGAGAGGGGGAGAGGAAAAAAGGAAAAGAAAAAAGAGAGGAGGGAAGGAGATGAAAACAGGAGGGACAGAGGGAAGGAGAGAGAGGAGAGAGAAAGGAGGGAGAGAGACAGAAGAGAGTGAGAGGAGAGATAGAGAGCAGGAAGGGAGGGAGAGAAAGAAGGAGAGAGGAAGAATAAACAGCTGTACAGTACTTTAATGTCCATGTTTACTTTATTAGAACTAACAGGTGTAATAGTCAGTAGTAGTAGTAGTAGTAGTAGTAGTAGTAGTAGTAGTAGTAGTAGTAGTAGTAGTAGTAGTAGTAGTAGTAATAGTCTTTGCAGTACAGTAGAAGTAGTTTTAGTAACATTCTCAAATCCAAACATGTAAATCTGAATCTCCCCTCCTTTATTTTCTCTTTATTTAAATCTATCACACCCCTCCCTCCCTCTCCCTCCATCTGTCTATTCCCCCCTCCTCTCTCTCTCCTCCTCTTCTCTCTGCTCTGTCTCCTTTCTCTCCTTCTTTCTCTCCTCTCTCGCCTCCTCCTCTCTCCTCTCTCTCCTCTTCTCTCTCCTCCTCCTCTCTCTCCCCCTCCTCTCTCTCCTCTCTCTCCTCTTCTCTCTCCTTTGTCTCCTTTCTCTCCTTCTTTCTCTCCTCTCTCGCCTCATCCTCTCTCTCCTTGTTCCTCTCTCTCCTCTCTCTCCCCCTCTCTGTTTCTGTCTCTTTCCTTCTCTTTTGTTCTTTCTGTACGATTTGTTTTTCCATATCTCTGTCTCTGTCTCTCTCTCTCTCCTTCTCTCTTTTCTCCTTTATTCCTTGTCTTTTTCTGCTGTTGCTATGCGCTCTGTGCTCTGCCTCTGACTGCTGCCTCTCTGCTGCGTGTGAGAGCGCCCCCCGGTGGCCGCTCCTCAGAATTACACCCCCACCTTCCTTTGCCCCCCTCCTCTTCTCCCTTTGTTCAGGTCGATTTCAAAATCTGCTGCAACATTTCACTTCACGACATCACCCAATATAAATAGAAGAAAAAAAAAAGTCAATACCAAAAAAAAAATAAATAAATAAATAAATAAATAAATAAATAAAATATATATATAAATACTTACTTACTCACTTACTTACTTACTTACTTATTGATTTATTTATTTAGTTAGTTATATATTTATTTATTTACTTACTCGCTTACTTATTTACTTACTTATTTATTTATTTATTCCTTTATTTACTTACTTACTTATTTACTTATTTATTTATTTATTCATTTATTTATTTACTTACTTACTTACTTATTTATTTATTTATTTATTTATTTATTTAGTTATATATTTATTTATACTGAAGCATAAACAGGCCTCTTTTTAAATTTTTTTTTTTTTCTTATAAAATATCGAATACTGATTTTACTACTACTATTTTTTCTGTAATAGTGTTAACAGGTCGTTCTTTTTTAACACTGTGGAGAGTCTAACAGTTTCCCTTAAAATTGGAAAAATATAAATTAAACAAAGTGAAACAAAAATAAACTTTTGCCAATTGTCAGTAGCTCCATGATTCATTTATTTCTACTTCTAAATATTTATTTGAGATTTTGGAGTCAATTTGCTGAATGATTCATATATTATCATCAACATCTCAGCTTCCTACAGTCGGTTCAAACATCTGAACTTCCTAGACCAAAACTCCAAATAATCCTCATTGTGGCCTCCTCTGGACAGCAGGGCCTGGATCGTGCTTTGTTTTCTGTAGGACACTGCTGCTCGTGTGATTCCTCTGCATTAGACAAGTTTCAATAATCTGTTTGGATCCATAGCTTTGTCTCTTAATCCCTGTATTTATAATCTACAGAGAACCGGCAAAAGGCACTCAAAGCCAACCTCTTTAATGTGGCACAAATCCTATAGATTAGAACCTAAATCCTGTTGTTCAAACATAGATTATCGATATGTTTGTTTATAATGTACAAGAGAGATTTAGAAGGAGCGTGTCGGTGTAGGAGCTGTTTGTTCATGGGAAATTCGTTTGACAGTTTAGTTTCGGGTTCATTTGCAGTGTTATACATTTTTCGTTATGTCTAATTTACCTTTTATGTTCTGGTTTAGCCTGTGGGACACTAGGGGACATAGGTTCAAATAGGGGCAGTAAATAAGAATTGAGTATGTAAAAGTGTTTGTTTGCCTGCAGACATGGAAATAAACCCACAGAAAATGCATCTCAGGACCTGGACATTGATTTTGTGATGTTTTTTCTGTATAAACCACATACCCATGGTTTACCCAAAGAGATTATTTCAGTTATGTTTAGTTCTAAGTTTGCTCAGCGCTTTTTTTCATTACTTTTCATAGACAAAGAGTCACTACAAATGAGATAAGTGTTAAATAAAATGTCCGATACTTGTGAATACTTGTTGAGATGTTGGTTTTCAGACGTTTTATAAGACATAATCAAAAGACAAAACCTGAGACGTGCTGAAACTGATCACTTCTATCTTCTGCATTTGAACAATATTAACATCAGCTGCTCCGTCTGTATTAAATATTATTGGCCTGTACATCTCAAACTAAAATAAGCCAGAGCCATTGCATCACACACTCAGACCACCGGAGGGCAGTATTTCTGTTTTTTCTGTTACTCTGCCATCCCGTGATTTCTATTTAGTTTGAAAAATAACATTAGCTTTCGTCAAACTGCAATGAAAGTGACGCAAGCTGATAGTGTAGTTGGTACTTTCTTTTATATTCCCATGTGGTCTTATATATATCCAGCTCCATAGAGGCAGCTGCTTAGGGCCCCAAGGCCACCAGAGATTGATTGGCAGAAGACAGTTTCATAATCATACTTAATAAACTCACACTGCACTTACTAAATATATGTGTATATTTTTATTGTTATTATTTATGTGAGACTGTGAAATAGGTGGGATGTAGGTATGTATGATGTATGTATGATGTATGTATGAGGGGGGTCTACTAGTTTCCGACACTTTAAATTTCGTTGTACATGTGGCATGTTCCAATGACAATAAAGACATATTCTTATTCAGAGGGTCCCCAAGAGCCCATACTTTTATACTGAAAATAATATAATAAATCAAGTTTTATTGGACACTGGGCTTTTGTTTTATATCTACAGTAGTGAAACATCTGCTGCTGCTACATTTGTTTTTGGGTTTATGTAAATTTAAGTCCACTGTTGCAACTGGAACACATTAAAATCCACCAGAAATGAAGAAAAAATGTCTGGAATTTCAAAAATCTTGACCCCCCACCCTTATATGTTTGTGTTCTGTTCTTGTGACTGTGGTAGTTGTGACATTCTGGATGTTTTCAGTCTGATACAATTGTTCAAAGTGATGAGAACAGAGTCATAATGTTGCCAAATCTGAATCACTAATAGCTGATCCAGGAGGCATCCGCTGTGAGGGGCCCCAGAGACAAAGTCAGCTTAGGGCCCCCTGAAAGCTGGAGCCGGCCCTGTCTATGTGTCTTATTCTTGTTCTGATACAGCTCAAGATCATTCTAAAGATATTCAGGAAAGGTTCATTTCTGTCCTGTGAATGTGGCTTTTTTAGTATCGATACTTGCTCAAATGAGGGTCTGATTTTCGATACTTTATACAACCTTTCAAGCTAAAAAAAAACAACACTCCTTACGTGCGTTCGGAGGTTGCCGTATCAACAAACAATTAAAAATGGCTTCTCTTTGTTGAGTGGTCAAAAGTCCTCAAAATGGCAGCTAGAGAAAAGACATGTAAAAACCCCTGAGAGACATTTTTTATTTAGTTTTCTTTATTTACTTGAAAAATATCGTCCTGAACATTTGTCTTTATAATGAGCTCTTTGGTGTTAAACAAGTCCAGATAATGTTAGGTTTACTGATTTCATTGGCTCATTTCAAGTAATCATTCATTTTGGTGGTTTTCAGACGCTAGAATGTGATGATGGCAAGAGCCCGATAGACATATTAATTTTAACTGCACACAACTGTATTAAATATTATTGGCGAATGTATTTATTTTATTTATCTTTGTTTGTACAGGAAGACCCAATAAGAGCACTGAGACTCTCTTTTTTGTGGGCACCTTGTTCAAAATACAGAAAAAATAAGTGCATAAGTTCATTTAAAACATTAAAAAAGGAGCAGGTGTGAATATAAATGTTTATCTTAAATTGCAACCAAAGGAATTAATAAATATAGTAAAAAGTAGCGGGCCTAAGATTGAGCCTTGGGGCACTCCTTTGTTTAAAGTTAGAATATTTGATTTAAACCCATCGGCTTCTACTGCCTGGGTTCTGATTGAAAGATAATTATGGAACCAATTACATTTAGCATTGTGAAATCCAATCTGCGTCAGACGCTTCAGGAGGATTTTATGACGTACTGAATCAAAAGCTTTAGTTAAATCAATAAACAGAGCTACACAATTTTGTTTGTATCAAGTTCTGTAAAAATGTCATTTAAAACATTTGTGGTTGCAGTGACAATACTATGCCCTGTTCAGAATATTTATTATATAAACCTTGAGTAAAGGCCAGTGTTTTGTCAGTATAAATAAGACTTATATATTTCTCAGTAGTTTTGCGTTCAGTGGTGTGCCATCATGACGTTGGGCTCCTCCTCGTGGCCGTACAGCTGCGTCACGACTCGCACATGTGAGATCATCTTCACCGCTTTGTGAAGCACATGCTTCATGTTCCTCTGAGAAGTGACCACGCTGCAGGCACGTCTGCGGAGACAGGGACAGACAGAAGTACTTACACAGGACAGTAGTACTCAGTAGCACTAGTACTGCACACAAGTACTGCATAGACACAGTAGTACTGGTACACAATACTGCATAGACACAGTAGCACCATGACACTTGGACTAGAGCGCAGTAGGAGTGTAGCTGCGTTCACATGGAAACCTCTGAAAATGAAATAAACTGTAGCGGAGCTTTAATGGACCATTATCACCTCAGAGACTGTGACGGAGACGTGATGGAGACTGTGATGGAGACTGTGGTGGAGACTGTGATGGAGACTGTGATGGAGACTGTGGTGGAGACTGTGATGGAGACTGTGGTGGAGACTGGAGACTGTGATGGAGACTGGAGACTGTGGTGGAGAGACTGATGGAGACTGTGGTGGAGACTGGAGACTGTGGTGGAGACTGTGGTGGAGACTGTGATGGAGACTGGAGACTGTGATGGAGATTGTGATAAGGATTGTGATGGAGACTCTGGTGGAGACTGTGGTAGAGACTGTGATGGAGACTGGAGACTGTGGTGGAGACTGTGATGGGTGGAGACTGTGATGGAGACTGGAGACTGTGAGACTGGAGACTGTGGTGGAGACTGTGATGGAGACTGGAGACTGTGGTGGAGACTGTGATGGAGACTGTGGTGGAGACTGTAGTGGAGACTGTGAAAGATCGGAGACTGGAGACTGATGGAGACTGTGGTGGAGACTGTGATGGAGACTGTGGTGTGGAGACCGGAGTGGTAGAGACTGTGGTGAGACTATGGTGGAGACTGTGATGGAGACTGGAGACTGTGATGGAGACTGTGATGGAGATTGTGATGGAGACTGTGATGGAGACTGTGATGGACACTGTGGTGGAGACTGTAGTGGAGAGACTGTGTGGTAGAGACCGGAGACTGGAGGACTGTGATGGAGACTGGAGACTGGAGACTGTGTGGTGGAGACTGGAGACTGTGATGGAGACTGTTGATGGAGACTGTGGTGGAGACTGTGGTGGAGAGGCTCTGCTCTGTGTGTGTGTCCCTCAGTCGTCCAGGTCTGATCCACAGCAAAAGCCAAATTTTAAAACTGTCAACTGGCCAAATTGTAGGAGTGAAGATGTTTCACTGCTCAGTCAAGCTTCTTCAGGTCTGGTCAGATTGTTGGTGGACACATGGGGGCCTGAGACATAATCTCTCACCAATCTATAACCCCGTCCTCAGACCCAAAGCAAACAAAAAGGAACAAAGGGAACAATAGGGTGAGCCAGCAGGACCATTAAAGGTTGAATAGAGGCCAGTAAGACTGAAACTGGAGACAAAAGCTGTTTCCAGATTTCAGTGGAGTTAGCTCCTCTTTCAGAATCTGACCAGAACTGAAGAAACATCTTGGATGAGCAGCGAAAAGTCTTCACTCCTACAACGATTTGTCCAGTTGACAGATTTAACTTAGGCTTTTACTCTGTTCTGAGGAGTTTGTCTCTTTGTCAGAACATACATCAGCACAAACGCATTTACATTTCTATAAACAGCTCCGTGTGGTTTCAGTTTTACAGAGGTTTTCATGCGGAAGCAGCGTCACAACAGTAAAAGTCATTTAGAACTTGTAAAGTAGAAGAACTGAGTTTTGTGAGTAAAAGTTTCATAGTGAGTAAAATCAATATGTTTTTCAAAATGTTACAGCCCAGACTGTGTTTGTCAAAGAGTCACGTTGCCGAGTGGGACTACTGTAGTACTGTGTAGTACAGCTGTAGTAATCTGTTGTGCAGTTGTAGTAATGTTATACATTTGTATAAATGCATAACACTACCTCAGTTTTTCTTCTTTAAAAGTCGTTCCTGTTCCTTCCGTTTCTTGTACTGCGCTATCTCAGCCATCTGCAGCCCGTGGGCCATCTGCCTGTGGACCAATCAGGACACATCAGTGAAGCCTACGACAGAAGTCTACGACAGGAGGGAAGAGTGAAAGACGAGTTCACGTGCACACCAAAATCTGATTATAATCTGATTTCTATCAGTGGGACCATCAGAGAATAACATAACTAAAAAAATCTAGTATTCATCAAATTTTGAGCACATGTGTAGTAGGGTGGACTTTGTGGAGTAAGGAGCATGTGGCAGAGGATTTAAACTATAAAGATTTCCCAGCAGTCTTTGGTCTCTCTCTGACCTGCTGACTTCGTTCTGCTGTGCTGTCTCAGGTTTGAGTTACCCTGCTGTCTGACCTTTACCTTTTTAGGCCTGAGCCACTACAGGGCTTAGGGCCTATTGCTTCATTGTCTGACTGTTTTGACGAAGTTGCAAAGTCGCCCCCTGCCCTGGCTCCAGTATCCTAGCAACTCATGCCGTATACATGGGATGTGCATATTTGTTCTTCGCCCATTGACTCAATGTTGACAAAGGCAGCGCGAAGCGCTCATGTCCCCAAACACACTCCTGGCATCGAGTCCTATCCAAGCACCCGTGCCGCAGGCATGGGCCATATTTATTACAGCTAAAATGAATGAAAGTCAGTCAGAGGTCAATGTCCATCACCGTGTTGCCATGGCGATGCGCCAAAATGCCCATGTTACGGAGTGCTGGGTCGGCCGAGGCCTGGCTCACGAGGCCTGTTCGATGCCGCTTGCGGCTTTAATTACTCCTTCCTGCCCTAAAGTGAAACTGAACTGTAAAATGTAGTTTGATTGCGAAATACTCGTAACCTGTGAACTTAAAGAACCAAACTGTGAAAGAAGTTATAGTGGTCCTTTTATAGTTAGTAAAATTAGAACAATTGAAGTCCAGACTCAAGCTTTATGCAGTTTAAACTGGACCCCACGTGCCCCGCTTGGTGTGACCCTATGACCCTGTGTGCCTTATGCTTTAGTTTAGTTAATCTGTTTAATTTTTCCGGGTTAAACTCGATGGCAGTGCTTGGTTTATTTTTAGCTATAATTTTGTTACATTTATGTTGTCACCCACTCGAAACACCACACATGTAACCACAGCCACAGAGACAGAGCAGGCCAGTAGGGGGCGTCTTACCCTGTCTTGAGCTCGGGGGGGACGGGCAGAGGTTTGGTGAAGCCGCTTCTCCCGATGAGCCAGTACGTCTCCTCGATGCCTTTGCCCTGGACACAAACAATCACAGAAGAAAAGTGTTTTTATGGTTAAGAACGAACTGAAATGAAGATGTTCAGCACTGTCCCCAGAGACTGTCCCAGAGACTGTCCCACTGACTGTCCCTGACTAGACTGTCCCATAACTGCCCCATAGACTGTCCCAGAGAATGTCCCATAGACTGTCCCATAGACTGTCCCATAAACTGCCCCATAGACTGTCCCAGAGAATGTCCCATATAGACTGTCCCATAGACTGTCCCATAAACTGCCCCATAGACTGCCCCATAGACTGTCCCAGAGAATGTCCCATAGACTGTCCCATAGACTGTCCCAGGGACTGTCTCATGGACTGTCCCATAGACTGTCCCATACACTGTCCAATAGAATGTCCCATAGACTGCCCCAGGGACTGTCCCATACACTGTCCAGTAGACTGTCCCATGATTGATGTTCATATCTTAATTTACAAAATAAAAACCCCAGGATCATGTAGAGGGTTAATACAAACATTTAAGACCAAAATGACGAGTCTGACAGCAGCAGGTACAGAGAGAGGGGACACAGTTTTTCAATAGAAAGTGAACTGGAGCCAGAATCGATGGAGCTAGAAGCGCACCCGTGATCACTTCCTATTTGGACCTCGGCGGCTAGCAGGCTAGCAGGTTAGCTAGCAGACGCTCTAACTAGGACAGGTAAAGTCTCTCACCCTGACTTCCGTGCGCCCCCTCAGAACCAGCTTGTACCCGAGGCTGAGCTCCTCCAGGACCCTCACGGTGCTCTGGTGAACATGGATCCTGTACGCTGAGAACAGAGAGGAAAAAAGTCAAAAATCTATTAAAAAAATCAACTCCAAGGTGTCCCTGTGTGTCAGATGCCCTCCCTCTGTATCCATGGTGTTTTAATCTGTGTAAAAGCCGCTAACCCTGTAGTTTCGAGATCTACAAACATGTTCTGAAATGCATGCGACTCTTGGATGAGTTTTAAGTTCAGATTTCAGTCTCAGATGTGAAGCTCCTGGACGGGTTTAGATCTACTCACTCGGAGGAAGACGTACGCATCCCGGTGGACTCCATCCGAGACGCCGTGGTCACCGTGTCTCCGAACAGGCAGTACCGCGGCATCGTGAGCCCCACCACCCCCGCCACACACGAGCCTGCAGGGACAAAGATCTACTGTGAACTGAGAGCACGGGCCGGCGGAGAACAAGCACCGGATACCAGGCGGATACCAGGGCAAAAAATACTCAAGTAAAAGTAAAAGTATTACATCAATAAATCTAGTTAAGTGAAAGCATCTAAGTACATGATTAAGCAGGTACTTCAAGAGTAAAGCGTAAGTATTTCGGCAGGTTTTGAAATCTGATAAAGCTTCAAATATAGTGATTTTGATAAAGATTTGTGCAGATTGTTTTCAACAGAAACAACGAAATCAAGTTTTTTTCTACTTATTTTTATTCGTATGTTTTTGTTTGATCAAATTATGAACCTCACTTTTCAGCAGGTCTCAGACAATCATACTTTTACTTTTTAGTCCTGTTACAAAAATGTAGTGGAGTAGAAAGTACAAATACTGCCCTCACATGTATCTAGCTATCTGTACTTTACTCAATTTTACAGCAGATACTTTTTACTTTTACTACTATTTTGAGGCAAGGCAAGGCAAGGCAAGTTTATTTGTATAGCACAATTCGTACACAAGGTAATTCAAAGTGCTTTACAGAATAAGAAAAACATTAAAATCACACAAATCAAACATGAATAATCACCATAAAATTGACATTAAAACATTAAAACAAAGAGTGCAGAATAAAAAATAAATAAGACCCTCTCAGTCATATGCACAGATAAACAGAACCGTTTTGAGCCTGGATTTAAACATTGTCAAAGTCGAGGCCTGTCTCACATCTTCAGGAAGACTGTTCCAGGTTTTAGCTGCATAAAACTGAAACGCTGATTCCCCATGTTTAGTCCTGACTCTGGGCACCAGCAGGAGGCTGAATTTTGAGAGTAGTATCTGTACTTTCTACTGCACTATATTTATCAACTGGACTGAAAAGTAAAAGTATTTTTTTCAAGTATTTTTGAAAAGTCTGAGGATTTATGTTTAACAGGTTCATAATTTGAGCAAGAAAAATATACAAATGAAAAAACAACTAGGAAAAAAAATCTGTTCAGTTTCTGTTGAAAATTCAGCACAAATATGTATCAAAATCATCACTTTTGAAGGTTTACTATGTCTCAAAATCTGTGTGAAAAACTTTAACTTTTTACTCTTTAAGTACATTTTTAAACAGGTACTTCAATAGCAAAAGATGAAATTTAACTTTTGCTATGGGGGATTACACAGACAGGTACTTTAATACTTTTACTTTAATACTTTTACTTCTGCTTGAGCTCCGGTATCTGTACTTTTACTTAAGTTACAGCGTTGAGTACTTCTTCCTGCCCCGGTTCCCCTCTCGGTTCCGTTTGTGTTCTGTTACCCGTGTGCAGCCCGATGCGGATCCGCACCGGGACGTCGGGCATGTGCCTCATCTTGAAGGACCCCACGGCGCTCAGGATGTCCAGGGCCATGTTGGCGATCTCAGCCGCGTGACGGTTTCCATTTGGGACGGGCACGCCGGACGCCACCATGTACGCGTCTCCGATCGTCTCCACCTGAAGGGAGGAGGGGAGAGGGAGACGGGGAGAGAGAGAGGAGGAAGAGGGGGAGAGAAGGAAAGGAGGAGAGGGAGGGAGGAAGAGCGGGTCAGAGAAAGGTAAAGGGGGAGAGGAAGAGGGAGAGAGGGAGGAGAGAGGGAGAGACGGAGGAGAGAGGGAGAAAGGAAGAGGGGGAGGAGGAAGAAGAGGGTGAGAAAGAGGGAGGGAGGGAGAGAGGGAGACGGGGAGAGAGAGGGAGGGGAGAGGGAGAGAGGGGGGGAGGGAGAGGGAGGAGAGGACAGAGGAGGAGGGAGAAAAGGAAGAGGGAGGAGAGAGGGGAGGAGGAGAGAGAGGGGAGAGAGGGACGGAGAGAGGGACAGAGAGAGGGACAGAGGGAGGGGGGACACGGGGAGAGAGGGAGGAGGGAAAAGTGGTGAGAAAGAGGGGAGGAAGAGAGGAGGGAGACGGGGAGGAGGGAGAGGGAGGAAAGAAGGAAAGGGGTGAGAAGAGAAGAGAAGAGAGGGAGGAGGGAGAGGGAGAGGGAGGGAGGGGGGAGGGCGGAGAGAGGGAAATTGGGAGAAAAAGGGAGAGGGAAGAGGGGGTGAGGAAGAGAGAGAGGGAGAAGGGGTAACGGGTAACGGGGGGAGAGGGAGGGGAGGAAAAGGAGGTGAGAAACAGGGACAGGGAGAGAGACAGAGGGAAGAGGGAGAGAGGGGGTGAGGGTGAGAGAGAGGGAAGAGGGACGGAGGGAGAAGGGGTAAAGGAGGGAAGGAGGAGGAAAAGGGGGTGAGAAAGAGGGGGAGAGAGAGGAGGAAGAGGGGGTGAGGGTGAGAGAGAGGGAGGAAGGAGGGAGAGAGGATGAGGGACAGAAAGAGGGAGGTGGGAGAGGAGGTGAGAGAGGGAGGAGGGAGGAATGAGTGCAAAAAGGGAGAGAGGAAGGAGGGAGAAAGATGAAGAGAAAAAGAGAGGGACTGTTCTGCACATGCTCAGTACTTCTGCACAAACACTTGTCATAACACATACACAGATGTAATATCCCGTCCATTAGATTTATTCTTTATACATGTTAAATTTGAGCCAAACAGTCGTGTAAAACCCTCATGTAACTGTCCTGAACCTGAGCAGACATGACATATTTCCTGTGTTTGGAGGTTAGGCGATATGGTTTTTCCAAGTGTTCCTCTAAAAATAAACGTTGTGAAACTTCCTTCATAAACTTTCTTTAGCTTGAATAACTGGTGAACTAAGGACAACTTTTTCTGGTGTAAAATTATGAAAATAAAGCCAAGCTAACGACACAACTGACACAAATTCAGCAAATGACTCAAACTGAGGCAATCACAGTTTGACCTCTGACCTTGTAGACGTCGTGGTTCCCGATGATGGCGTCGAACAGTGTGTAGAGGTCGTTGAGCAGGTCGACCACCTCGATGGGCTCGCTGTTGGCTGAGATGGTGGTGAAGCCCACGATGTCGCTGAAGTACAGGGACACGTTATCGAAGTACTCCGGGACTACGGTGCCTCCGACCTTCAGAGCCTCCGCCACAGACCTGAGCACAAGGACAGCACAGCGAGAAATACATTCATAAAGATCTAAAGTAAAACACAAAACAAACTGAAATTAAAGGAGACATATTCAGCAAAATAGGACTTTTCAGAGATTTTAACCATGTTACAATTGTTTCCCTTCCCATTTTTTCTTTTGCAGTTGTATCAGATTCATGCATGTCTGAGTCATTTTATTCTCCTGAACTCAAGAGTCATCACTCAGATTTACCCCCGTTTTTTAACACCTCTGGTACACGCCCCCTGTGTCGTACCTACGTTATTCACTAATTTTATTTTCTTAATCTGTGATACATGTAGGATTCGGCAGCGTCTCGTGGTCATTTTAGTCATTTTCTGGCCTCTGTAGTACAGTCTCATAGATCTGGTATCTGTAGTACCGTCTCATAGATCTGGCCTCTGTAGTACAGTCTCATAGATCTGGCCTCTATAGTACAGTCTGATTGGTCTGGTCTCTGTAGTACAGTCTGATTGGTCTGGCCTCTGTAGTACAGTCTGATTGATCTGGTATCTGTAGTACAGTCTCATAGATCTGGTCTCTGTAGTACAGTCTGATTGGTCTGGTCTCTGTAGTACAGTCTGATTGGTCTGGCCTCTGTAGTACAGTCTGATTGGTCTGGCCTCTGTAGTACAGTCTGATTGATCTGGTATCTGTAGTACAGTCTCATAGATCTGGTCTCTGTAGTACAGTCTGATTGGTCTGGTCTCTGTAGTACAGTCTGATTGGTCTGGCCTCTGTAGTACAGTCTGATTGATCTGGTATCTGTAGTACAGTCTCATAGATCTGGTCTCTGTAGTACAGTCTGATTGGTTCTGGTCTCTGTAGTACAGTCTGATTGGTCTGGCCTCTGTAGTACAGTCTGATTGATCTGGTATCTGTAGTACAGTCTCATAGATCTGGTCTCTGTAGTACAGTCTGATTGGTCTGGTCTCTGTAGTACAGTCTGATTGGTCTGGCCTCTGTAGTACCGTCTCATAGATCTGGTCTCTGTAGTACAGTCTCACAGATCTGGTCTCTGTAGTACCGTCTCATAGATCTGGTCTCTGTAGTACAGTTCTGGTTCTGGTCTGTTGGACTCACGGAGGCAGCATCTGCGTCAGGAGCTTCTCGGTCTTCTGCTTCTCGATCTCCAGCTCCTCTGTTCGCTCTCGGATCAGCTCCTCCAGGTTGGACGAGTACTGCTCCAGCATCCGCAGCATGGAGTCAATGATGTTTGTCTTCTTCCCTTTGTTAATGTTCTTAAACTGGGACAAAACACAGGGGAAGGAATATTCACATTTTAAACATGTTCGTAGATTTAGAATAGTTGGGATAATTGTACTTCAGGGTTGTTGTGTCAGTGCCATAAATTTGTTTCAATATTACTGTCAAGCAGCCTCGCATGGGCCCCTCTCTAATATAAATGAATAGGAAGAGGGTCCAATTTTGGCCCCTAAGACCCTGGGGCCCGGGACTACAGACCCCTTTGTCCCCCCCTGGCGACTCCCATGATGCACCTGGTCAAAGATGTTCTCGAAGTCGGGCCTCTTGTCCGGCTGCTCGGTCCAACACTGCTTCATGAGCTGAATACACTCCAAGGGTGCGTAGTCCGGGCTCACCAGGGGGCGACAGAGAGGAGGGGGCCGCCGCAGCTTCTCCAGGATCTCTGCAACATTATTTATACAAGTATTGATGCTTTACACTGGCGTGACATTGGGGATGTTCTATGTATGTATTCATGTCTGTGTATCTCTATAATAGAATGTGATACCAGCTGTTGCCATGGATGCACAATGCACACAAACATATAATACATTTTAATAAATACTCATAAATGTGATGATTTTGACCTCACCTGCGGAGGATAAATCTAACATACAGTAGGGGGCGCCTCGTACCACCACCTCCTGCATGATGATCGCAAAACTGAACACGTCTCCAGGCTGAGTCCCATGAAGTCCAGGCTGAGAAGAACGCAGGATCTCAGGAGCCGTCCACAAGAAGTCTGCAACGAGACGAGAGGGTCAGAGGAACAGAGGAGGGTCAGAGGAGAGAGTCAGAGGAACAGAGACGGGTCAGAGGAGAGGGTCAGAGGAGCAGAGGAGTGTCAGAGGAGCAGAGGGTCAGAGGAGCAAGGGATCAGAGGAGAGTCAGATGGAGCAGAGGCGAGTCAGGGGATGGACGGGGTCCGACGATAAGAGGGTCAGAGGAGCAGACAGTCAGAGGGTCAGAGGAGGAGCAGAGGGTCAGAGGAGCAGAGGGTCAAAGGAGCAGAGGGTCAGAGGAGCAGAGGGTCAGAGGGAGCAGAGGGTCAGAGGAAGAGCAGAGGGTCAAAGGAAGAGCAGAGGGTCAGAGAAGCAAAGGGTCAGAAGTGGAGCAGAGGAGGGTCAGAGCAAAGGGTCAGAGGAGCAGACAGTCAGAGGGTCAGAGGAGCGGAGGGTCAGAGGAGCAGAGGAGCGGTCAGAGTCAGAGATAGTAGAGGAGCAGAGGAGTTAAAGGAACAGAGGAGCAAAGGAGTAGTCAGAGGAGCAGAGGGTAAGAGGAGCAAAAGGGTCAAAGGAACAGAGGGTCAAAGGAGTAGAGGGTCAGAGGAGCAGAGGGTCAGAGGAGTAGAGGGTCAAAGGAGCAGAGGGTCAGAGGAGCAGAGGGTCAGAGGAGCAGAGGGTCAGAGGAGTAGAGGGTCAGAGGAGCAGAGGGGCAGAGGAGCACAGGGTCAGAGGCCGGGGCAGAGGAGAGGGTCAGAGGATGCAGAGGAGGGTCAGAGGAGCAGAGGATTCACCGTCCGCATGCTCTTCGTTGTAGGGAAACTTCTGAGCCTCCAGGACCTCGTTGTATCCGAAGTCTGTGACCTTCAGAACGAAGCGTCCGTCCACCACGCAGTTTCTGGACTTGAGCCGTGTGTGGACCACCCCCCTGTGGTGCAGGTACTTCATGCCCTAAACACACAACTCCATTAAACCTCCATTAAGGTGTAACTTTTCTGAGCGAGGTTCGTCAGCTGCTTGTTCCTTGAAAATGGTTTTACATGGAATGTTCCCCAGTATGATATAATACTTAGTTTAGTGGAGTTACCTACTTGTTTCCCTGGAGATTGCCAAGTTTTATGATATTTATGATATTTGATAAGACATTCCAAGCAAAACAACATCTTCATGGAGAATTTGGGCCCTACACCTAAAAAAAACAACACCCCTACAAAGCTCCTGAACTTGATGTTTCCTGTTTTGAACATCTAGCCTTTTGAATCACTAACTTTCCAAACTCATTCCTAAGATCCCGATTCTTTGTATTAATTATCAGCCCGTTTCAGATCTGTTACATGGCACATTTACAGCTCCGTCTGCTCCACCTCCACAGCATCATTCCCCTGGGTTTGTGAGGGATAAAAATGAAGATTTAGGTGCACACAGCCACATACTGTAGGTCTTATCTGCTTTTACAATGTACAGTATTTGACTCCAATCAAAAATGACTTGAATACAGGGCCTTTAAGTGTGACTCCCACAGGGTGAGCCTGTCTCGGGGCCGATAGGTGCTCATTGGGTGACAGGGTGCTGACAGGGTGCTGACCTTGATGAGGTCCAGGAGCAGGGAGGACTTGAACATCCAGTCCAGTTTGACGTCTTGGTTGAGCAGCAGGTCCTCCAGACTCCCTCTGGAGCAGAACTCTGTGACGATGGCAAAGACGCCACAGTCGTGAAAGAACCCAAGGAACAGGTTCACGTTCTCATGACGCATGTCCTTCATCTGAAAGAACACGCAAAGAACATGAGATTATATGAACACCCACAAACCACCCAGAGAGCACCCAGAGAGCACCCACAGTCTATATCAAGAGCATTTGTCTCCAGCCAAATACGGCTCATCAGGGCTAGCAGTTATAGCGGCAAACCTGAGACCAGGGCTCATATTTGGAGTGAGGAGGTAGAAGGTCAATCCAACCTGTTGCTAACAAAATAAAAACCCGAAAATCATGTAGAGTATGCTTCACATTTTAAGGTCAGAATGATGAGCCTGACAGCAGCAGTTACAGAGAAAGCGCTTGACTCCATCATCTGTGGAGTCCAGCTGCGCTCATGCTCACTTCCTGTTTGGAACAGTGTAGCTATATCCAGTTATATACACAAAGAGTCAGGACGCACCAGTTCAAACACCTCACTGGTTTTATGGTTTATGCGATTGAACGTGCCATCAGGAAGCCTCTTCAGCCACGCCCAGTCGCCCTGAAACAAGAGACAGGACACTCTGAGACCTGATCAAATAATAGCTAAAGATTTTATTCATAATATGACACTTCAGCTGGAGTCAAGTTATGGAACACTTTATTGTCCCTGTAGGGTAACATGTCTCCTTCATTTCACCCGTCCTTCAGTGTCTCGGGGTTAAACCTGTAAGAAGCAGTGAGACCCATCTCCAGATCTTGGTCAGGACTACCTTCTCTGGAAGATTTGACAAATTGTGCATGTTTTAAGTTGAGAGAGACACAGGAGTACCCAGAGGAAACCCAACCAGACACGGGCAGAACATGCAAACTCCTCACAGAAAGACCCCGGGACCTGGGAATTGAACCCTGAACCCTCTGAGTGTTAGCCATTGTGACATAAGCTTGTGTACATTGCTTTTGAGGATCTAGATTGAGGATGTGTGAATGTTTGAAGCCTGTGAGGGTCAAGAGGACTCACCTCAAAAATGACCACGTTGGAGTTCTCGAAGGTGGCTGGGGACTGGGCTGACTCTCCTGAAGCGTGGCTCAGAATGGAAACACTCTTTACGCCACTGGCTTTGCTCTCGTCACTGCTCAACTTCTGACAAACACACAAAAATACACTTTAAAAAGGGGTCCTACGGGGTATTAACTGACTATCACCATGTTAACTTTTAGACCATCACCATGCTGTATTTTTATGAAAACAAAGTTTGATGTTTAATAAGTTTTACTTTCATTTTTGACGCTCTGAGTGTTCTCTTGCTTTGCTCCCCTTGCTGAGTTAGTCACTTTTCAGAGCGCTGTCTCAACACTTTCAACTGCATCCCACTAATGAAACTACTGCACATCGTTTCGGTTTGTGAAGTTGTAGTTTATTGTTTTGCATATCTCTGAAAAAAGGTCGGACTTGTCCTACATGTTGTCGCTTATTAAATCGCAGTATTAGTTAACAATTGAAATCTTTGACAGTTTAAGAGATCAATATTGGCTCACGCAGTAATCAGTATTTGAGTATTTCAGTTTTTCAGCACAGTGTTTTTTTCTACAGTGAAATATTTAAATAGAGTCATATTTTATTCATTATTTTCCCACCTTTACTTTGGTTGGACTTTGGTCTTAGTTTAGTCTTTCCAAATCTTTTAATGTGACTCATGTTTGACCAGTGAATAAATTAATGCACATTCTTGTTTTTATATAACTGAAACGATTGAGTCCAGAAGTACAGATGTTTGATTTTGCATCTTTTACTGAGTGACTATTAAAAACAGGATGTGGCACTGACTTTGTTACTAAGTGACGGGTTAATAAAAGTGACGTCATCCAAAGTCAGGCGGATTTTGTTTGGACCTCGAACCATTCGGAACTGGACAACGCGCCGCCTGCAGGACAAAGGGATAATTACACACCACATTCAGGAAAAAGGTTTTTTAAAGATTCTTCACATTTGATGTTCTCACCGCAAGCCGTAGGTCAGAACCATCATCGAGATAAAAGACACCACGGCCCAAAGGAACACGATCAGAGTGGAAAACGAGATCCACACCTGAGGAAAAGAAACAGTCAGAGCCCCTCCCTGTGACAAATTAGCTCCCTGTATATCAGATGCCCTCCCTGTGCATCAAATCCCCTCTTTGTGTGTCAGATATGCTCCCTGTGTGTCCCGTCCTCACCTCCAGAGCACAGCATTCCTGGGGTGAACCAGCAGGGGGCGTCCTTCCGTGGTCCCCATCGTCCAGGGAAGTGGATCTCTGACCCCAGGAAATGCACCAAACCGACCTCCAGGTCGATCCTTCAACAGGGGAGAGGTTTGATCAGTTTGGACAAGTTTGCGATTGCAGAGTTTCAGTCATTTGCATCAATCATGCTTAGTTATTTCCAATGGGACGTGCGCAACAATGTGAAAATCACCTGTCTCCTTCAGCCTAGTGACAGAGGAAAGTATAATTATTAACAATAATTTACAAAAATATTTGTTTAAGATCCCATACCCATTTAACAATTTATTAAAAACAAAAAAAATCATGACATAGACAGGCAGAGCATCACCAGAACTACAACTATATCACTGTATGTCAGTCAAAACTTTAGTAAATACATTATTGAGCCCTGTTTTTTACACTTTCCTATTTTCAAAATTTGCTGCTCTTAAATGACAAGATGGTTGCCAAAGTTGCCATGGCGACCTAAAGTCTAGAACAGTGATGTCATGTGATGTCATCACATCTGATGACGTGTCGTAGGATAGAGTGCAGTGTCCATAGCAACAGGCTGACATCACAGAACATTTTGGGAGGTCTAGTGTCCGAGAAGTGCACAGTCTAAACTTATTTCCGTGCAGACTCTCTCAGAGATAGCAGCCTTTACTTGTGTTCATGAACAAACAGCTCAAACATGTCTTGTTGTGCAGAGAACAATCCCCAGAGAAAATACAAGGTGCTCCAACTCCTCGGAGAGGGAGTATATGGCAAAGTGGCCAAGTGCCGCAACCGGGTCACGGGGGAACTTGTGGCTCTGAAAGTCCTGAAGAAGGACAAATACATCGATTACTACTTCAAGAAAGAGGTGGAGATGTTGAGTCTTATAAAACCACTAGACCCAGACACTTTCAACCTCATCAAATTCATTGAACACTTTGAATACGATGGCCGCCATTGTCTGGCCTTTGAGATGCTGGATTTAACCGTCTTTGACCAGATGAAAAAGCAGGAAGAGTTTTCTCTAAATGAGATCCGGCCTATGGCCAAGCAGCTACTTGTTGCTTTGTTTGGTCTGAAAAGTATTGGAGTGTTGCACACGGACATCAAATCAGACAACATTATGCTGGTGGACCAGAAGAAAACGCCATTTAAAATAAAGCTGATTGACTTTGGTGTGGCCAAGCCCCGTGACAGAGTCCAACTAGGACAGAGAATGCAGCCCATGGCCTATCGCTCCCCGGAGGTGTTCCTAGGGCTGCCACTGTGGGAGGCCATGGACATGTGGACTGTGGCCTGCTGCCTACTTGTCTGGTATCTGGGGGGCGATGGTTTTGGATGCCGCTCTCAGTTCGACCAGCTCACCAAGATCGTCAACTTCATAGGAGCACCATCAGATGAACTGTTGAACGAGGCGATGTATGCCAAGCAGTACTTTGTCCAGGAGGACTCAAAGTGGAGGCTGAAAACTGTGCAGGAGTACAGGGACTCAACTGGGGAGAATCCCCAAATGTCCACTACTGATGAAATTCAAGGCACAAACCTGGAAGAGGTCATCAAGAACTATTACGACTTTGATACCCATCCAGAGTTTATGGACAGAGAAGCTTTTCATGACCTGGTGAAGAAAATGTTTGAGATCGATCCACACAAGAGGATAACACCAGCAGAAGCTCTCCTCCACCCATTCATCACAATGGAACATTTGCCGGATGGTTATGGCTACTGTCAGGTGGCTGAGTACCTCATGCGCGTGGCTCACACAGACTCTCCCCTACTGCAAAGAGAGAACCTGAAAAAGACTGCAGAGGATGAACAAGAGAAGAGAGGCAAAGCACTCGAGGCAAGAAGACGAACTGCTGAGCCTGTGCTTATTCATCCTGTAAGCCAACCAGACATTCCAGAAGATGTTGGAAATGGTCAAATTTCTGCTGAGCAAAGACCAGATGCTGTGCCCTCTGGTGAGAAGAACGTATGCCAGTCTGCACATGAGAAGAATGAAGAGCCTGCTCAACTCACTGGAGGTTCTCCAAGATCTACTGAACCAAGAGCTGTAGAGACAGCCAATGAGAAGCTCCTTCAGAATGAGGAGAAACTCCAGTCTGAGAATGACAAACTGCCAGAAGAAGAGGGCAACAGTCTGGAGATCACGGCAGGCTTGGACAAGATGGAGGAATTGCCACTGAACTGCAATGAAATTGTGGCAGACCCTGAGTCTCTCCCTCCTGTAAGCCGACCAGCCAGTCCAGAAGATGGTAGAAATACCATACAGTACGCTGAACAAAGCACCTGTGCAGTGACTCATCAGAATCATGGCAATCTGGCGATTACATCAGTTTTGGACGCGATGAAGGAGGAATTGGACTACAGCGAAGACATTCAGAAACTCTTTGAGGAGGGAGAGACTACAGAGGACAACATTTCTGAAGAGACCGGGACAGTCCCCAGGTCCATTTTTGGAAGGCTTATCCCACGCCGGCTCCGGGAGTTATGGTCCCGGCTGTGCAAGGCAACCACAACAAACAAGCCAGTCCTTAGAAAACCAAAGTGGGCCAGAATCCCTTCAGTCTTCACAAGAAGGTCTGCTGTGTTCAGGCCTTCCCGAACCTAGACCCTGTCATCTCCAGTGAAGAAAAGGACCATTAGTCAACACCAGGAGCAGCCTAAACTCTTCACTGTGAATAAAGTAATCAGCACAAACTTTATGCTCATCGTCTCATTTACTTTATGTTTACAACTTTGTAGATTCTGAAGATATCAAACATTTCACAAAAGATGGAATCATGTAGCAGAGAAAGAAATGGCAAAAAACTGTAAATATGTTGTATATTTTAGATTCAGATTTGACAGGACTGCAAACCCTTGACTTCTCTCAGTGAGCTTCATGGTGAAGTCTCCTGAAATGGTTTTTACTTGTTATTGGTCATTAGTGGTGTCCAAAAGCAGTGATCAAAGCAAAAAGTGATTATTTTGAAGAATCTAAAATGTAAAACATGTTTCATAGTTTTGATGACTTCAGTGATGATCCACAATGTAAATATTGAAGAATATAAAGGAAAAAAATATTAAACGTGTCTAAACTTTTGACTGGTCGTGGACATTAAAACATGGTTAATACATTTAAAAGTCAATTCTGCATATGTCTCATTTAAATATATCTGTGTGATTGTTTTATTTTTCTGTGTAATGTTTATTAATGCACCATCTGTGTTGTAGACTGGATGGAACAAAAGATATGACATTGGGTGAGTAATTGTTTCCACCCAGACACATTAATGTAGCACTTGGCTGTGTATTTTCATTTATTATAATTGTGGTTTAAATATTTCTACAACAGTAACATAAATCAGCCAAGACAGTGTTTAGGGCTGACATGATTTTACTGATACTATTACTGTTGCAGGAAACAGCAACAAAATATGTTGGTAAAGACCATGAAACTATTGTAGCCATATAAAAAGACAACCAACAAGTGTAAAGTTAGGCTTTTACATTTTGCTGATGTGCAGATTCGGGTCTTATCCTGAAGGTTCAAACATTTTCAGCTTTTGTTGGTGTCACCCACACTACAGCCAATCAACCAGGGCGTCTTTGAAAAGGCACTGAGATGACGTGAGAACTGACAAATTCAGCACAGAGGGAGTCAACATTAATCAAGTCAATTATTTGTGTACGTTGTAGGTCTATTTCTTCATACTTCACCCTCAAATTTCACAGCCAATCAAACACTCGCAATCTGCCCTGGACTAGAGCACGATTTGTCACTACAGTTCATCACTCTCCTCGTGTTGAGTTTTTAACCTGATGAGATGAGTAACACCGGTTTGTCGCCCCCTGTGTGTCAAGCCTATTAGTGCATGTTTCTCTGCACTTTTCTATCTATAAATGACAAGCATCAGGGCACAGACACATTTTTACACAAATTTGAGTCTGACTCATACTGGGGAATCACAAGGACTAAACCAGGACTAAACCAGGTCCAAATCAGATCTAAACCAGGTCTAATCCAGGACTAAACCAGGACTAAACCAGGTCCAAATCAGATCTAAACCAGGTCTAATCCAGGTCTAATCCAGGACTAAACCAGGTCCAAATCAGGTCCAAATCAGATCTAAACCAGGTCTAATCCAGGACTAAACCAGGACTAAATCAGGACTAAACCAGGTCCAAATCACATCTAAACCAGGTCTAAACCAGGACTAAACCAGGACTAAACCAGGAATAAACCAGGTCCAAATCAGATCTAAACCAGGACTAAACCAGGACTAAACCAGGTCCAAATCAGATCTAAACCAGGTCTAAACCAGGACTAAACCAGGTCTAAACCAGGACTAAACCAGGACTAAACCAGGTCCAAATCAGATCTAAACCAGGTCTAAACCACTAACCAGGACTAAACCAGGACTAAATTAGATCTAAACCAGGTCTAAACCAGGCCTAAACCAGGTCTAAACCAGGACTAAACCAGGACTGTACCTGTGCGTGGGCCGCAGCTCCCAGGTCTCTCCGTCCGAGTCCAGGATGAGGAAGTCGGTCAGAACAGATCCAGAGGCGTCGGTTTTAACAGGGAAACTGAAACCCTGCAGAGAGAACAGACGCTTTAGTAAAACTGCAACAGCATCAGTCACTATATTTATGCAACACAAGGAAAACCAGATCACTGGCCTGGTCCAATTACAAGAACAATAAATCGATCTTCTAAATGCATGAAAACCCAGGAATTACGATTGAGGTGTTGTGAATTGAGTTTATTTGTACAGCACAATTCATACACAAAGTAATTCACCTGTACCTGTAAAGTACCTGTGCTTTACAATAAGAAAAAAACATTTAAAATCACAACACAACAAATCAAAAGCCTGGATTTAAACATTGTTAAAGTCGAGGCCTGTCTCACATCTTCCAGGTTTTAGCTGCATAAAACTGAAACCCTGATTCCCCATGTTTTAGTCCTGACTCTGGCACCAGCAGGAGGCCGGTCCCCCAACATGTGGGAGATGTTCTTTGGTGCTGGTTCATGGAGAGACTTGTTCACACAGAGCTGCTTTAAAGTCTCTGAGCCACAGGAGCCAGAGACCTGAGCACAGGACACATGTGTGAAGTACTTCCTGGTTCTAGTCAGGACCTCAGCAGTGTTCTGGATGTACTGCAGGTGTCTTAACGCTCGTTTGGAGAGGCCAGTGAGCAGGACGTTACATTACTGGAGACAAATGCAGGATAAGTCTCTCTAAGTCTGGTTTTGACAGTATAATGATGTAAATGACACATCTGGAGAAGTCAATACTGCACTGAGTTTTATTTACATTAGGCGCAGACTAGGAGAGGCATTCAACTGCATGGGGTAAAAAAGGAGCCTGGGAAATATTAGACAGATGTTTGGACGTTTACTCACTCGTTTTAGCTCAGTAGCGATCAGAAACTACAGCCTCTTCACCGCGGATTAGGACATGTCGCTTTGTTTTGATCCTTTCTGCTACATTAAAGCCAAAATGAAACTTACTTCAGCTTCAGTGAATATGTGACCAAACCATGTGTCTGTGGAGAGTAAATAACTTATAAACCAGCTCGTAGCCTGTCTGTTAATAAAATGTTTAACGTAAATGAGATGTCGCTTATGCTTACTTCTGCAAAATATGGTTATTCGCATGAAAGTCATTTTTATTAGTAATAGGCTATGGCTGCAAAGTTTTAGTGCTAATGCTAAATTCCTAGATGCCCCTCGATGCTGGGAAGTCAACGGGGTGGGGCAAAAGGGGTCTGTTGTCCCATGTTTGGTCTTAGGGGCCCAGAATTGGACCCTCTTCCTACTCATTTATATTAGAGAGGGGCCTATGTGAGGTTTCTTGCCCCGGCCCCTAAATTTGTATCAACGGGCCTACCTGAACATCTCGTAGCCACCATTCGCACCTATTCGATTCTTTCACCTTTGACCTGATATAGACTGGATGGTCTGACAAGTTATGGGCAAAAAAATTTAGTTTGTTTAGCGCACTGGAGTTTGCTGCATGTAAATGTAGTAAAACCATCAATATGACCCCAAACAATATGGGCTAAATAATGAAAGTGGATTTGAAATGGCTTTAGTGCCTTGTCAGGGTCTGGAAATGCCAAAAGTGCAAACTCGGGTTCAAAGGATCTTTTTAATCTAGATCAGAGTTTTTTTTTAAATGAAAATGTGTTCATTCATAGCTTTTGATGCCTGGCCGTGAGTGGAAATAAAGAGAAAAAAAAACGTTTCAAATATCTTTACTACATTTGTGTGATACAGAAAAAAAAGTGCAGATATCTCCGTACATTGGGCCAGATCTCCCCTGACATCCACTGTGGCCGTTGCTGGCCAGGAGTTTGACATCCACTGTGCAGTTTGCGCGCGTGGGCCACCAGCAGCACGGAGGTGTAGATGGTCCCGAAGAGAGGAGACACCTACAGAAGGAGGACAAGGAAGAGGGGAGGAGGTGGAGAGAAGGGAAAAAGAAACGTGTTGGCCGTGTCCCAATTTGCCAAAGTGCCCTTAAATGCACAGTTCGAGCGGTGCTTTTAAGGACACTTGCATAACTTCCGGCGCGACCGTCCCATTTCATGCACCCAGCGAATGCGGCCGAAAATGTGCCCTGCTTTTCCATCTGAGCACACTTCACGCACTGCTATATTCCATCATGCACCGCGCCTACGCAAAAGAGAGACCAAAATGGAGTCCGCTGCACAAAACACGCTCAAATGTTCGTACTAGTTTACATCACCTACAGCAGTGCAACATGAAACTGTTAAAATTGAAGTAAAGATCTGTACGAGGCGACTCAACCTCAGTAAAGTCCAGTTCATTTGGGTTTAATCGCTGTGTAACTGACCAAACGGTGAGCAGAATTATCCATTACACTTGTACATTAGTGTATCTGTCGTAATGTTTAATATTCGTCCTTATTTAAGAATGTTCTTTTGTCTTTCGGGAGCGACGAGCAGACGGTGGAGTTTATCCGTCTGAGGAGGGAGAATGGCACTTATTCACCGGGGCCAAATTCAAGAGTGCAGACAGTGGGTCAGGTACACTCCCTGTCCCATTTCCGCATGAAGGCGGCTACACGGAGGGGTACCCTTCGACAGGTGGGTACTTTGAAAGGTACTTTGAACTGTACATCAAAGAGTACTTCGAATGGTTCCAACATATCGAACCTTACATTGGGTACATTGAACTTCCAACTGTATATCAAAAGATACGTTGACTTCCAGGTACATTGAACGGTACATCGAGCGTTACATCGGGGCACTTCAAAAGGTACTTCCAACGGTTCTTCCAACGGTTCTTCCAACGGTACATCGAACGATACATCAAACAGTACAATGAAGGGTACTTCCAAAGGTACTTGCAGCAGTACTTCCAGTGGTACTACCAGCGGTACTTCCAACAGTACTTTGAAAGGTACTTTGAACGTTTCTTTCAACAGTTCTTCTAACGGTACATTGAATGATATGTCAAACAGTACATCGAACAACACTTCCAACGGTACTTCCCACTGTACTTCGAAAGGTACTTCCAACAGTTCTTCCAACAGTGCTTTGAACGGTTCTTCCAACGATACTTTGAACGGTTCTTCCAACAGTACTTCAAACAGTACTTCCAACGGTACTTCCAACGGTACTTCCAACAGTGCATTTGGCGAATTGGTACATTGCATTGTTTGGGCAGGTGTTAACAAACTGCGCTACACGATGGTTTGGAGCAGACGGAAGACTCTGGAGGTCTGTACTGTTGACGTTGATGAAACCAGTCCTGACAGTCCTTTTTATTTTGTTTTTTGAAAAGAAAATCTAATTGAAAATCAAAGTTCATGGTTTTTCGCCATATCGCTCAGCCCTACCAGGTCCAGCCTGATCACAGAACAAACCTCCAGTGAGAACACACCCTGAGCTCGTGTCACTCACCCGACCGGTCTCTGCTCTTACCTGGTGCGGGGCGAGCGTCTTGGCCACCTCCCCCGTCTCCATGGCGACGGTGTAGGCTTGGTAGAAGGACTGACGAGGCGAGTCTATGGTGACGGTGAGCACGGCGTCGTAGGCCCGCAGAAGTTTGGCGTTTTTCTTCAGCGCCGGGTAGGAGACGTTCTGGTACGGCAGGCTGTACAGTAAAGTGTCGTAGGGAATGAAAACCACGGAGCCGTCGATCATCTGGAGGTCGTAGGCCGTTTCCAGGACGCGCCGCTGGAGGTCACCGCCGAGCAGAGCTGAGTGCATGCAGAGGAGCACCACTACGACGAAGAACAAGAAGTTTAAAGCAGCTCGAAGGGTTTTAACAGGCAAAATGAGGAATGCACGATATGGAAATCTGAGGCCGATAGCGATATTTTAGTAATTTAGGTTTTTTTTGTGTGTTTTGTTGTTGTTTTTGTTTCTTATGGTTTTATTTAAGTAAAAGTTTGCTAGATTTATTATTTATGAAGCACTGTTTAAGGATGGGCTCATAAGCTATAAAATATTATTCTATTTTTTTTTTTTTTTTTTTTTTATGTTTTTGTTCCTTCTGGTTTTATTAATTTATTTTCTTTTTTTTTTTCAAATATACAATGTTTGTTTTTGTTTTTTTCAAATACACAATGTATTTTATTTTATTATTTATTTATTTTTCAGTTTTTCAAATATGTAGTGATATAAAAAACAACAACCTTAAGCTTTACAATTCCCATTGACATTAAGTATTAAACAAATATAGATTAAAAAATAAATAAAAACAGTATTACATTTTTTATTTCGATTCAGTACAAAGAGCTTTTGTTTTCAACGTTTTCAAAGTTTTTGGATTTGTTCAATAATTTTAAGAATTTGTATATATTTGTATAAAAGGGATTGAAGTACAATAAATTTGAATTTCTGGCTAGAAAATTTAGGATAGGATTAGGATTAGATTCAAGACATATACAGTATATATTTTTTGCGACAATATCTTACAGAAAGTAAAATGAGAAGTCTAATCTTTCATAAGCGTTTTAAGATCTGTAATTACTGGGTCTAATCACGTCAAACAAAAAGTTGAAGTTCACCTCTTCTGTTGAGGTGAAATCCTCTGAACACCAGCCGTTTGTGTTTATATACAGTATGGTTACTCTGTGGGAAAAATGCTCTGCGGTTGAACCATGGCGTCTCTGGACTGACCTCGGATCTCGCTCCTCTTCCTTATTTTTCCCAGAGTTCTCCTGATGCTGTGAGGAGTGTTCTCCATGAAACTGACCAGTCTGACGGGGAGGCCATGTCCCCTCAGGGAGTCTGCAGCCTGCAACGACAAGGAGAAGTTTAGTCAAAATCACAGGCTTTTACAAAACTTTACAACGACGTCTGCGCTACTGGGTGTGATTGACAGGAGGATTAACCAATCAGAGAAGAGCATGATCTTAAAAAAGTTCATATTACACTATTTTCATGATTTTCTAATGTTTCCTCCTCACACAAACAGACCTGGAGTTGTGTTTTGTTTCATTTACACATGTTTAACACACAAACCCTGCAGATTTAGACTGACCTCTTCCTTCAAACTGAAAACACTTTGTGATGTCATGATGTGGTAATACAGGAAGTGCTCCATTGTGTTTTTAAACTCGATACACCTTCACTTGAATCATTTGGATCATTTCAACACTGGAATTGCCAATATCTACTGAACTAAAGGGAAAAAGTAACTTAACTTGAAAACCTTGTTCTGCTTTATGACATCACAAGGTGGAACAGAGCATTTTGAGCTTTGGAGATGTAGACAGATTAATAGTAAAGTGTAAAAGTGATGAACCTTTGTGGCGGTCTCGATCCAGATGTCTTCAGACGAGGACAATATGGCGACGTGGGCCCATCTGAAGTAGGACAACACCCTCAGGAGCACCCACGTCGGGCGGGGCATGGAGCGGGCGAAGGTGGGGTGGTTCCGGTGGTCATTCAGATCATCCCCCACACAGCCCCATGGGAAGAGCGCCTGAGAGAGGACAGAGGGGGCGCTAGAGTCACCTCACAGTTTAATACAGAGGACAGCAGTGACGTGCCGTCAGGTGAGGCAGGTGTCATCTCAGAGAAAAATAAATTGTTATATTTATCCAATAATTTGTACTATCAAGTTATTTTCTATTTAACTTTGCAATTTTATTCTATTTTTTTTTTTTTGTCAAAATCGCTGAATTTTTATGTTTACGGTGGAAATCCTGAGAAGAGACGCATGGTGAGGCACAGGCCGCTCGTGCCTCACATGGACTGACTGTGCTGTAGCTAAGCTGCTGCTTTAAGTCTTTAAGGGCTGAGCACATTATAGCGGCTGTGAAAAGGTGCCGGGTGAGGCACGTAGTTACCCTGCCTCATGTTAGGGGGCGTTCATGAGCCCAGGGATTCATGCAACTCCCGCAGAATAGAGGCCGCAAACTACAATTTAGAGTTAGCAAATCAAGTTTAGCAATTCACTTTTTTCTTTATGTCTGGCCCTACTTTTTAAATGGAGGAAGATTAAATATTAAAGCTCAAGCAGTTTTCTAAACTGGACTTTCAGTCGAAGCAGGAGGTTATAATTAAAGGACCGCGAACAACGCTGAAGGAGCTAAATGGTTTGCTCCAGACGACGAGACAAAAGACTCGCTCTTTTCAAACAGACTGGTACGAAATGGGAAGAAATTTAATGACTTTAATCCATTGACAATCGGGGAACCAAAATAAGGATAAAAAAACAATACAAAACCAGCTTTTTATTTCATACTATTAGAGCTATTTCATTCAGACTTTGGAACTTTTATTTTGAAATTCTTTTTATTCTGGCCCCAAGTCACTGGGAGAGAAACTGACCCAGGACAAATGTGACCCCTGGTTTATATGTTTGTAAATCTGATTGTGACGACATCAGTGCCTCACCATGAACCTCACCACACATCACTGCCGTAGGCGTACAGGACGAACGCCCCAATTGTGATGGTAAATATTTGTGCTGTGTGATTGTTCTGACCTTGTTCCATCCTTTGCTGGTCATGGAGGCGGAGTCGCACAGTCCGGGGTTGACAGGGCCAATGAACGCCGACGCTTTAGTGTGAAAACCCAGAAACTCCTGCAGACCTCGGGAAGACTCACACGGCTCCTGTAACAACACCACAGGACTGAAACAGGACTAAACCAGGACCAAATCAGGACTAAACCAGGACCAAACCAGGCCTGAACCAGGACTAAAGCAGGTCTAAATCAGTTCAAAACCAGGTCTTTCTTTACCTGCAGGACGCTGAACTCAAAGGTGTGCGCGTGGACGAGGGCGGGGTCTTTGTTGATGCGGTTGATGGCGAGCTGAGCGGCCACATGAGGCAGAGCTTTGCCGAACAGCGGGTCACAACCCCACGGTCCGACCACGCCCACCCGGAACCGTACGCCCTCTACAGGACAGGGCAGCAAGAGCACAGAGACGAGCAGGGCCAGGACCTGCAGGGGGCGCATCTCTGTGTCCCCGATCCTACACCGACTCAGAAGAACATGGTCCAAAGGTCACGGGAGCCTGTCGTGACACATTTTAAAGTAATACACATTTACTGTAGCAGAAGGAAATATAAACGATAAACTGACAATAATAATGAATTTTATGGAGCTCAGCAGAGACCATCCACCCCCAGTTCTGAGAGTAGACTTTCTCATAGACTTTCTGGGGAATAAAATAAAATAAAATAAATATCTAATATGATATAATATAATATAATATAATATAATATAATATAATATAATGTAATGTAATGTAATGTAATGTAATGTAATGTAATGTAATGTAATGTAATGTAATATAATATAATATAAAGTTTGAAAGCAGGGCTAATCAGCTCTGTGCTAACTAACGACCGCAAGATCTATAATTTTATTTCAAATCTGCTTCTGAAACTTCATAAACCGCTAAGGTATTAAAATATGTTGTAGAATCTTGTGTTTTAAATTTGCTTTTTAGACTTGAGCTCCATTAAAATCACACACTTAGTGTGAAAATCCAAAAATATTGTAAAAAGCAGTGGGCCTAAAATTGAGCCTTGGGGTACTCCTTTAGTTAAAGTTTGAAAATTTGATTTAAATCCATCAGGTACAAAAAAACATGCTTGAAAATGATCATAAGACAAAACAAAAAAAGCCCTCAGATTATACTGACCCACAAGAGTCAAGAATGGACCATGTTACACGCTTTTTTTTTCACAATTTTATTTATACCAACCGTCCCAACCCGGATGTGTCCCAGTTTGGAATTTGTACCGTCACATTTTGCTGCGATATGCTCTTCACCACATATATTAACGCTATTTTTTCTTACAGTGTAGTCCAACCAACTCCAATTAATAAATATCTTCAAATTGTTTTACCTCATGTAAGTTCCATGTAATTTCAGTTAATTAAAAGCAAACAAATCCCAAAGCTGCCGTCCTTCAGATAAAATAAGTCGTCTTACCTCGCGCTGTGGAGACGAACATGTCCCTGCAGCTCAGATCTCGCTCGGCTGACAGAATGAAATAAAACAAAGTGAAAGTAAGTTGAGTAAAGACAGTGAGCTTATGTCGATCAGGCCACAGACGCTGAGCCCTGCTGTCACCTCCCATTAAATCACATTCAATCCCACACTGCACATTTAAGCCGGGATGAATCGAGCTAATATGTGACACGTGAAGGCCACAGGAGGGTCATCTGTATCTCATATGGGACAGGGACATTCATGAACATGTGTTAGTCCAGCCCAGCGGTGGAAAATAACAAAGTACAAGTAGTAAAGTCCTGTACTTCAGTCGGATTTTTAGCTATTTGTGCTAAACTTAAAGGGCGGCTATTTACGGTATTTTCTGATCTATGTTATAATGTTGTTTCCTCATCACAAACAGACCTGGAGTTGTGTTTTGTTTCATTCACACATGTTTTTGAGTTCTTCTCTCATACAGGAAACGCCCCGTTCCACCTTGTGATGTCATCATGTGGTAATACATGTGTGTTTTTAAACTCCACACACCTTCATTTCTAGATTCATTTGGATAATTTCAGTCCTGGAATTGCCGATCTCTACTGAATTAAAGGTAAAAGGAGCTGTTAACTTGAAAACTACCACTTCATGACATCACAAGGTGGAACAGAGCGTTTTGAGCTTTGGAAATATACGCAGACTAATAAAGCAGTACTACGCAAACATGTGTGAATGAAACAAAATGCAACTCCAGGTCTGTTTTTGAGGAGGAAACGACATTATAACATGACTTTAAGATCACAAGAGTCAAATTTGTGTAATTTAAGACCTTTAAAGTACATTTTACAGTAGATACTTTTTACTTTTACTTACTGGAGTAGAAAGTATCTGTACTTTCTACTCCACTACATCTTTGAACAGGACTGAAAGGTAAAAAGTACTTTTCGTATGATTTGTGGAGTTATTTTTACCATGTTCAAGCTTCAGATTTGAGCAAAGCAAAAAGAAATACTTAATAAATAGATTTTCATTGTTATTGTGACCAAAATATGTGTAATTTTTATTATTTTTTTAAATTTACACATTAACAAATGAGCAACACCTGTGTGAAATACTTCTTTTTACTCTTTAAGTACATTTTTAAACAAGTACTTAAATACAGATACTTTTACTTGTGTAACTTTTGACCTGTGTATCTGTACTTTTACTTAAGTAACAAAACTGTGTACTTCACTGGTCCAGCTGGTAAAGTGTAGATTTGTGGGTTGTACACGTAATGAAGTTTAACCAAAAACATGGGCTTGCATCTCCACAAACCTGACTCTTACCCACCTGCTTGTCTCTTTTGTAATGTTGTTCCTTTGTCTCTGATATTCACACTTTGTCTTAAAAAGTGTCTGTCTCCATGGAGAATGTTCAGAAGGATGGTTTGAACATGAAAAACACAAAAAAAAGTGCACATTTTTAAGACATTTAGAAGACAGGAGATGAACTAAAAAAAAGAAGAAAAAACTGCAGACTTTTGAACATTTGTATTTGGAGTCATCCCATCAATCCCAGTGTGGTGCAGTGTCACGTTGTCGCCAGTAGAGGGCAGTAGTATAAAGGCATCACCTGTTTGTCTCCATCTAGATACTACTATATTATCAAAAATGTTCCACAGCATTTTTCCATGTAGCTTGGCAAGTTATAGGTCAGATCTGTGGAGAGGCTACCCCGCTCAACCAGGAATGAACCAGGACTAAGCCAGGACTAAGCCAGGACTAAACCAGGACTGAACCAGGACTGAACCAGGACTAAACCAGGACTGAACCAGGACTGAACCAGCAATGAACAACACTCTAGTGTCTGTCCCAGTCTACCCCTGTGTCCTTTGCGTTTGTGCAGGAGCAGCTACTGTTTGAGCCTGATTTGACCCGTCCCTCCTGACCTGTCCCTCCTCCTGCTCCTGTCCTTGCGCCCTCTGATGGTCAGACCGTGTCCTGTTTTTCTTGTGCATAAAGAGTTAGTTTGAGTTTCTATTTTTGGAGGAAGCGTCCCCCGAGGCGAGCACTTCACTGTCCACTTCCTGTGGCCAGTGTCCAGACCTCTGCCTCTGCCCCCTCTCAGCCTCTCCTCTCTCCTCTCTCTCTCTCTCTCTCTCTCTCTCCTCTCTCTTTTCTCTCTCTTTCTCCTCCTCTCACTCTCTCTCCCCTCTCTCTCTCTCTCCCCTCTCTCTCTTCTCTCTCTCTTTCCCCTCTCTCTCTCTTCTCTGTCTCTTTCCTCTCTCTCTCTTCTCTCTTCAGTCTCTCCTTTCCCTGCCCTCTATCTCTCCTCTCTCTGTCTGTGCCCTCTATTTCTCTTCATTCTCTCTCTATCTCCTTTCGCTCACCTCTCTCCTCTTCTCTCTCTCCCTCCACTTTCTCATGTTCCTCTCCTTTATCTCTTTCTCTCTGAGCTTGTCTTCTTTTTCTCTCACCGCCTTCCCTTCTTTAACTGTCCCTCTCTCTTTCTCCTCCCTCTCTTTCTCCTCTCTCTCTCTTAACTCTACACTTCCTGTGTCTTGGCCCAAAAGAAAGGGCCAAAACCTCTTTGTTTCCTTCATCTCCTCCCTCGCTCCTGTTTCTGTTCATTCACACTGCAGCAGCGAGAGAGAGAGAGAGAGAAAAAGAGAGATAAGACAAAGAAATAGGAGTTAAAGAGAGAGTGAGAGAGGGAGAGGGTTAAGAAAGAGGGAAATAATAGAGGAGAGAGAGAAAGAGAGGAGGGATAGAAAGGGTGAGCGAAGAAAGCGAGAAAGTGGGAGAGATACAGAGAGAGGGAGGAGAGGATGAGAGGAAAGGGAGGGAAAAAGAAAGAGAGAGAGAGGGTCAGGATGGGGAAGAAAGGAGAAAAAGGGAAAGGAAAAAGAGGAGTGATAGAGAAGGGAGCAGAGAGAAAGTGAGGAAGAGAAGAGGGGGAAATAAAGAGGGAGGAGAGAACGAGAGGAGAAAAAGGAAGAGGAGAGAGAGAGAAGGAGAGAGCGGAGGTCATGAGAACCGTGACTCAGGACAGTTTGAACATAAACACAGAGACGAGGGAGAAACACGGCGGACATTTTGTTTGAGGAGCAGAGTCAGGAGCCAAACTTAAACCTAAGGCCCCAGCTTTGAGTGACAGCTGTCCTCTTATGTTGCGGACGCCATTTTGAGGACTTTTGACCATTTAATAGAGCAGTTGATACAAAAATTTCAAACTCAAATTTAAAGAACTGACCTGATACCAACAGAGCTCAGCAGTGACCACAGAAGCAGATTTCCCATTCATTTTTCCCATAGAGTTTCTGAAAAAAATTGATATTGAAAGTCTGACAGCTCTGGGCTGATCCGCTCCGTCGTAACTAATGACAACAAGACCTGCCATTTTATTTCAAACTTTATAAACTGTGAATTTATTAAAACATTTTGCAGAATCTTATGTATTAAATGTGTTTTTTTTTACTTAAAACAACAGTGCTATGGAGATTAGTTAGCATGTAGCTGGTTAGCATGTAGCTGGTTAGCACTTAGCTGGTTAACACATAGCTGCTTAGCATGTAGCTGCTTAGCACTTAGCTGGTTAACACATAGCTAGTTAGTATGTAGCTGGTTAGCACTTAGCTGGTTAACACATAGCTGGTTAGCACTTAGCTGGTTAGCACTTAGCTGGTTAGCACATAGCTGATTAACACTTAGCTGGTTAACACATAGCTGGTTAACTCTTAGCTGGTTAGCATGTAGCTGGTTAGCATGTAGCTGGTTAGCATGTAGCTGGTTAGTTAGTGTCGGTGTCTGGGATCAGTTCTATGACAATCCTGCTATAAAATGAAAATACAGGTTTGTTTTAAACCGTTGGCTGCTGTGGGCGTGACACATTTCCAGAGACTGTTGACGACACGAGAGCCTCAGAGCAAAAATTTACAACATAATGATACTCCAGTCTGACCTTTGACCCCTGAACTCTGAGTGCACAGGTCACAGGTGAGAGCAGGAAGAGGAGGAGAGGAGGGTAATGACGGGAATACACTGTCTCAGGAAAGAGACAGAGAGATGGAAAGAGAGAAAGAGAGAGAGGGAGAGACATACAGGCAGAAAGAGAGAGAAAAAGAGAGAGACAAAAAGAGAGACAGAAAGAGAGAGAGGCAGACATAGAGAGACACAAAGAGAGACTGAAAGAGAGAGACAGAGAGACTGAAAGAGAGACAGAAAGGGAGAGAGAGACAGAAAGAGAGACTGAATGAGAGATAGAAAGGGAGAGAGAGACAGAAAGAGAGACTGAATGAGAGAGAGAAGGAAAGAGAGAGAGAGACAGAAAGAGAGACAGAAAAAGAGAGACTGAAAAAGAGACTGAAAAAGAGAGAGACAGAAAGAGACTCAAAGAGAGAGAGACAGAAAGAGAGACTGAAAGAGAGACAGAAAGAGAGACTGAAAGGGACGGAGAGACAGAAAGAGAGAGACTGAAAGAGAGAGGCTGAAAAAGAGAGACTGAAAGAGAGAGACTGAAAAAGAGAGACTGAAAGAGACAGAAAGAGAGAGGCTGAAAACGAGAGACTGAAAGAGAGAGACAGAAAGAGAGACTGAAAAAGAGAGAGACAGACAGAGGAGAGAGATCCAGGTAAAATCAAAAACATATGTCCCATCCCAGAAGAACTGTATCTTCATGTCCCAGTGGAGGTCGTCAAAAGGATCGAAAATCAGACACTAATCAATACAAAAACTAGTATCAAAACTAGATCCTCATTTAAGCAGGTGTGAGTACTAAAAAAGCCACATTCACAGGACAGAAATGAACCTTTCCTGAAAATCTTTAGAATGATCTTGAGCTGCATCAGAACAAGTCAAATCAGAATCGGTATTGAGTATCGAGTCTATTCCTTAGTATCGAAATCGAGTTTGAAATCGTTCATTCAGTAACAAAGGCCGTGTATTGTGTCTCATTCAAAATAACTGAACAGAACAGCAAACAAAACACTGCGGAAAAACACGGGTCGAGCTCCATGTTTCCGTCTGACCTCGCATTCTCCGCTCAAAGGTCACGTCCTGTTTTTGGGTTTCCAGAAGGACGTTCAAACTCAGAGATTCAGATTTTTATTGTAAACATTAAAAACATTTGTACAAAAATAAAAAATCAAACTCAAATCTGACACTCGAACTACCAGGACATCGAACGAAAAGGTTTATCTACACGACCGGGCGAAAGTTTGGACCATGTTTTACTCAAATGTATGAGGAAAGATCTATATATGTAGTAGAGTTATTTTGAGTTCCTATTTTTATAAGAAAAGTTTGTCCAACCCTTTGATTGGTCGTGTATTTTCGTAACTCCTCTTTGACGAGAAAAAGGTGAAGTTCCTGCGGAGGGATTGAGATGCACTTTGTAGAATTATTACAAGTGTTTAGTATTTAAAAGTCCAACACGGAGGCTGATTCAGGCGTTCGATCCAAGTCCTGACCAGTGTATGTGGTTGTCGCGCCATTGAGGAACGCACTTCGCTCAAACGATGGCTTCTGTAGCGTCAAAAGTCAAACTAATCAGAACAAGTTTAGTGTATGAGCTTTAAAAACATGGAGGAACCTGAAGAAAACTCAAAATGTCCTCCTTAAGGCTGAGTCTGGGCAGGTCACGTGGCTCATGGTGCGGTAAGAGATCTGAGTCTGTTTTTGGGCGACTTTAAGGTGAGATTTGGTTGAGTTTTGGATCTTGGCGTTGGTGCGCACTTATACTTAAGACAAAAGGCCTTATCTGGACCTCGTTTTTAGCTGAAAATGGGAGATTTGGTTGAGTTTTGGATCTTAACGTTGGTGCACACTTATATTTAAGACAAAAGGCCTTATCTGGACCTCGTTTTTAGCTGAGAGTGGGAGATTTGGTTGAGTTTTGGATCTTAGCGTTGGTGCAGACTTTATACTTAAGACAAAAGGCCTTATCTGGACCTCGTTTTTAGCTGAAAATGGGAGATTTGGATGAGTTTTGGGATCTTGGCGTTGGTGGCACACTTATATTTAAGACAAAAGGCCTTATCTGGACCGTTTTTAGCTGAAAATGGAGAGTTTGGATGAGTTTTGGATCTTAACGTTGGTGCAGACTTTATATTTAAGACAAAAGGCCTTATCTGGACCTCGTTTTAGCTGAAAATGGGCGATTTGGAGGAGTTTTTGGCTAAATTTTGGGAAAAGTTTGGGTCAATTTTGAAGGATGCTTGGGCAGGTTTTGGGAGAGTTTATGTTGAGATATGGTGATATTTGGTTGCCTGGTAAATCCAAAATATGTGTCAGTCTGGTCACCACTCCCTCCGTTGGATCGTGAATCAACCAAACATGATCGTCCAGTCAGATTTGTTTATTTCAGTGACGAAGTGAATCATCTTCAATCAATCATAAACAAAGTCAAAGTTCAATGGTTTTTCAGTCCAGTTTTTTCCATTCTTTTTTCCTCCTAAGCAGCCATCTTTGTTCTGATAAGGACAGACCATGCATGTCCATGATTGGCTAATCCACCTGTCAATCACACCCATCTGAACTCTGGAGATTCACCGGTGACCAGACTCACATCTTCAGAAGGTACTGGAGAAATGTGCTCTGGATCCCGGGCAAACACAGCACTCAGACTTGACTTCAGACGAGAGCACTTGTCTGAACCTCCTCTTTAGTTCAGAAAGGTGAGCTCCAGGTGAGTTTTCAGGAATATTTTGGATGAGTTTTGGTTGCGTTTCAGATCATGGAGTTGGTGTAGACTTGACTTTAGATGAGAACACTTCTGAATCTCCCTTTTATTCAGTGGGATGTGTTTCGTTTTGGATATTTTGGGTGAGTTTCAGGTCAGTTTTGGGGTATATTTTGAGTGAGTTTCGGGTCAGTTTTGGGATATATTTTGGGTGAGTTTCGGGTCAGTTTTGGGATATATTTTGAGTGAGTTTCGGGTCATTTTTGGGGTATATTTTGGGTGAGTTTCGGGTCATTTTTGGGGTATATTTTTGATTTTGATTGCGTTTCGGGTCATAACGTGGGTGCAGATTTGACTTTGGACGAGAGCACTTGTCTGAACCTCCTCTTCAGTTCCTGCATGTTTGGAGACTTGGGTCGCGCTAAATGAAGCCCTCCGCGGCGCTTCTCTCCGTTTCCAGAACCAAACGAGCGAATCACCTGAAGAAGACAAACATTTATCATTAAAGACTTTCACATCATCATTTTTCAAGTTTTTTTTTTTTTTTATAACAGAAAACAACAGTTTAACCAGTGCTGAAATAGAGTGACCTCTGACCTCCTGACACAGATGCTGGAAGGCGCTGTGGACGCTGTGGTGGTTTTCTCGCGCTGACGTCTCGAAGTACACTCCCCCTGGTGGACACACACAGTTATGTCATTAAACAGAGTATGACGCAAAATGGACTTTTTGGAGCTTTTCATATTATGATGTTGTTCCCTCAGCAAAAAACATGCTTGAAGAGGTTTCAGATGTCATCCATGCATGTTTGAGTCATTTAGCGATCTCCCCAAGGCCCTATTCCTACCCTCCTTACAGTTATCAGTTCCTTGTGATCCTGTACAAGGCTCCGCCCACAAGCCTACATCACCCATGCTCCAACACAGCAATTCTCCATAAATATACAAAACATGATACAGAACAATACACTACAACTTCACAAACCTGATTCGATGTGCAGTAGTTTCATTAGCGGCACACACGCTGAATGTATATAAATAAAATACCTCCTCTTTAATACCCCATAGAAGTAAATACCTCCTCTTTACCTAATACCCCAGAGAAGAAAAAACCCTCCTCTTTAATACCCCATAGAAGTAAATACCTCCTTTTTAATACCCCAGAGAAGTAAATACCTCTCTTTAATACCCATAGAAGTAAAATACCTCCTCTTTAATACCCCATAGAAGTAAATACCTCCTCTTTAATACCCCATAGAAGTAAATACCTCCTCTTTAATACCCCATAGAAGTAAATACCTCCTCTTTAATACCCCATAGGAGTAAATACCTCCTCTTTAATACCCCATAGAAGTAAATACCTCCTCTTTAATACCCCATAGAAGTAAATACCTCCTCTTTAATACCCCATAGAAGTAAATACCTCCTCTTTAATACCCCATAGAAGTAAATACCTCCTCTTTAATACCCCACAGCTTTTATACTTTTTTAATAATGTCTTTGGCATAAAAATGAACCATGAAAATAAGTGAAACCCACAATTTTGCAACAGGACCATGACTCAAAGCTCTCCGAGTGTAAACAGTGAGCTGGGTTTGAGCTCATGTCAGAGATACTTTATGAACCTAAAAACGGCTCTATTTTCAGAACGCTCAGAACAACATCTACTGCACAGGGAAACTGAAAATGCAACTGTGATTAGTGATGATTCTGTTCAAAGTTCACATTTTAAACACGTCCAGAAGAACTGACAAAAAGACTGAAATATGAACTGATAAAGAAACACAAGAATCACATTTCAGAGCTACAGGGTTTGCTGTTTTTAAGCAGAATTAGGCAGAAAACTTCAAAAACTGCAGCCTTTTTTGGTTGCTGTGTCTGTTCAAATTTCGACTTGACAAAAATGTTTTATAATGTCGTTTCCTCGTCACAAACAGACCTGGAGCTGTGTTTTTTGTTTCATTCACACATGTTTAACACACAAACCCTGCACATTTAGACTGAGTTTTTCTTCTCTCAAACTGAAAACACTCCGTTCCACCTTGTGATGTCATCGTGTGGTAATACAGGAAGTGCTCTACTGTGGTTTTTAAACTCCACACACCTTCACTAGAATCATTTGGATCGTTTCAGCCATGAATTTATTGCCAATCTCTACTGAACTAAAGGTAAAAGGAGCTTTCAACTTGAAAACTACCACTTTATGACATCACAAGGTGGAATAGATGAGATGTTACAGACTAATATTGCAGTACAACTCAAACATGTGTGAATGAAACAAAACTCAACTCCAGGTGTGTTTGTGATGATATAACAGCATTATAACATGTCTTAAAGCTCAGAAGAGTCCGTTTTGTGTGATATAGGGCCTTTAAAGTCCCTCCTCTGCAGAGTTACACTTTCAAGTGGCTGTGCAGATAAGAACATTCCTCCCTCATTAAACAGCGTGAGTATTTAGAGCTCAGATAAAAGAGAGACTCGCTCTGAGCTGAAACCCGAAGGAGAGACGAAGAAATATGAGTCTTACACAGTGAAATGTGTTAAGGAGAAACTTGGTTCATATTTACAGGAAACAGGACAGTAATGAGCATGTGTGGAGCTCAGACTGATAATGTCACACAGCTGTTTGCACAATGTTAACAGAACCTTTTACCATTTACTTTTTTGTTTTTTAATACTTCTGTTTTGTTTTACTGTGGTATTTTAATCTGTGTGTTATCTATGTTCACTCTTAATATGTGTCAAAGGTTATGTTTTTATGTTTTACTCAACTCACATCTTCTTCTTTGCTAAAATGCTGTGTTTAAAGAGGTGTTCGAGACAGAGACAGTACATATAAATGGACATACCTGCTAGCCATCGCCTCTGGCTCCAATTCACTTTCTATTGAAAAACTGTGTCCCTTTTCTCTGTAACTGCTGCTGTCAGACTCGTCATAAATGTTCGTATTAACCCGCTCTACATGATCCTGGGGTTTATATTTCGCTATTTTGTCCCTAAATCAAAATGTGAGCATTAACAACTGACGACCAATGAGGCGCCTTCTTTCCTTGAGGTTGCGCCCGGTAGTACAGTTGTCTCTCACTATAACACGGTTCACCTTTCTCAGTCTCGCTGTTTTGTGGATTTTTTTGGTGCAATTTTGCATGCTTTTTTACGCTGTATGAGCATGTATTGTGTTCTGCGTCCTGATTGGCTAAGAGACTGTAGACCATTGTGTTCTCCGTCCTGATTGGCTAAGAGACTGTAGACCATTATGTTCTGCGTCCTGATTGGCTGAGGGACTGTAGACCATTGTGTTCTGCGTCCTGATTGGCTAAGAGACTGTAGACCATTGTGTTCTGCGTCCTGATTGGCTGAGGGACTGTAGACCATTGTGTTCTGTGTCCTGATTGGCTGAGGGACTGTAGACCATTATGTTCTACGTCCTGATTGGCTGAGGGACTGTAGACCATTGTCCATCAGTTTTCTCCCTGACAAAACCCACAATGTCGATGAAACGTTCTGCACCGACAAAGGCACCAACGAAGGTTTGAACTTTGTGTTTAAACAAGAGAGAAATGTGAGAAAATGTTAATGCCTGTGTGAGAAAAGTGTATAAAGTGTGTGGTGAGGGGTTTTACAGCCAAGAAACATATAGAATAATTGTAAAAATTAAAGCTGATACTTCAATCTATGTATTTTCAGAACATAACCCCCGCGATAAACGAGGGACCACTCTATTAGCAACAGCTTTGATTGACAGCGTTGCTAAGCGCCCGCTCCCTGCCAACCCAACAGTGTGGACGGGAAGGGGTGTTACCTTCAAAAACCTCGCTCTTGATTGGCTACTATGATGCATGTGGTCACATTTCTAAATATAGTCCCCGGTTGCAGATTAGCTGCTATAACTGCTGTGGGTGACGTCACACTCCCTCAGTCACTTCTGTAAACCCTCTACGGGCCAACTAAACAGTCTAAGAGAAGAAGGAGCAAAGATGGCCGACCTAGCGTGGCGGCGAGCGTCTCTCCGTCATCAGCGGGCACCTGTCGAGCTCGCAGCAGGTCGCTCTTGTTCCCGACCTGAGGCACAGACACAGGATTAGAGCGGGGATTAGGGTCAAAATGTGAGGTCGTTCTGAGGTCGTCGAACAGGAGGCCCGGGCTGGTCCTTAAAGTGCATGTGACAGTGAGACTAATCATTTCAATACAACACACTGAGCATCATATTTAAGAGTTGACTCAAAATCTTGCCTCGTTTTTATTCGTTTAACAATTTTGGTGGAGTTTATCATTTTATTTCCTGGTTGGACAAAGGTAGAGGTAATTCTATAACTGTTACCTAGCAACTATAATGTTAAAACCAACGAAAACTTGTCTAAATTACACAATAGTTATGATTTCACAAATGAAATACATGTCAACCAGTTTATTTTGTTAAAACAGACCTATTGCCTTTGTGTCTGCTATGTAACTGTGGATCTTTATGCTATAATTTGCACATTTTAAATCACAATATTCAGCTAAAACGACTTAATACGATACGCTCCAAATACAAATTCAGAGGATCAATGAGAAGGAAACAACTACAACATGAGATTAAAGGATATAAAAGGTCGATTTTGCAGAATACCGTATGTTCCTGAGTTCCTGAAGTATAAGTCGCACCAGCAAAAAAATATAATAATGAAAAAAAAAAACATTTCTGAGTATATAAGTGCACTTTTTTTTTTCATAGTTTGGCCGGGGCTGCGACTTATACTCTAGGCCAAACTATGAAAAAAGTGCGACTTATAGTCCAGAAAATACAGAAAGTCTGATTTAAAACAATGTTTAATCTGCCAGAAAAGTGTGCTTAAATATTTCCTTCATTTCGGATGGAGTTTTCTGTGTTAATGACATAAGTAAAGGGATTTTCAGCGCTACTTCCTGTATTTTTGTACTTAGTTTGTGAAGTTTGTAGCTATAACATTATTCCTCCACAAACTTACTACAAATCTAACTGATCTCGGACAAGTATTAACCACAGGTACTATTCCACCAAACCCAGTGATAATTAGAGAAACCTGGATCTGAGGTGAACAGTGACACTGGGGGAAAAGTACCAGGATGATGGGGATGTTCCCGGACGGGTGGATGCGGCGCACGTGTTGGTAAAGAGGCTGCACCGTGCGGTAACTGCTGTAGTCTGTGATGGAGAACACGAACACGTATCCATCCGCCCAGTAAATAGATCTGCAAAAAAAAAAAAAAAAGAAATGCACAGGTTTAATGTCTAACAATATGAAACGATCTGAACATTTGTGTTTCCTGCAGCTTCTTCAGATGTGATTCAGTTTGGTTCATTTTTGTGTCTACACTTTGAAAATACCAGATTTAGTGAATGATTTAATATTTTCTGATTCCACTTCTTTTCACTTCAGATGATAAATGAGATGTTACCTGATATTTGAAAGTAAAGAGTGAGACAGTGCGCCGGAGTTAAGGCCCTGTTCTCTAACACACCTCGTCTGCTCAGGTGCGCTGTTTTAAAATATAAAAAAACATGAATGTCTGACCTGTTGATTTGCTCCTGGCAGTACAGGCCGTCATCCTCCTGAAAAAAACCCCCAAGCATATTAATACTTTTGATATTTGTTTTGTCTTATTTAAAGCTGTACAGTGATCCCTCACTATATCACGGTTCATCTTTCATGGTCTCGCTGTTTTATTATTTTATCTTTTTTTTTTTTTTCAATTTTACATGATTTTTGAGTATGAATGTGCATTGTGTTCTGCGTCCTGATTGGCTGAGGGACTGTAGACCATTGTGTTCTGTGTCCTGATTGGCTAGGGACTGTAGACATTGTGTTCTGCGTCCTGATTGGCTGAGAGACTGTAGACCAATGTGTTCTGCGTCCTGATTGGCTAAGGGACTGTAGACCATTGTGTTCTGCGTCCTGATTGGCTAAGGGACTGTAGACCATTGTGTTCTGCGTCCTGATTGGCTGAGGGACTGTAGACCATTGTCCATCAGTCTCCTCCGTGTCTCCTGTACAGTACAGAATGTGTCAGACAAATTTACATAAATGTTGGATCACAGTGTGACTCTTAAGTGCTGTATGTTTGCAAGTTTTCTCCAGACAGACAAAACCCCACAATGTCGATGAAACGTTCTGCACCGACAAAGGCACCGACGAAGGTTTGAACTTTGAGAGTGTTTAAACAAGAGAAATGTGAGAAAATGTTAATGCCTGTGTGAGAAAAGTGTATAAAGTGTGTGGTGAGGGGTTTACAGCCTTAAAGCTTAGACATAATAATTGTAAAAAAAAAATAATAAAGCTACACAGCGACTACTTTGTGGATTTTGGCTATTATTTGCTACTACTTGTTATTTTTAGCATGTGACCCCCGTGATAAACTGTCCTCTGAGTTTCGTCTTCCCTTAGACATAGGAGGAGGAGCACAGTCACCCGGGAGAAGCTCGGAGTAGAGCCACTGTTCCTACACGTCGACAGGAGCAGCTGAGGCGGCTTGGGGATCTGTGCCGGATGCACCCTGGACGTCTCCCAGGGGACGTGTTCCGGACATGTCCAACCAGGAAGAGGCCTCGGGGAAGACCCAGGACACATCTGGACGGACTATGTCTCTCTGGGAACGCCTCAGGATCCCCCCGGAAGAGCTGGAGGAGGTGTGTGAGGAGAGGGAAGTCTGGGCCTATCACTTATTTGACCTCTTTTTTTAACTCTCTCTCCACACTTTCACTTTTGTTTAAATATTTTACATCCATTCACTGCAGTACTTTAAAGTATTTTTGAGCCGTCCCTCCTCTTTGCCCGTCTCTGCTTTGGTGCTGTGTGTCTGTTTCCTCGGGCAGGTCGTTCGCTCCTCATGTTTATGGACACACTGACCCGTGACCTTTGACCCCGGAGTCACAGGTCACAGGTGTGAGTTCTCTGTCTGCTACGTGAGTAAAGCTGTCTGACCTGGAGCGGCCCTCGTCACTGGGTTTATTGAATCGTCTGGACTTTGGAGGAGCGGCTGTTCTGGTGTTTTTTGAATCGTCTGGACTTTGTGGTTTGTGTGTTTACAGGAGCAGAGGTAGCGGTCGTTTCCTGTCCGAGATAAGAGCTGAGGACACACACACAGACTTTAACCAGCTCTTGATGTTTAAATCTACAGATCAGGCGACACGGGGTTTGTCACGACTGCTGCTCATTTTATTTCCAGTGGGACCGATATCAAACAAGTTGCTGCAGACACTTTGAGGTTGATTTAAACTACAAAAATCCACAGCTCTGTTTCCCTCTAAACCTGAAGCGTTCCTCATATATTATGGCCAAGATTAGCATACGCCTATTAACATTTTTCAAATATCAGAAAAAATTTTAAAAAAATACCAAAGCAAGACTATATCAGGACCACAGACCTCCGCTTCCAGCTTCATCGGCTCCAATTCACTTTCTGTGAAAAAACGTGGAGCCTCCCTCTGTAGCTGCTGCTGTCAAACTCGTCATTTTGATCTTAAATGTTCATATTTACCCTCTACGTGATTCTGGGGTTTTTATCTCGTTATTATGTCCATAAATCAAGATCTGAACATTAATAAAAGACAAATCAATGATCAGGACTAAACCAAACCAGGAGAGATGTCCTCTGACACCACTATCTGAACCGTATCTTATTTTTCCTCTGTACCTGCTGCGTTAGCGGAGTTAGCTGTTAGCATGCTGTTAGCATTAGCTGTTAGCATTAGCTGTTAGCATGAGCTGATGAACTGATTTTAATTGTAAAAAGTGAAAAGGAGAGATTAAAGTGTGAAATACCTGCAGAGACACACAGGGAGTGTCCTGGATCTGGAGAGACACGTCCTCTGTGTCCAGAGGCAACTTCCTCGAATACAGAGCTCCTAAAGAAGAGAGGGAAGAGAAGAGGAGGGAGGGAGAGAGGGAGAGAGGGGAGAAGAGAGAGGGAGGGGGAGACGGAGAGGAGAGGAGAGAGAGAGGAAACAGAGGGAGAGAGAGGGAGAGAAAGACGAGAGGAGAGAGAGAGAGGAAGAAGAGGGGAGGAGAGAGGGAGAGAGAAGAAGGAGGGAGAGAGGAGAGAGGGAGGGAGAGGAGGAGGAGAGAGAGAGGGGAGAGGAGGAAGAGAGAGAGGGAGAGAGGAGGGAGAAAGAGGGGAGAGAGGGAACAGACGGAGGGAGAGGAGAGGGACAGAGGGGAGGGAGAGAAAGACGGAGGGAGAGAGGGAGGGAGAGAGGGAGAGAGAGAAAACAGAGAGCGAGGGAGGGAAGAGAGGAAGGGAGGGGGGAGGGAGAGAGGGAGTGAAGGGAGGGAGGAGGAGGCGGAGATAGAGAGAGAGGGAGAGGAGACGGAGAGAGAGAGAAGGGCAGAGAGAGGAGAGGGAGAACGAGAGGGGGAGAGAGAGAGAGAGAGGGAAGGGCAGAGTGAGAGAGAGGGAGACGCGAGGGGGAGGGAGTGAAGAGGGAGGAGGAGGGAGAGAGGAGAGGGAGGGAGGAGAGAGGGAAGGGCAGATGAGAGAGGAGAGAGCGTAGAGAGGGAGGGAGAGAGGAGGAAAGAGGGAGGGAAAGGAGGAGGGAGGGAGAGAGAGAGAAAGGGAGGGGAAGGGGAGAAAGGAGAGATGAAACAGAGAGAGAAAGGGGGGAATGGGGGAGGAAGTACAGAGGGAGAGAGAGGAAACAGAGAGGAAAACGGGGAGGGAGGAGAGAGGGAGAGGAAGAGGGAAGGAAGAAAGGAAATAGAGAATGGGAGGGAAAAGGGGAGAGAGTGCGTACAGGTAGAGAAAGAGAGAGGGAAGGGGGGAGTGAGGGAGAGAAACAGGGAGAGGAATAAAGAAAGAGAACAGCAGGTAGAGAGAGAGAATGGAGAGACACAGAGAGGGAGGAGAGAACAAATGGAGGATGTTCAGTTGAAAACATCCAACTGAACAAAAGTTGGATAAATGTCCTAAACTCACCCGTGTTGGCTTCATAATCCCCGATGAAACGTTTGGTGAGAAACCGAACGATCAGAGCTGAAAAAGAAGAAGAAAAACACCAGAAAACGAAGTTAAGATTCAGGTTGTACGTCTGCTTCACTTGGACAAAAAACACAAGTATCATTTTTCTGAGCAGAAATATGAAAAACAGAACTTTTATTTGTACTTTTACAGAACACGTGTGTACACAGTGACCTACATGCAGTACAGTGATGGGGAAAATACTTCTATGCAGTTACAGAATACTGAATACTGCATTAAAAAAGTATTTTGTAACATATTCTGATACATGGTCCAATCAAAGTGCTGTATCCTGAATATTTGTAATACTTTTACACAGAGCTGGAGTTAAATAACAGAGTAAAAATACAACATACGACTGTCCTGTCACTAATACTGCAGTTTGTGTGATGAAGTACTGCCATGTATTTGTTTGATTTTAGAAAAGTTAAGTGTATTATGATAAAAGAGAAAGTGTAGCAGATTGCAGTTATTTAAAAGGAGTATTCGGAGTGTGTATTTTGGGTACACGTGTTCAGGACGTCCCAGCAGTGACCTACATAACACCACTGTGCCGGAGCTGCTCAAACATCTGTGATTTAAACAACGTGAACGACGTCTGAATCTGCTGAGTCTGAAAGTCACAGGGTTTAAACACGAGACTGTCTGAAGAACCAGAAGAAGAAGAAGAAGGAGAGGAGAGAAGAAGAAGAACAAAAAAACAGGAAGAATACGAGGAGCAATACCAGAAGAACAAGAACATCTGAAGATACATCAAGAAGAACAAGAGGAACAAGAACAAGAACAGAAGAAGAAGAACAAGAATAGAAGAAGAACAAGATCAAGAAGAACAAGAACAGAACAAGAAGAAGCAGAACAAGAACAAGAAAACATCAATAACAAGAAGAAGAAGAACAAGAAGAACAAGAACAAGAACAGAAGAAGAACAAGATCAAGAAGAACAAGAACAGAAGAAGAAGCGGAACAAGAACAAGAAGACATCAATAACAAGAAGAACAAGAAGAAGAACAAGAAGAGAACAAGAAAAAAGAAGATAAAAAACAAGAACATCTGGCCATTTAGATTAGGTTTTCAAATCTAGATTCAAGCCTAAAATTCTATAAGCTAATTCTAGAAACTACTACTACTGGTACTACTACTACGACTACTACTACTACTAATAAAAATAATGCCTTACACTTGTAATGCAGTTTACAGGCTCGTCAAAGCCTCTCAAAACTCTACACTACAGTTATTATTCATTCACTCCACACTTGATGGTAAATGTAGCCACAGCGGATTGAAGCGAGGCTGTAAATCTGCACCATCGGCCCCTCCGACCAACACCACCCATCACCAAACACACCACCTTTATACTGGGCAATGTGGGTGTGTGACAATGTGGCTCCGACCCTCGAGGTGGAGGACCAAAGCTCGAACCGACTGAGCCACTGTCGCTCTCCAACTATTTCTATTATTATTTTATTATTCTATTATTTCTACAACTATTGCTACTACTACTACTACTATTACTACTACTACTACAACAACTGGTGCTACTGGTAATACTACAGTGATTGCTACTATTACTGCTATTGGTATTACTACTACTACTACAATGATTGCTACTACTGCTGCTATTGGTACTACTATTACTGTCCCACTGCTACTACTGCAACACTGCAACAACTCAGCAGTGCTACTTCAGAATATAGTACTCAAGTACACATAAAAAGTATGATGTAAAAAAATACTAGTCTTAGTAAAATGTATTCAGAAAGTTACTAAAGTACATGAAGTTAGTCCCCGCGTAACGGCAGGTGCTTAGCCTGCTAGTTCCTGCTACAGCGATTACTAATACTACGATGTACTACTGCAAACTTTGACCTGCTAAAATACATGAGTAAAACATCTGGTGTCAGCGGCATCTGGAAAAGAAATTCCTGAATCTGATCCATATATTTCTCCTGGAAGTTTTTGTACGACGTGTTTGGAATTTACGAGCTGACAGAGTCCCGCCTGACGGTAAGAAGGTCCCGGGTTCGATTCCCGGGGGGTCTGGGCCGTTCTGTGACGAGTTTGCACATTCTCCCTGTGACGGTCTCATAAAACACAACACCACAGTCAAATCCTCCAAACCAAACCTGGCTCCGATCAGGAGAGACGTCCCGGGAATCGCTTCAGTGTGGTCCCAATAAACGAGGGGGAAGAAGTACTCAGCCACGGATACTGGAGCGAACAAATACTCAAGTAAAAGTACAAGAATCAGGTGAAAAAATCAAGTAAAAATATTAAAGTATCTGTTTAAAAATGTAAAAAGTAAAAGTGTTTTGTGCAGATTTTAGAGGAGAGAGGGAGAGAGGGAGGAGAAGAGGGAGGGAGGAGAGAGAGAAGGGGGGAGAGGAGAGAGGGAGGAAGAGAGAGGAGGAGAGAAAGTAAGATAGAGGGAAACAGAGAGAGAAAGAGGCAGCGGAAGGGGGGGGAGAGGAGAGAGGGAGGAGAAGAGGGAGGAAGGAAAGTAGGATAGAGAGGAAACAGAGAGAAGAGGGAGGACAGGGGAGGAAGGAGAGAGGGAGGAAAAGAGGGAGAGACAGGGAGAGAGAGAGAGGAAACAGAGAGAGAGAGAGGGAGGAGTGAGGGAGAGAGGAAACAGGGGAGGAAAAAGGGAGGGAGGAGAGAGGGAGGAGAAGAGGGAGGGAGAAAGTAAGATAGAGAGGAAACAGAGAGAGAAAAAGGGAGGGAAGAGAGGGAGGGAAGAGGGGGGGAGAGAGAGGAAACAGAGAGAGAAAGAGGGAGGGAGGGAGGAGAGAGGGAGGGGAGAGGGAGGATAGAGAGGAAACAGAGAGAGAAAGGGGAGAGAGGAAGAGAGGAAACTGAAGGAAAGAGGGAGGGAGGAGAGAGGGAAACAGTCAGGAAACAGGGGAGGGAGGAGAAGAGAGAGAGAGGGAAGGAAGGGGGCAGGGAGGAGGCAGGGCGAGAGAGAAAATGGAGAGAAAAAGGGAGGGAAAGGGAGAGAGAGGAAGAGAGGGGCCACAGAGTGAGAACGAGGGAGGGAAAGGGGGAGGGAGGAGAGAGGAACAGAAAGGGAGTGAAAGGGAGAGAGGGGAAACAGAGAGGAAGAGACAGGGAAGAGGGAAGGGAGGGAAGAGTCACACTGCGATCCAACATTTATGTGAATTTGTCTGACACATTCTGTACTGTACAGGAGACACGGAGGAGACTGATGGACAATGGTCTACAGTCCCTCAGCCAATCAGGACACAGAACACAATGGTCTACAGCCCTCAGCCAATCAGGACAAACACAATGGTGTACAGAGCCTCAGCCAATCAGGATGCAGAACACAATGGTCTACAGTCCCTCAGCCAATCAGGACACAGAACACAATGGTCTACAGTCCCTCAGCCAATCAGGACACAGAACACAATGGTCTACAGAATCAGGACGCAGAACACAATGGTCTACAGAGCCTCAGCCAATCAGGACACAGAACACAATGATCTACAGTCCCTCGGCCAATCAGGACGCAGAACACAATGCACACTCCACTGTATCTATATTGGTTTTCCTTATCTGGGAGTCTATATTTTGAGAACCTTGGCTTCGGTAAAAGTATTTGTATAACGACACATTATAAGTCCATTATCGTCCATGTTTGGGTCACTATCTGATTCGAGAGAGCGCTCCTCAGCCCGACTCCAGGACGAAACAGAGCCATTAAGTCAGCTCACACCAGATAACTCCAACCGCAAACATCCAAACGTTTTAGTTCAGTCCTGTTTGGATACAGCAGAGACATATTTAGAATGCCAAACTAAAATAGAGCGATGCCGGGCGAATGTGTGGGAACGGCACGGTCTAAAGTGAGATAAATAGTTCCCAAAGAATTCAAAAGAGCCCTCCCGCCGAGTGAGTCTACAAGCGACAAAAGCCCCGTGTTGACAATATGAAATGCCTCAGTAATGTTTTCTCGTCCACGGTCGGACACTTCCTCGTCGTCGTGGAGATGTTATCGCTTTGCCTGGAATGTTCCGCAATATAGTTTTAAAGGTTCTACGTTACACAAAACTGACTCTTGTGAGGTTTAAGTCGGGTTTTAACGCTGTTTACTCCTCAAAAACAGACCTGGCGTTGTGTTTCGTTTCATTCGCACATGTTTGAGTAACTCTCCTAAGCTCAAAATGCTCTGTTCCACCTTGTGATGTCACGAAGTGGTAGTTTTCAAATTAGCATCTACTTTTTACCTTTAGTTCAGTAGAGATCGGCAATTCCAGGGCTGAAATGACCCAAATGATTCTAGAAATGAAGGTGTGTGGAGTTTAAAAACACAATGGAGCACTTCCTGTATCACCACACGATGACATCACAAGGTGGAACAGAGTGTTTTCAGTTTGAGAGAAGAAGAACTCAGAATCTGCAGGGTTTGTGTGTTAAACTCCAGGTCTGTTTGCGATGAGGGAACATTACAACATAGATCAGAAAACAGCGTAATACGAGCCCTTTAAGGTGATCACAGGTCAGATCTGCGGAGAGCTGACCCCACACACAATAAGAATGCATAATTTTTCCAAGTTTTACTTTTTAAGCAACACTTGAAGAGTTCATATGCAAAAACAGATAAGTGCTATTTGAAAAAGAGGCTTATAGTTCACTCGTAGTATATATAGTCATATTTTCAAAAGCCAAATGTGTTTTCTACTGTCACAATGTACTTCCATCTGTTCTTGATAAAATACACTTTACATTATTGTCATTAACGTGCATTGTGTTCTGCGTCCTGATTGGCTGAGGGACTGTAGACCATTGTGTTCTGCGTCCTGATTGGCTGAGGGACTGTAGACCATTGTGTTCTGCGTCCTGATTGGCTGAGGGACTGTAGACCATTGTGTTCTGCGTCGATTGGCTGAGGGACTGTAGACCATGATTGGCTGATTGAGGGACTGTAGACCATTGTCCATCAGTCTCCTCCGTGTCTCCTGTACAGTACAGAATGTGTCAGACAAATTTACATAAATGTTGGATCAGTGTGACTCTGAAGTGCTGTATGTTTGCAAGTTTTCTCCCCGACAAAACCCACAATGTCGATGAAACGTTCTGCTGCACCGACAAAGGCACCAACGAAGATTTGAACTTTGAGAGAGTTTAAAACAAGAGAAATGTGAGAAAATGTTAATGCCTGTGTGAGAAAAGTGTATAAAAGTGTGGTGAGGGGTTTACAGCCAAGAAAGTTTTCAAATAAGTGCGGGTTATTTTTAGAACGTGACCCCCTGCGATAAACGAGGGACCACTGTACAAACAATTTTACTTTTCCTGAACTGTTAATCACTACGGCAACTGTTCTAAGTTTAATCAGTCTACAAACCCTGTGGACATCATTTGGAGCCGAGTTACATATTTGGAATCCTGACCACGAGTATCATAGCAACCAAAGAGCCAATCCGGAGCGAGGTTGTTGAAGGTGACGCCTCTTCCTGCTCCAAACACCGCTGGTTTAGCAGGGAGTAGGCGCTTAGCAACGCTGTCAATCAAACCTGTTGCTAACTTATAGAATAATTGTAAAAAACTGCGGATTTTGCCTATTGCGGGTTATTTTTAGAAAGTAACTCCTGCGATAAACGAGGAACAACTGTATGTGGATTTGCTACTGAAGCCTTCACTTGTATTTAATCGTAAAAGACATGTAAGTTTAATGCCATACTGAGGAACATCACCAACACCTCTTCTGCAAAATGGACTTTTCAGAGATTTGAATCATGTTGCAGTTGTTCCTCCGTCTCTTTTTTCTCTGAAGTTGTTTTTGGAGAGACTCGTGCATATTTGAACCATCTTTAATCGCTAATTATGTGCAAATTATAACGATCCACAGCAGACACGAGCGCGATATGTTTCGGTAACATTTCCATGGAGATAAGTGGAGGCTGAACCCTACACCAAAAAAGTTACATACTGTTCCTTTACATGATTTGTGTTTCTCGCAGCTCCTCCTTTTGTGTCTCTTTAAAAATATCAGATTTTGTTCGTTATTTCATGTTTTTTTCCTTCAAAATGCAGGATATTCACTTTAAATTATAAACGTCCAAACAGTTACTCGAGTAGTAGCTTCCCCAAATACTTTTTACTCTTACTTGAGTATTTAAGAGCCTCTACTTTGTATTTCTTCAGGGATAAAGTGTGGAATACTGGAGTGGCAGAGTCGAGTTATAAAAAGCTGCTCAGTGTTTCAGACTTTGATGGAAAAATGGAAAATTGTGAATGACTTTTGTCCTAAACGGGGCCCCGTAGACGTCACATAAGTCTTCATAAGAACACAGCAACTTCACACTATAAATCAGCAGAGGTCACGTCCACACAGTTACTCCATCCCCCAACTACTTTTTACTCTTACTTGAGAAACTTGGGCTGCTACTTTGTACTTCTACTCGAGTAATGATATTTGTAGTAACAGTACTCACTTGAGTTTTCTTTTTGCTCCTCTACATTTCTGCTACACAGTCTTCATCATTTTATTTGACTCGAACAGCCAGTTTAGATCAGTTGAATAGTTACTACAAATACTACTACTACAACTACAACTACTACTACTAATACTACTACTGCTACAACTATTACTACTACTAATACTACTACTGCTACAACTATTACTACTGCTGCTGCGACTACAATTACTATTACTACTTTTACTACTACAAGTACTGCTCTACAACTACTACTACTACTATACTACTACTACTACTACTACTACTACTACTACTACTACTACTACTACTACTACTGCTGCTGCTGCTGTTGCTACTACTACTACTGCGACTACAATTACTACTACAACTATTATTATTACTCCTACTATTACTACTGCTACTACTACTACTACTATTACTGCGACTACAACTACTAAAACTACTTCTACTACTGCTACTACTACCAATGCTGCTACTTGCTACTACTACTACTACTATTACTGCGACTACAACTACTACTAAAACTACTTCTACTGCTACTACTACTACTACCAATGCTGCTACTACTACTACTACTACTACTATTACTGCGACTACAACTACTAAAACTACTTCTACTGCTACTACTACTACTACCAATGCTCCACCACTATTACTACTACTACTAGTACTGCTATTAAACCTACCACTACTACAAACTACTATTAATGCTGTTGTTTTTATTACTATCACTACTACTTTTACTACTTCGTCTACTACTACTACTACTAACCCCGCTCCCTCCTGCAGCAGGCTGGTGTCACAGTGGCTCAGCTCTCCTCTTTACAGTGAGGTTGTGGGTTTGATTTCCAGCAGTGGGAGTCTCTCTGGTTAAATAAAGGTTCAGACTCTAAACGTGACAGAAAAGGACTGACCAAAGTTAAAGACAAACTCTGGAACATTCTCTATAAGTTTTACACCAAATACAAGTCAGGTTTGTGGAGATGCAAGCCCGCTCATAAGGTTTGTTTCAGTGCAATAAACACCACAGTGTGAGTCTGTTTTGTTAGAGAAAAGGTTACACACTGTGACTTTAACTGCCTAAAGTTGGATTTGTCGCCCCCTGCTGTCACTCTAAGTCTTATGGGTGATAAAGTTTTTACAAGTGCTGGAAGAAGTAGTCAGTTTTGATACTTTAGTAAAGTATAAAATAAAATAAAGCAAGTCAAGTAAAAGTATCACATGAAAAAATCTACTTAAGTATTAAAAAGTGTACTTCAAGAGAAAAAAGTAAAAGTATTTTGAGCAGATTTTGAGATGCAATAAAGCTTCAAATGTACTGATTTTGATACTGATTTGTGTTGAATTTTACTGCAGAAACAGCTGAAACCATCACTTTTTTCTGTTTTTATCTGTATATTTTTGTTGCTTAAATTGTGAAAGTGTTAAAAATAAACCCTCAGCCTTTTCAGCAGGTCTCAAACTTAATAAAAATAGTTTAAAAAACTCAAAACCTTTTCAGTCCTGTTCCATAGTGTAGTGGACTCGAAAGTACAGATACTGCTCTCAGATGTAGTGAAAAGTAAAAAGTATCCAGCGTAAAATGTACTAAAGTAAAGCACAGATACCTAATCCTCTGCTTTTTACGCGTGTTTTCATCTGATTTTGACGCGCTCTGGAGGACTAAAGTTGTAAATTACGCACCGGTTTTGCCCACGTTGCTGGCTCCGAGCACCACGATCTTCACGGTCTTGTTGGGGACGCAGTCCAGCAGCGGATACTCCGGGATGGGCACCAGCAGAAAGTTCCCCGAGCCTCCGCTGTTCATCTTCTCCAGCCCGGGCCCCTGCGCAGCTGTCAGCTCTACTGTCCCGCTCCAGAGTCACCACCGCTGAACAAAACCGCATCTATCTTCATCTAAACCCGAGGGAAGCGCGCTCCAAAGACGCTGGATTTGGACACGGACTGGACAGTTTCCACGCGCCTCTCTCCATCCGCGTCAAAGCGTCAAAGATGATTGAAAATGAAAGTAAATTCCATAGGTCTGTGTCCATATGGAGCCAGGGTCCAGATGGAGTCCAAATGTCTGGCTCTGGTCCGTGCGTAAAGTTGGTTTAGACTGTGCGTAAAGTTGGTCCCGTCTGTGCGTAAAGTTGGTCCCGTCTGTGCGTAAAGTTGGTCTGCTCTGTGCGTAAAGCGGTTGGTCAGAAGAGCACGGCCCCTCAGTGTTCGGACAGCCCCCTGATAGTGAATGAGGATGTGGTGGAGCTGCACACTCTCACAGCTCAGAGAGGAGGGAGGGCGACAGGAGCAGGGTCCATCCAACACATAAGGGTCAATTAACCGAGACAGAGCAGAAACATGTGGGACAATCATGAGGTCTGCTGTCGGAGGTGCTCTTCTGAAAGCCTCCAGCTGCTGGGGAGGACTGAGCCAGTGGGGGAAGAAGTACTCATTTTCGTTGCTTAAGTAAAACTACAGGAAAAAAAAAATAACACCAAAAAATAAAACTAAAAAAAATACAAATAAACGAAAAAATATATAAATAAAAATTAACAAAGCAAAAAACATAAAAAATTTAAAACAAATTAAAAATAAAAAAAAAAATTAAAAAATGAACAAAACAAACAAAAACACACAAAACAAGTAGTAAAAGTAAAAGTATCACATGGAAAAATCTGCCTAAGTAAAACTATCAAAGTATCTGAGTAAAAAGTCAAAGTATTTCTTGTAGGTTTTGAGGTCTAATGAAGCTTCAGAAGTAGTGATTTTGAATACAGATTTGTGCTGGATTTTGTTGAACAGAAACAACTAAATCGATCTTTATTTATTCATTTTCTGTTGTTTATTTTTGTTGCTCAAATTATAAGCATGTTAAAAATAAACCCTCAGCCTTTTCAGCAGGTCTTTGGCAATAGTAAAAAACATACTTTTACTTTTCAGTCCTGTTTTAAAAATGTAGTGGAGTAGAAAGTACAGACACTGCTCTCAAATGTAGTGAAGTAAAAGTAAAAAGTATCACTGTAAATGTACTGAAGTAAAGTACAGATACCCTTTTACTTCACTATGTTCCACCACTGGACTAACCTATAGGTGCACAAACCCAAATATTGGTCTAATCGGCTTATTCAAGAACAGATTTTTCCGATCACTCTATTTTTAAGGCTATTTTTTAAGTGTTTTGTTTTGTTTTTATTCCATCATCATACTTTGGGTGTTTTTCAGATTCTTGTGGTGATGTCATTGGCTACTCCCAGATGTGGACAAGAAAAATCACAATGTTGAACCCGATCGTGTCCAAACTCACTATTACAAGGAGAAAATGTATTTTAACAACATCCATTTTACATCCCCCCCTTGTCTGTTTGAAAGAGCCCAGTGACCTGTCATTTGAAACCCAGCGATGAGTTAAATACAATCTGTATTATTTGGACTTTATGTACCATTTATGACAATATTCCACACTTTAATGACACCCACATATTTTTTTATAGTCAGTCTCATAATAAAACTATTATATGTTCCGTTATATAGATTATAAGCCTGGGTCTATTTATTTAGGCTAATTAAACATGTATAAAACCTATATTTGCCTATTTAAGTCTATTGAAATGATAAGGACTGTCTCTGTGAGCTTCAAACATTGAACAAATCTTTTAAATAACAATAAACAATTTAAAATATGTGTTGTATTTGCTGTATGTACCATATGTTTCACAGGTCTTTCATGCATCTACACCAGGGGTGTGTAACTCAAATTCACAGAGGGCCAAAATTAAAAACTGGGACTAAATTGCGGGCCAAACTAAATATTTATTGAAAAATTTCACAACAATATTTGTATGTTTTTCAGAAGGAGTGGATTAAATTTGAGTGAGGCCACAGGTAGCACATGCTCTTCCAACAGAAGTGTTGGGGGTCAACATCAGCACATTTGCAAAGCATTCTGGGATTTGTTGTATTAGTGGTGCATGCGCTATGCGTGGGCCAAATATAATTATATCAAGGGCCAAATTTGGGCAGCGGGCCTGAGTTTGACATGTCTGATCTACACCAGACTGTCACTCTTACTTAACATCAGCCTGTCCTGGGACAACAGGTGGAAATGAGTATTTATGCTATAACCTGACACCATACATCTTTCCTGTTTTTTTTAAGGTTAATGTGCTATTGTGTACTGCCTACAAATAAAAGCATACCATGCCATAAAATATCAAATCATCCCACAATAAAATAATAAATATGTAATAATAATAATAATAATAATAATAATAATAATAATAATAATAATAATAATAATCATCCCATAATAAAATAATACATATATAACAAAATACTACTACTACTACTACTACTGACAACAACTACAATAATAACAATAATAAAAATAATAATAATTATAAATATATAATAATAAAAATCATCCCATATTATGTGACTTGGACGCGCGCCGCGGTGACGTAGCCGTGACGTAGCAGTGACGAAGCGGAAGTCCCGAGCAGCGCAGAGTCTCGTAGCCGGGGACCGAAGCCTGACAGGCGGATACAGTGGCTCCCTCTGCAGCCTCCTCCGCTCCGAGTGCCACCGGGAGCGGCTCCTTTTTTCCACCCGGGCTTCGCTGCAGCATGGAGGAGGCTCACGGATGGAACTACTCATGACAGTCCGGAAGATCGCCTCCATTTGTACGATGGTGAGTGAAACGGCACGCGGCTGACGCAAAGCTACAGCGACGCGCACCACATCCCAGGCGTTTGAAACATACAGGCAGATTTACACGAGTGAATGTGACTTTTATTATGGAATGAATAAAGTTTAGAGTCCGTACTTGGATCATACGTTTAAAGAACAGTTTAGGGACGAGCATTTAGATCAAATTAAGATTAAAAAACATGTTAACGATAATACATTTCACGTAGTTTATAAGCAGTTGCACTTAATAACAAAATTTGCCACAGTTTCACCTCATACATTGTTAAGATAATGTAAAAAATGTGCAATCCCAACTTTAACACCCACTAATGATCAAAAAGTTTAAATATTATGTGCGTTTTCCAGGATAAAAGTTAAAATTTGTAAAGTGTGACCTCGCCCCCGCGCGAAATGCCTGGGCTTTACACACTCCCACAGTTAGCTTCCATGCTAACCTCACAGGGCAATAATAACACAAGTCTGACACTAGTTTAATCCCACGACACGCCTGTTTTTACACATCAGACACACTGCAGAGGGCTCGGGCATTATCCACAAGAAGCACAAACTGAAATCAGTGAAATCCAAAGCGGGATTTTGTGATAAAATAGTTTGTGTATGCGGGAAGGGCAGGGCACACAGGCGCTAGCTTAGCCTGTTAGCCTCATCCCAGCCCAGAGCACAAAGTTGTTTACTCATCCCACTCGGATCAAAATCGGATTCCTGGACGTTTTTTTGCTATTCCACTTAAATCTCTTTTAGCAAACGTGTAATAAACTCCCAAATAAAGCTGTATTTGTAGAACTTTGTGCTAAAATACTGTGTTTAATCTTGTATTTTGTGTTATATGTTTGTGTCTTTCTGGTTTATATTGATGTGGGATTCTGTGAAAAAGCTGTGAACATTTACCTTAGATTATTACTGCATGTGATGGACCAAGTAAATACTGCAGGATGTGTTTGGAAGAGAAGTAAAGTGGAAAAGTCCAGTCCAATAGCTGACAGATATTCTTCAACTTTTGTTTTTTATTGTTAAGTTTTATTGTTTTGTTGTTATTATAAAAAACTAAGTCAGCTTTACTATTACCATATGTATTACTTTTACTCTTTACTTTACTATTACTTTTGTTTAGACCGATCTCCAAATACTTTAAACACGCTCATCGTTTGTGGGGCGACGTAGATGTTATTTGCTGTTAAAGCAGGTTTTTGTTTCTTTTGATTTTTCTGTAGTTTTACAAAAAAATATCAAGTAATAAAACAATAAAAATGTAGCTTTATACTTTAGCAGTAATGGTGTGTGGTAGTAGTAGTAGTAGTAGTAGTAGTAGTGGTTGTAGTAATAGCAGTAGTAGTCATAGTAGTAGCAGCAGTACTAGTATGTAGTAACAGACGCAGACGCAGTCGTAGTAGCAGCACTCGTAGTAGTAGTAGTAATTGTAGTAATAACAGTAGTAGTCGTAGTAGTTGTAGTAATAGTAGTAGTAGCAGTAGCAGTAATGGCAGCAGTAGCAATAGTGGTAGTAGTAATAGTAGTATCACTGTATTAGTCTTACACTTGGCTTTTCCAGACACTAAATGTTGTTGTACAGTTTTATTCATTCACTCCACACTCGGTGGTGGTAACATTCTACTGTAGCCACAGCTGCCCTGGGACAGACTTGTGGATGTGGGTGAAGCGCCTGTGACAAGAGGAGACATAGTAACTGTCCTGTATACACTGAGATCTCTTAAAGTTCACTCTTTGTTGATTGGAGGTAATTGATTTTTGATCGGAGCGTTGGAGCGTTGAGACGTGCAGAGGTCGGCGCCTTAGGTCAGTGAATCCTGTGGTATCTCCTGATCTGCTCCTCCTGACCCTGGACAAGCCTGTACTGACCCGCACCAACGCAATACTGTCCTACTGCGAGGGGACAGAGCAAAAGGGCTGTTACCATAGCAATTATTTACACAGAATGAAAATATAATGATGACAGTTTTACGTTATGTGTTTAAAGAAAATGGATTATGAGGATTTATATGGCACAACAGCGAGGAGAAGTGCGTGAGTGAGATTTGAGATTTTGTTGTATTTATATGTAAAAACTCAGATTAAACTCATGATTCACAAGTTGAATTTGTCTTTATATACATACTTTGTTTCCTCGTACTTTTATCCTGTGTAGATACATAGTTCTTTTGGCATAAACTCCCCCTACAGGTGTAGTTTTGTAAGTGCAGTTTGCTTGTACTTTGCTCTCGGTGAAAATGACGACGATCTTGCACAGAACATTATGAACAAGCAGGGCTGTCGACAGAAATTTGGGGGGCCCGGGGCAAGACGCCTCACATGGGCCCCCAGTAATACAAATTAAGAGGAAGAGGGTCCAACTCTGGGGCCCTAAGACCCTGGGACGTGGGACAGCTCTGGATAAGTGGCTTTTTTGGGAACATTCTTGTGATACAATGGTGATTATCTTTGTCCGATGAACGATTATTGTGAACATATTTTGTTTCTCGTTCCGTCTGTCTATCTGAAAGGAGGATTACCGTATTTTTGTTGATTTTATTACTGTATTTATCTGTGAGCGATGAAAGATGAGGCAGGACACAGCTGCACACGGAGCTTAGAAACGCAGGAAAGCTCCACAAAGAACAGGAAGCAGGAAGCGTACCATATATCTGTACAGGGGAAAGACGCAGTTTACATGAGGAAAAAATCTGGTGCAGGGCCTTTAAACATGATCATAAGACTTTAATAATAATATTACTGTGTTTTTTTTCCGCAGGGCGCCAATGCCTCTGCTCTGGAAAAGGAGATTGGACCGGAACAGTTTCCCGTAAACGAGCACTACTTTGGACTGGTGAATGTGAGTGTGAACATCTAAAACGTTTTATAGATTTACTATCTATCGCTAGGTTACAGATGACTTCACGACATTTTATAGGCCAATAATATTCAACACAGATGAGGGCAGTTGAAGTTAATAGGGTTAAACTGCAGATTTCTGTTGTAACACGGTGAGTTCTCGGGTTTAATCGCTAATAAAAATAATCATGTGTTACGACGCAGCTCGGGTGGAGACAGGGAGGTAACAAAAGAAACCAACATGGAAAAGGATAAAGTAAGAAGTAATTTAATGAACAAGGATGTTAAGGTTGAACTAAACAAACTAAACAAGTCGTGATGTTATGTCTGTGTCGAGGCTTTGAAATGTGGTTCGAGTAATCAGTAAAAATTCAGGTGAAGTGTGGTTCGGAGCGTGGTTTGAAAACGACTTCTTCATGTATTTTTATATGTCCTGGTGGTGGTTCAAATGTCCCACAAGAAGTGAAGACGAATCACAATCAAATCAAAATCCCAATTTGAATGGACACAATTAGTAAATCACAAAGACTGGAATTTTTAAAGGACCAACAGAGAGGATTATGGGGAAAGTAGAAGAGACACACACACACAGAACATAATGGACAAACAGCTAACATAACTGAAGGTCCAGGGCTGTGACACATGTGATTTTACCTTTTGGATATTTCATGGTAAAGTTCAGTGTAAAAATGTTCACAGTGAAATCAGGCCCAGGCCCCAATCTGGGAGAATGACTTCATCATGTCCTAATCTGAAAAACACCCCTTTAATGATGTCATTATTACACTGACACAAATCTGCTCTGGAAGTAATGAAACACGATTTATTAAAATGATTGCACTTTACATTATTTATCACTTATTTCAGATTAATTCCAGGCAAACTGTTGATACACTTCCTAATTTTAACAACGTTTTTTAAAGGTGGACTACGTAACCTGTCTGACTGAGAGTTTCACCTTTTTATTTATTGATAATGACTTAATTTAACTATTTCATGAATTGTCTGTGTGGTCCCTCAGTCGTCCAGGTCTGATCCAGAGCAAAAGACGAAGTTTAAATCTGTCAACTGGACAAATCGTTGTAGAAGTGAAGACGTTTTGCTGCTCATCCAAGCCGCTTCTTCAGTTTCTGTTTTCAGTTTTAGTGTCGTTAGTGCCTCCTTCAGACAGATGTAAGACAGTGTCAAGCAGTGATCTGACCAGAACTGAAGAAACGGCAAAATGTCTTCACTCCTACAACGATTTGTCCAGTTGACAGATTTAAACTTTATCTTTTATGAATGAATAATTAACAGTTGGATTCATATAGTGACTTTCCAGATGCTGCACTAGCGCCCCCTCTGTCCACCATGAGCACTCACACTCCACGTTCACATTAGGCCTCACTGTGGGGCCTCGTTTTCCCCATGGAGATGTTACTGCTTTGTCAGGAAGGTTCCTCAGTGTGGGACTCGTCTGTCTGGCATCAGAGATATCTGGAAAAACATTACATTGAGGGGTTAGGGCTGTTGGCACCACCTGCTCGTCTCCATAGAGATAAGATGAGTTTAATGCCGCACTGCGAAACATCCAGTGCATCAGTAACATGGAGATGAGCAGGAGACTGAGCCTCCGCCAGGAAAGTTACACTGTGAACCTTTAATTAGAAAAGTATAAAGACTAAAACTCGCCCTGTGTGTTTGTCTTTGTGTGTTTGTCTTTGTGTGTGTTTGTGTGTGTGTGTGTTGTGTGTGTGTGTGTGTGTGTGTCTTTGTGTGTGTGTGTCTTTGTGTGTGTCTTTGTTTGTGTGTGTGTGTCTTTGTGTGTGTTTGTGTGTGCATGTTTGTGCGTGTCTTTGTGTGTGTGTGTGTTTGTGTGCGTGTTTGTGTGCATGTTTGTGCATGTCTTTGTGCGTGTTTGTGTGTGTGTCTTTGTGTGTGTGTGTGTCTTTGGGTGTGTGTTTGTGCTTGTCTGTGTGTCTTTGTGCGTGCGTTTGTGTCTTTGTGTGTCTGTTTTTGTGTTTGTTTCTGTGTGTGTTTGAGCGTGTCTTTTGTGTTTGTGTGTGTTTTTATGTTTTTGTGTGCGTTTGTGTGTGTGTTTGTGTCTGTTTTTGTGTGTTTGTGTGCTTGTTTGTGTCTGTTTTTGTGTTTGTGTGTGGGTTTTTATGTGTGTGTTTTTGTCTGTTTTTGTGTGTTTATGTGTGTTTATGTGTGTTTATGTGTGTTTATGTGTGTCTGTGTTTGTTCTTTTCCAGTTTGGAAACACGTGCTACTGTAACTCGGTGCTGCAGGCGCTGTACTTCTGCCGACCGTTCAGGGAGAAGGTTCTGGCCTATAAGGTGAGTTCAGACATCAGCAGGAGCAAAACGACTTCTTCATGTGTTTTTATTTGTCCTGGAGGAGGCTCAAATGTCCCACAAGAAGTGAAGACGAATCACAGTCAAATCAAAATCGCAATTTGAATGGACACAATTAGTAAATCACAAAGACTGGAATTTTTATGTAGCATCTTTTCCTCCATAAACCACAAAATTTCCTGTGTTTTTCTGCTTAAAAAGGTGTAACTCTGTAGTGTAGATCTGCACAAACATGTTCTGAAATGTGATACTTGTGTTAGTTTGTCAGTTTATATTTCAGTCTCTTTGTCAGTTCTTCTGGACGTGTTTAAAATGTGAACTTTGAACAGAATCCGATTATTAAAACTCAAATCGCAATCATAAAACCTGTCCGAAACATTGCATTCAGATATTTGTACTTAGATATTATAAAACAAACCTGTGCAGAAATATCACTTTGTAGATTATTTATAGCTTGGTTTTGGGCGACTGTAGCTCAGTTGATAAAATGTTTGTCCACTGATCCGAAGGTTGTCGGTTCGAATCTCACTTTTGTCAGAAAAATCATTGGTAGAGCACACTTTTTCCAACATTTTTACCCCACTTTATAACTAACATCTTCACAATTTTTGTCAAATGTTTTCCCAAATTTTAATTAAAAATTTCCCCAACATTTTTTGCCAATTTTTATTTATTTATTTTTTTTTTACATTTTTTCCCTGAATTTTCCCTCACATTTTTTGTAAAATTTTCCAATTTTTTTGGCATTTTTCCCCCACATTTGTTTCAACCATCCCATGCATTTTTCATGTGTCTGACAGGTGTTTGTTTGACAGGTGCAGCCCCGTCGTAAGGAGTCTCTGCTCACCTGTCTGTCCGACCTGTTCAACAGCATCGCCACGCAGAAGAAGAAAGTGGGCGTCATCCCCCCGAAGAAGTTCATCTCTCGCCTCCGGAAAGAAAATGGTGAAAACTACCTTAATTTAATGACTTTTAACCATGTCCCGCTCACAGGAGACAAGTGTAACCACGATAGTATTTTTTAGTTGATGGGTTGGCTATTGGCTATTGTTGACGATAGACACTTTTCTATCGTCCCCATGATGTGTATCGTCATATTGCTCAACACTACTTGAAATATTTTCTGTTTTTGGGAAGTAAAACAGCCAAAAACCAAATTTTCCATCTCAGTTCTGGTGAGGACCGTCCTTAGACTTACACAATCATGTGATCTTGTATTAATCTACGCAGGTGTGAGTATAAATGTTTGTTACCACATTATTAAATTACGTTTGTGGCAATTGTGGCTGGGAAATATGGAGAAAATCACTGTGACGCACTTACATCCTTCTCCAATTTTATTTTGGGTTTTAATCTTGTGAAAAATCTGCTACTCGCTCGTGTGACGTGCAGTTGTCCATAAAATATTTTCTGTTTTTGGGAAGTAAAACAGCAAGCCAAACCCTTATTGTCCATCTCAGTTCTGGTGAGGACCCGGGCGCCGACAGCTGCATGGCTCTTTGTTGTGGTGGCGTTTACGGCGACGTCAGCTCCCACTCGGTTTTCTAACGCGGAAATCAGCGAACTTGTTTCTCGTATTAAGTCAGAAACTATTTATCTTCTTTAAACTGTTTTCGTTGTAACTCCTGCTTTATTTTCCTCAGAGCTGTTTGATAACTACATGCAGCAGGACGCTCACGAGTTTTTGAACTACCTCCTGAACACCATCGCCGACCTGCTCCAAGAAGAGAAGAGCCAAGAGAAACAGCACAACGGGAAAGTGATCCAAAATGGCGGCAGTGGCGGTGGCGGCGGCGGTGGTGGAGGAGGGGGTGGAGTCAACGAGGGCGGGACCGACGGAGACACGCACAAGGAGACGCAGGAGACCTGGGTCCACGAGATCTTCCAAGGAACGCTGACCAATGAGACGCGCTGTTTAAACTGTGAAGCCGTGAGTCCTCTGCTCCATCTGACCCTCCTCTGCTCCATCTGACCCTCCTCTGCTCCATCTGACCCTCCTCTGCTCCATCTGACCCTCCTCTGCTCCATCTGATCCTCCTCTGCTCCATCTGACCCTCCTCTGCTCCATCTGACCCTCCTCCTCTGCTCCATCTGACCCTCCTCTGCATTCTCTGACCCTCTCCGTTGCTTTCTTTGACCCTCCTCTACTCCACCTGAGCTCTCCTCTGCATTTGATCCTGCTCTACATCATCTGATTGTCTTCTGCTCCATCTGACCCTCCTCTGCATCCTCTGACCCTCTCCGCTGCTACCTTTGACCGTCTGCTAACCCTCCACCTGCTCCCATGAGCCTCCTCTGCTCCATCTGACCCTCCTCATTCTCCCTCCTCTGACCCTCTCTGCTCCATCTGACCTCCTCTGACCCATCTGACCCTCCCTCTCCTCCATCTGACCCTCCTCTCCTCCATCTGACCCTCCTCTCCTCCATCTGACCCTCCTCTGGATCATCTGACCCTCCTCTGCTCCACCTGACCCTTCTCTGCATCCCTTGACCCTTTCCGCTGCTCCCTTTGACCCTCCTCTGCATCATCCGTCTCTCCTCTGCTCCATCTGACCCTCTCTTTTGCGTCATCTAACCCTCCTCTCACCCTCCCCTGTGTCATCTGATCCTCCTCTGCTCCCCTTTGACCCTCCTCTGCTCCATCTGACCCTCTCCAGTGCATCATCTAACCTCCTCTGCTCCTCCTCTGCACCATCTGACCGTCTCCTCTGCATCTTCTTCTCGTTCTTTGCTCGGTCCATGTTTGTCCTTGATGATGATACATTAAATGAAACAAAAACCCTCTGTATTACATCATGAGCTGAAGGCTGAACGGCCAACAGAAGTGTCCTGGGAGCTGCCGCACGATTGGACAGAAGACAAATGTTTTATAATCACAGTTCTCTAGACTGTAAAAATAACTGCGTGATACAGTGAGTAGAGGTAGTAGTCTAATCCGTCTCGATATAAATACATTGTTTCTGCATATATAGTAGTTTTGTGAGTCTTGTGAGTGCAGTTTGGGTCTGACGCATACAGATATGTAAAAGTCATGCAGTTAGTCATAAATCTGTTGTCCTTAATAAATGTCTGTTTTTAGGTGAGCAGTAAAGATGAGGAGTTCCTGGATTTATCTGTGGACGTGGAACAAAACACGTCCATCACGCACTGCCTCAGGTACCACTCTGGAATAACTGTCTAATAACAACAATCCAATGAGGTTCTACTGGTCTTGCATGAATTTATTTCAATAGATTCTTTTTCCAGACCAAGGTTTAGTTCGTTTTCATCCCTGACAGTTTGGACCGCTCACTAGCGCCTCACAGTGGTCACGTGATGTCGCTGTGACGTGTCCAGGCAGCTGATTTAAACAGGTTTTGGGACAGGACTTTAAACCGGGACGAGGGGGCCTTTTTACTCTCACACACCTGGGATACTGTTCTGAATAAGTCGGGCTGCAGATGGCGCTGTCGTCCTGCCTCCACCAATAGGAAGACAGCACCAAAACTTGTTTAAATCAGCTGAGCGGACACGTCGCAGCAACATCATGTGACCACTCTGAGGAAGAGAGCTAGTGAGCAGTCCAAACTGTCAGGAATGAAAACAAACTGTCGTAAATTTCGGACTATAAGCTGCTACTTTTTTTCCTCGTTTTGAACCCTGCAGCTTATACAATGGTGCGGCTAATTTATGGATTTTTACTGGCCACCGGGGGCGCTCTCTAGCAATAAACGCAAAAGTGAGACAGATGCGCTGAAGAATACACTAGTTTTGATTTTGAGTTTTGCGCATCATGCAATCATCGTGGAAAACACATGAAGAAATGTACATGATGTAGCTTTTAAGATAAAGGCAACGGATCTGGCAACAAAGAAGGAAATAGAGCCACTGCAGTAAGTTTGGCCTCGCTGATTCAATCGCTTTCAGAGGAAATAAAAGCAGACGGCCTGTGTTGGTGCTGTTTTATTTTCTAAACCTGCAGGTGTGTTCATCCCGTGTTGATGTGGTGTTTGAAATAAAGCGTGTCTTAAATTAAAAAAAAAAAAAATTCAAGTGCGGCTTATAAATGTAGACAATGTAATTTCTTTTAAATTTTAGCTGGTGGCTTATATTCAGATGCGCTTAATAGTCCTAAATTTACCATAAACCTTGGTCTGAAAAAATAATCTATTAAAACAGTGTAATACCGGTGCATATGTTCAAACTAAAGCTGTGTGTCTTGTGTTTGTGGCTCAGGGGCTTCAGTAACACGGAGACGCTGTGCAGTGAATATAAATACTACTGTGAGCAGTGCCGCAGCAAACAGGAGGCTCAGAAGAGGTCAGACATGAACACGTTTCATTAAGTCAAACTTCAGAGCACTCAAAAAACATTGCATCAAGGACCCACTCACCCATTCACACACACATTCATATACCAGTGCACACAGACATCGGGGTGAGCTGGGTTAAGTGTCTTGCCAAAGGACACAACAACAGTCTTCATCTGTGGGAGCTGGAATCGCACCACTATCCACCACAGTGAGTCGCTCAACCAATGACGTTTATGTCGAGAGCGGGATTCGAACCACCAACCTTCGGATCAGAGGACAAAAAATATTCTATTATAGTTTAGTTATTCATGATTGACAAAAAAATCCATACTCGGATACTAATGAAGTATAAAACTAGTATCAAGTCTAGGTTCTGGATCGAGCAGGGATCATCACTGATAAAAAAATGACATAACTGTGACAAAGTTGTGTGACCTTTCCTGAAGAGTTTTATATGGTCTTAATCAGAACAAATGTGGACGTGATACTAAAGTTTCTGATTTGGATTTTGATGTCCAGTTGATCTTACTCCACCATGTCACTTCTGCCTCTTCTTTGTGGTGTCCCATCTGGTTAAACTGGAATCACATGAATTTCAATGGGAATTTGTGAAAAGTTTCTCCTCCAAAATACGACATTAAGCCGGGTTGATTTCTGTAAAAATGTTCAACGCTGCACTGATTCTGAGGCTTTAACTGAGGCTTTAAAAGAGCTGTGGTAAAGGTAGAACTTATTTTTTCTATTAAGATCAGCAGCCTCATGCTAAATTATACAACCCCAATGATAACGGCGGTGAGATGAATACCGATTTCGATACGACCATGGCTATAAAAACTAACGTTCAGAACAAAAAAGGTCATGTACACTACAAACACTGGTATAGACCCAGATATTGAAACTATCAGGAAAGATCTGATTAGATTTTGCTCTATTTGTTCATATTTGTTCAAGACCTTTGTAGTGGTTCATTATGTTGTGATGTAGTGGGACCTCACACCTGTCCTAGTCCTAATAATGTTTTTGTATTTGCGACACTTAATTTTTACAATTTTTTTGTTTGGGATTCCTTTCTGTTAAAGTTGCAAATGAAATTATCTTAAATTTGTTCCTTTCTGTTAAAGTTGCAGAATTTATCTTAAAAGTTTAAATACTGCAACAAATGGACACACCTCCTCATTCAGTATTCAGTTTTTTTTTTTTTTTTTTTTAAATACTTACGGATAATATAGACACACATGAAAACATCAAATATCTGAGAGCAAGATATATTAAATTTTTAGGAAGGAAAAAAAGTTGAATAATTGTACTGATGATTTTTATTTTAATTTTTTTTGTTTTATTTTTTAATCCAAAGTATGCACGCTGATTGTGTTGTGATAGAGCTCTGAAGGGGGAGCAACTTAACACAGAGAGCAAAGGAAATGTCCAAAATGATACTTATAAACCATGTTAATACAGCATTTTTATGACGATAAAAGGTAACATGGTGATATAAATATGTTGTGTCTTAGCAGTTAATAAAACATACGAGTAAAATACGCCATCTTTAACTGTAGTTTTTTGTCTGATAGTTTGAGTAGTACACGTGTTGGAGATACTTTTTGAGTGAATATATCTGAATAGTTGTGTTTGTGTTCAGGATGCGAGTGAAGAAGCTGCCCATGATCCTGGCTCTGCATCTGAAGAGGTTTAAATACATGGACCAGCTGCATCGTTACACCAAACTGTCGTATCGAGTGGTCTTCCCCCTGGAGCTCAGGCTCTTCAACACGTCCGGAGACGCCACCAACCCCGACCGAATGTACGACCTGGTGGCTGTGGTCGTGCACTGTGGGAGGTACAGAACCGGACTGAACCAGGGCTAGACCGGGACTGAACCAGGACTGAACCAGAACTGAACCAGGACTGAACTGGGACTTATTTTACATTTGACATTGTGATGACAAATCTTTGAAGAGTATTTGTTGTGAGTCGTCATTATCCCAGCCCCTCTCTCGCTTAAGCCCTTTTTTCCTCTCTTTGCTCTTTTTCCTCTCTTTGCTCCCTTTGCTTTCTCTATTTTTGCTCTCTTTATTTCTTTTTTCTCTCTTTGCTCTTTTTGCTCTCTCTCTATCTTTGCTCTTTTTTCTCTGCTCTCTTTGCTGTTTTTGCTCTCTTTTCTCTTTTTCTCTTTTTTTGCTCTTTTTGCTCTCTTTGCTCTTTTCTCTCCCTTTTTCCTCTCTTTGCTCTTTTTGCT